>JAWWMP010000132.1:33770887-33807014 GCA_035047865.1 Dendrocincla tyrannina | reverse complement strand
GGGGTGTTTTTTGGTTTTTTTTTTTTTGTTTTTTTTTTTTTTTTTCCCCTTAGTAAGATCAGATGAAGATGTTGTAAACCAAGCCTATTAAAATTCCAGGTGTGCAGATCATTGCAGGGAGTGCAGGTTTTGTTTTGCCTTCAACAGACACCCTGTTATTTTACACAAAAGATTATAGTATTTGGGTAGTCACTTGGAAATACTGTGTGACTTTTACATTTGTTTCAGTATCACTAGTTGTAAAACTCCAGTCTTGCTTTCCACGGTTTGCTATTTAAAAGCTTTAAACATTCTCTGCTTCCAAAATGCAGGAGACTATGATGCTCTTTAAGAGTGAACAATAAAAGTATAGTTGGACGGGTAAATCAGCAAAATTTAGAGCCCTAATAAAGGGTGAACACATTTGAGAGGCTGATACAGGTTTTATTGTAATACTGTAATCCTTATAGCAGTTCCTTACCATAAATCAGGATTGCAATAAACAAATACAGACCACAGTTTTGGTAGTTTTGAGTGCCTTTTTAATATTATTTATTAAATATGAAACTGATAGTTCTCTAGAAGGCTTTAAACCTTTAAAGCAGACAGTAATAAACTTTCTGCTCATCTTAGACCTCCACACAAAGAGTATAGCTTCTTAAATCCTGAGTCCTTTTTCCATATACCCAATGAAAAATATAGTAATGTTGATCCAACAAATGTTTTCACTGTGTTTCTCTTTTCACAATCTTTGTACATAACTACAGTGGCACAAAGATAAATACAAGCACTTCTTGCTCAGAAACATAGAAGAAATGAATGAAGAATGAGGAAAAAAGTGGTGCAACAACAATAAAAAAAAGCAATTTATGGAAAGTGGATCTGTTACTGCAGGCCACAGAATTTTATATCTCTTCATTTTAATAAGATTTGTTATTTCTTCTTACATGTGAATGTGTGTTTATATGAGGAAAATCCAAAGCATTTATACTAAGCATAGGCTTAGTCTTAGTGAAGGTGTTGCTTATACCATTTCTTTATAAGGATTTTTATTTTCTATTTAAAATCGAAATGGCCTTATGCATCAGGATGTGAGTTGTGTCATGTTACTACTAAATCATCCAGTTAGTTACTTACCATTCTAACTAAAAGTATTAAAAACATAAAAGTTCACTCTTTGTTAGAAGAATGGTTTTCAGCTGAGCAAAGTAATGGTGTTAAGTTCAAGAATATTATGTTTCTTCACCTTTTCGTGGAAATCCTGTTACAAAATAACTGTTAAAAAAGGGGAATCAAAATTAGCTCTTTTGAAAAGCAGTGAATCTTCAACGAATTTACAAGATACCTTTCTTTCCCCTACACATAAAGGAATAAGGGTATTGATCAACATCTTTGGGAATCAATGGCAGCAAGAATACTTTCATTCCCCTCTTGATTAACAGTATGATTTTATTGAAGTAGATGAAGGGAATCTTCAGTAATCCCTGAAGCATCAGGGTAAGCAATCAGTGGAAATCAGGAAAAAACATTTCTAGATTTTGTTTTCCCTGTTGTTGATTGGGTTTAGTTAGTTTCATTTTGAATTGGTAATCATAATACACAGTAATTTCTTTTCTCGTTAATATCCCATCCTCAGTAAATCCTAATTAAGACATAGAAATTACTATGTTACTGTTACATTAAATATAGAAAGTTTTATGTAGCAGATTTTTGTTAACAGCTTTGTTATTGGGCCTTGAACATTCCCACTTATGAAGTACGCTTTTACCTATGTCCCATCCTTCCTGAGACTGTACTAACTATTCATTGTTGCTTCTAATGTAGCCATGAAACCAGCTCTTTTTTTCTGCTCAAAATGAAATGAATGGATCCCTGGCTGTTTATGATGGTGTGAACATGGAACAAAGTAACAGAGCAGAAAAATGTTTGCACAGCTAATGCAGAATGCAGCTTCTGCAGCCTCACAGGGAGCACCAAAGTCCAGACTTGGAAAGTCTGAAGTTCAGGCCATAGTTGTGACAGTTATTTTGCAGCCTTATATTCAGGATGTGATTTGATCCCAAAATCTGGACCTGAGTTAAGGTAATACAATAACACAAAAATAAGAGGAGTAAATATGACCTACAACAGTAAAGATGTAAGGGTATAATTTGAATGTATATTGTGAAGTTAAGTCACTGCACCTAATTTTCAGGAACTGATGAGAGTTAAGCTCAGAAGAGCCAAGTATTTTGGTGCCAAAATACGTTTAAGTGCTGTGACACACCTTTGGGTATGAAATTCCTTTAAAAATCTGAGGTTTTGCCAAAGTCATAGTTATTTGGAGATGCTTCATAGTATTATGTAAAGGCATGACTTTTTTTTTCCCTTGTTAGAATGTAATGAACGGAATTCAGCAGACAAGTTCTCCAAGCATAACAGTGCTCAAGACATATTTCTCTTCATGTTTGCTACAATTTAACAACCAGAAAATCTGAACAGAGTGAATAATTAAGGATTAATATGCTTAAAAGGACACTAAGTGCTTCACTTACAGGTTACTCTGAAATACGTTTGCTTCTTTGTTAAAGAAATAGTTAAGAGTGTAGGTTGTATATTGAAGGGATTTTGTAAGAAGGAAAACCAGTGAGAACCTACTCTAACTGGTAGTATATTTCCAAGAAACTAGATTAGATATAATTATCTTGGGAGGTTAAGCAACCCTCTTATCCCCATTAGTGTACTTACATAATATATGTTTTAATACCATCTGACAGTAAGGCTACTGATAAACCATAGGAGCTATGCAGGTTCCCAGTGTTGCCTTTTCTTTCTCAAAGGCACAGAACAGATATCACGATTCCAGGAAATACGGTTTTCTTTCTTGTCCTCTCTTTAACATAACTTATTATGGGCATTTGTAATTTTCCCACTAGCTCAGCCTCAGGTGTTTGGTTGTTCTAAAGGAAGGAAGAAGGTGATATGGACAGATGACTGGTTTTTTTTCCATTCCCTGGAAGAACTGATGATATCTGGTTGATTTGATGGTAGAAATCAGCAGCAGGAGGAGAAAAATCCTGATTTACACTTTTTTACCTGTTATGCCTCAGAGAGGTATTGAATGTGTAAAGCTCCATGCTAATTGTAAAATTCCTGTATGATGTTACTGTGTAAACATTATTAGTAAAAGAGCAGAGTAGCTTTTAAGATTCAAGAAACCCCTCATTAAATCCTATAAATATAGCTCTTACTAGGTGTCTATTAAAAAGGAAGACATTTTCTTCATGTACTTAGCATGCCCCCATCAGTGCAACACTGTCAGAAATGTGTGAACTTCTTGAAATGTCTTTCGGTGGCTCAGTAGAAGATTTTTTTTCTATTTTTACTTCTTTATGTTTTAACAGGGGCAGTTTCAGTGATCTGACAAACATGAGGACTTTGCAAGTGCTGTCTCCTTTTGTTTTGGCTTTCTTGCTAGGATTTCAGCTATTCATAAGCTTCTGTTTTGGTTTTAATTTTTTCCCTTTTTTTTCTTTTTTTTTTTTTCATGTCTGAGTCATGAATAAAATTTCTTGTATAAAATTAGAGTATAAGAACCACTACTCAACACTGAAATTAAAAAAAACAAACAAACAAAAAAAAAACCAGCAAGCATTCAGGTTTAGAAATGTTTTGTTTCTTGTATACATTTTAGAGTACATATTACCTTCTGATATGGCCAGTGCCAAAAATAGTGATAAATAGGCTATTAGGATGAATTGTGTCAGTCTGACAAAGGAGGACTAATAAAATGTGCTTTGGTTTAAAAAGTAGCAACAACGAAGACCACAACTACAGAAAAAAAAATCAACAAAAAACCCCAACAACAACAAAACAAAACAAACATCCAAATTTGCTAGATTTTATTGTTAGCACATTTTACTAATTCCCCACTACCTTTGAGAGCCTATTTCCAAAGCAGTTTTTGGACAAGCAGTCTGCTCTGATGGGTTCTTCCAGTATGTACTCACTCATCTTAGAGATGGTTTCCTCCCCCACAGAGCTCTGTGTGAGCTGAAGTTATTTCAAGCAGTCTGGATTGGCAGAGGGTAAATCATTAATATTAATGCCTTTACAACTTTTGCATTTACAACTTCATGGATCCTTCCGGGGAGAAGTGCTGAAATCCAAGATCTTGATTTAACCATGATACTCTTGAGCTTTGCATCCATAATGGTTTCATATGCTTGTTTAAGAAGCAGGCAAGTTCTTGCAGAGTTGGATTGAACTTTTAAAATCATCTTGCTTTCTGAACTTGTCTGATAGGTCATAGTATACACATATACTATTGGTAGCAGTAGCTGCTAGTTGTACTAGAAAATATAAAAGACTTGTATCATGTTGCTAACTGGGCTGAGAAGAGCTGTCCTTTTTAGACATACAGAATTATACAAGAGTTAGCTAAAGACTATGTCAGTCAAAAAAAATAATCCTCAAATGGGATTGCATATTTTTTCAGTTTGTCTGATTTCAGTAAAAGGCCTGCAAGACCTTGTGTTTGGCAAAACCCTGGATTTTGCATTTAGTTCCAAGTTGTGGCTTTGAAAAAAAAGAAACAAACTGCCTTTTTTTTTTTGCCAAAACAAATGTCCAGATATTAGTGTCCCAAACGCTTTCTATGTTTGGAGCTACCAAATTTATTGCTTCAGAATACAATACTCTGTGTGTGTATGTTTGAGGCTCTCAGAGGACATTCTAAATAAAATATTTGGGACACTGCTGCAAGGATTTTATGTGAACATTTCGTCCTTTAGTAATTGCTTTGCTTTTACAATGTTGTATTTGAAAAAAAAAGAAAAAAAAAAAGAGAAGCTCTGTTGTTCTGTTTTGGTTGGTTGTTCCCCGGTTTCTTAGGGCATGAAGATATTCTGCATGCCCACATTTATATCAGAAACAGTATAGGGTGTGATCCTAAGAAAATAAGTCAATTACCAGTGCATCTGTTTTTATGAGGGTTTGGAGTTTTTTAAAAGGAGTGGTGGAGTTGTCAAATATGTCAGGCAATTTAAGTAGTATTTTTGGTAGTTTTCAATGATAAAAATAATCATAAAATCATGGACTGTCAGGAGTTGGAAGAGTCCTTAAAGATCATCCAACTGCCCTAAAACAGGCAGAGGTAACTTCCTCTGGACCAGGTTGTTCAGAGCCCCAGCCAGCCTGGTGTTGAACATCTCTGAGGATGGGGAGTCCACAACTTCTTTGGGCAACCTGTTCCAGTGCCTTACCACCCTCACAGGAGAGAATTCCTTCCTAATTTAAACCTACTCTCTCTCTCTCTCAGTTGTAAGCCATTCCCCCTTGTCCTGTCACTATGTGCTCTTGTAAATAGTCCCTCCATCTTTTTTGTAGGCCCCTTCAATTTCTGGAAGGCTGCAATTAGGTCACCCTGAAGCCATCTCTTTGCCAGGCTGAACAACCGCCGTTCTCATAGTCTTTCCTTATTAAATTTTTGATGGACTACGTTTTTTAGAAGAGGAGAAAGACATGTGAAAGGCTCACATGATCCAAAGGCTTTTTTAATAATAAACTTGTGTTTTTGAAGAATTTATTTGTAGCCATAGGTTTTGCTTTTTGTTTGAATGCATAAGCTACATAGCAGTCATGATGACGGTAGTTTTGTTATCTTTAATTTTCTATCATCTTTAATTCCCCACCATTGACATTCATCCCTGTGAGAAAACAACATAGAATTATCCTATCTTAAATGTAGAACATACAAAACAACCTACAGAAATATGTCAAAATATTACTCTAAATAGCTAAAACAGTTTACTGTACTTGCTGTATCTTTCAGCTTTTTGCTTACCTATTACTATGAGGTCAATATTGATAGCAACAACTTTAGAGATGCACAAGTCCAACTGCAGAGCTTGCCTACAGTTGTTCCTACATAAATAGTGATGACTGCATTGACTGGTTTCCAGTCTACTTGCCTCCACCCTTATGTATTACCCATGATGCAATCATCTATCGCAAAGTAATTTATTGTTATTTCACAAAGCTCTCATTTGAACTCCAAGTTTTGTGTTTAATTTGACTGTAGGCTTATGTGCTGAGTTTTGCACTTAAACCCGTTGCTTAATTTTTATTCAAGTCTAATTACTTTTAAGTGCACAGAAAAAAACACAAGATAATGCAAAGAAATAGATTGGATTCTGGTGTGCAATTAATATTTCTTTATTAATTCCAAACACTTTTATCTGTGAGTAAAACAGTGCAATTGCAAAGGTATGAAGGGAGAGCACACTGCAATGTGCTGGGGGTTTTTTTGATAGTACATGAAAAGACAGGAGCTTCTTTTGAAAGCCTAAGCTGATTTGTCAACATCTGCATTTGGCAAGTTTATGTAGCATTCAACATTTCATAGCAAACACTGAAAAAATGCTGAACCTGCAGCACCATTTTTATTGCCACTAATCGGAAACAAATTGCAGTATAACTAAACTTTGTACTACTCAGTTTACTTTGTGATACTTAACTGAGCAACTTTGCTATTTGTATTTCAGTAGTGAAATATCTTAAGGGGAGGAAGTATGAGTTTTTTAAAAAGTCACTTTCACTATGGGATTGTCTTGCTACTGTCAGCATGCCAAATTTGAAACCAGATTGCAAGTTGCAGAGTGAGTTACAGATTCTATTTTCAGCTATCTTCATCTACCGCCGAGAAAGTATGAAATAAATCCTGTATGGAGAGTGATAGAAAAACACCATGAAGACATCCACTAAATTGAACACTAAGTGAAAAAGCACACACCTCTACATTTTTAGACCAGTCAAATTTTGTAGTTTCCTTCCTCAGTTTCATATTTCTCCATGCCTTAAAAAATGTTGGGTAACATATTCAGACAGAATGTGCTATAAATTTTATCCATCTGTAAATCACTGAAGCACTACAGTGCATTTATAATTCTGGTATTTATAAAAATTGCCTTACAGAAATGTCTACAGTATTTCTAATTGTGCCCGGAAAACAGGTTTCTCCTAAGCCCTGTTTTTTTCTTACTTCAAACTGTCATTTGTCACTGTGCATGAAGTGTTAGAACTTTTTCCCCTTTGTCTTTGTGCTGTGCCCACCCAGAAGACTGGTTTCCTTCCTAGCATATGTGGGCACATAGTCATGAGCGTAAGGAAGAACACAGACAGCTTATGCAACAAGGGAGAAATAGATCTGATCATATATACTATCCCTGACCACTCCTCATTCTTTTACAGCTGGGCCTCTTGTTAAAGTATTTGTTTTCCAGGCCATATCTCAACTTGTTCTTAATTTCAAATCTAAATTTGTCCTTACCAAAGATCAAAGATGTGCTTTCCTCCTGAATCTTACTCTCCCTCCATTGGCTTTGAATTTGTTCAAAAAATATGCCATGATAAGCTGTATTTCATTACTTTAGAATTTTAAAACTTGAGTTAAACAATTTCAAGAGAATGATGGGCAGAAATTGGGTATCAGCTCAAAAGCTACATATTTCAACTAGCCAACATTGCCTTAAAGAGCGAGACATTTACAACTAAATGCTTTCTAAATTGCAGCTTTAGCTAATAATTTTGTTATGATACTGCCTGAATTATCGCACAGGAGGTATTCTATTTTAGGTTGTTTAAAGTAGAGTAGCTTGATAGAATGCTGATTTCTATTGCTCCATTTTCCAGAGACTTTGTATCAGCAATAGTGTGACCATCAGGACGAGGGCAGTGATTGTCCCCCTGTACCCGGCACTGGTGAGGCCACACTTCAAATCCTCTGTTCGGTTTTGGGTCCCTCACTACAGGAAAGACACGGAGGTGCTGGAGCATGTCCAGAGAAGGGCAGCAGAGGTGGTAACATGTCTGGAGCACAGATCTTAGGAGGAATGGCTGAGGGTACTGGGGTTGTTTAGTGTGGAGAAAGGGAAACTCACGAGGGATATTATTAATCTCTACAACTACCTGGAAAGAAGTTGTAACAAGGTGAGGGTCAGTCTCTTCTCCCAGGTAACAAGTGACAGGACCTGATGCTCCTGGGATGGTTTAGGTTGGGTATTAGGAAAAACTTCTTTACTGAAAGGCTAATCAAGCATTGGAACAGGCATCCCAGAGAAGTGGTTGAGTTGCCATCCCTGAAGGTATTCAGTAGATGCGTATATTGGTTCTTGGGGATGTTGTTCAGTGGTAGACTTGCCAGTGCTGGTTTACTGATTGGACTTCATGACCTTAGAAGTTTTTCCAGCCTAAATGATTCTATGATTCTGTGACTGTCAAAAACCATTACAACACGTAAGGCTGGTGCTGCTTCTAATAATTAGAAAATTATGCCAGTGCTATGCCTTCTACTATATATTTGCTTCCAGTCCTTTTATCAAGAGAGGTTTACCATACAGCAGGCAAACTGGACTTGCTGGTTATAGAATATGGAATTCTTTGCTTAGAAGTGTGATCAGGCCAGACATTTAGTGTTGTCCTCTTGTGATACAAGTTCTTTGAATTCTTTAAAATTAATTATATAAATGCAATTTTTTATTTTGTTAAGATCCTGATTCTTCAAATGCCATTGAAATGAAGCAATGAGCTCAAGATTTACCTTATGGGAGAGAGGCCAAGTAACTTTTTTAAATCAACATTTTCAATTTTTGATATCTTGAGATAAGGAAAGTATGTCATGTGAGGCTATCAAATCAACATATTAATGTCTAAAACATCAGTAGAGATGCCAATTCACACAAAATTATGAATGTAATTGTTTCACCCAAGAAAGATTTAGCATTTGAAAATATTTTTCTTCTTAATATGAGCTGAAATCAAATGTAATAACAGGAGAAGGTACATTTATATGGGCATATTACTCTGGTTATAGAGAAATGATGCTCTCAGAAGATTACAATATATGATATTATTTGGTCACTAACAAAAAAAATTCAACTATGGAGGTATTGTTTCAGAAACTAGTGGTTCTTTGGGTCTTTTTTATGTTTTGTTTTGTTTCAGTACAGAACACTATTATTTCTTAAAAATTCAGTTATATTGAATATCTGTAAAGGTTATTGAAGCTAGAGACTATTCAGATTTGTTGCTGGCTTAATTTCTCCTGCTAAGCTGAAAAATACCTTGACAAACTTTGTTGTGATTTCTTTTTCCTTTTTTTTTTAATTTCTGTAGTAGATGTTTGTCTTCCATGTGAGACATAAATTGTAGGATGTAGTAAAGGTGATGAAGTTTACACTTTTCATAGCCTTCAAAAGTTGTTGTAAAATCACCAGCTGTGTTCCCATGGGTTTATCACTCAAACGCCCTACTCATGTGATCCTTGAAATTTAGGGAATGACAGATTTCACTGAGTCACTTTTTGAAACAAATAATATAGTTTTGCTTAATTAGGTGAAACATAATCTTGAAATATGAGATTTCTATTTTTTTCAAAATCTTAGAAATCCTTTTTAAATGATTAAGCCTGTATGTTCCTCATGTTGTGCAAAACTATTCAGAGGGAGCAAAGCCAGTTAAAAATTCAGGGATCTAGTGAAACTAGATAGTTAAGGAAAATGCACCAAGATTTCCACCTAGAATTAGGGATTAATGGGATTTCAAAGCCACACCACTTTAAATTTCTGTTGGTGAATGGAGGATTCCTGACAGCTCAGGTAAACTTTCTTGGTGACACGTTGTACACCAGCAAGGACAAAGCTGTTGGGCACATAAAACTGCCAGTCTACCAGCCTTCTTTAGGCACTGAAAATTACGTATAGGACTGCTTTAGCCTCTGATTATGGTAGGATTGGAAAGATATGAATGTTATTGTGATGCAGCTTTTATTCACTTTCTTTGTAGTATAAAATATTGTGTGTTGCAGAGGTGAAAAACAAAGCCACATATCTATGAAAGACCTCACAAATAAAGTTTATGGATGTCACAAGTTTAAGATGAATGCATAACATTAATGAAAAAGTCATAAAAGAATAAATGTCAATATATTTTTTTCCCAATAAAAGAGCTAAAGAGGGAGAATGCTTGAGGGAGAAAATTCTCACTCCATCCAGTCCCAGTAAAGGTTGCTCATTGCATAAATCCTGAAAAAGTAATTATTAGAAGCATTTCCCCTTAAAAGGTGTACAGGAATGGAAAGAGGTAGGCACCTATATTTCACAAGAATCAGAACAATAAGAAAAGCTTAAACCTGAGCTGTCACCTAAATGATTTTTGTGAAGTTGTAAAACTAATTTATGTTAACTTAGACAAGAAGTGATTGGTTTTTCATTGGAATACAACCTCAGATAATATGTCTCCAGGGCATTACAGAATTTGACCTGCAGAGAACTAGTAACCTCATCTTCACTCAACCTGATTTCTATAGGCATGATCGGGCATCCTTTCACAAAATCTTCTGGTGCCTCAAGTGTCAGGTGTGTTTTGCTCAGGTGCAGTGTGGCCCCAGCTGTCTTCACATGTTCATGCTGTGGCTTTGCTAACAAACCTACATAGGCTGTGGTTCCTGACAAGGGCAATGCTCCTGTGCCTTTTCAGAAGTCAGCTTGTATGTGGACTTAGTTAATAACCGTTTTGCACTTAAACTGCTTCTAGGCCTTTTTTAACCCATGTGTCTGCATTCATATCATACATCAGGAAAGCAGGGGTTTGGAACCAGGCTGTCAAGAACTCTGTGACTGCATCAGAGGCACAAATAATTTGTAACCTGTATGGTGAGTGACATATGCATAATGGAGAGTTTTCTGTGTTAATTAATGCTGTAGTAAAACCTATGAGGAAATCAAAATTCATGTTTTGAAGAAGGATCTGGGCAGTAGAGTGTAAACATGTTGTTTTTTTTCTCATCTCTGTTAAGTGATTATTTTTCACTCTGTGTGTGAAGTCATGCAAGGAAAAGCAGTGCGTGAGCCTACCACTGATGGAGTTACAGTGCACACAATTTTGATGTTAACAGGCTGTTACAATTTTGATGCTTTTCTTAACTTATTATTTGATTTGTCAGCTTTAACGATTTTCTTCAAGCAACAATTCCAAATTTTCAGAATTGAAAAACCCCAGTATAAATCCTGAATCTGTCTTCTTTTTACAATAGAAATAGTTGCCTTCTGTTGCTCAACTGAAGTATGTTTTTGTCTGACACAGAACTTTGCCTAATGCCCGTGATTACTTACCTAAATATCATTTTTAGGAAGGTATGAGCTAAAGTTCTTTGAGAGTTCAGGTGTTCATTATGCTGCTGGCTTTCCACTAAGAGCTGTAAGGGGTCAAAGAAGCAGGATTTACTTTGTTAGAATTCTGCCCATAGTTCCCTCTTACCTCCTGGTTATCTGTTTCATTTTAGATTTAGCTAAGTCTGAATGTTCTGAGCTTAATTATTCTGAAGATCATTACTGGTGTTTTTTCTAAAGGTAGTCACAGCACAAGTTGCTTAGGCAACCTTTGGTTTTTGTGTGAAGCCAAAGAATTGAGGCCAGGTTTCATCTTTGTGTGAATACTAACTGATCAAAACACTATGATGCAATAGTCCAGAATAACTTAAAATTTACTTCTAGCTTTTGTTCATTGTGAATATAGTTATGCCTCACTATTAGCAAACAGTACTGTCAAGCAAAACTATTTCAAATGTTCAAAGTGAATTAAACCAATTCTCTGTTAATCTGAGATTCCCCATTATAAAACAAACACTAAGAAGAGTTTATGGATATCTTTATGCTTGTTGAAAACGAGATTTTGCAATATGAATATTTACATATACTGGATTTTCTGGATTAGGTTAAGCATATGTCTGAAATTTAGGTTCATGACAATAGCTCTCTGATGGTTTATTGTGCCATGTTTTTATCATAATTATTTTGTTAGCGTTGTGTAGTTCAGCAATTCTGGATATAGATTAGTTCAAAATCTACTGTAGAGATTTTGGTGGTAACTATCTGTTATTGCTGTAAGTAGCTTAGAAGTGTTTGAAAGATCCTAACAGATTTCTCTCCAAGAACTACTGTTTTTAGCTAAACAGTAACAAACCAGAAGGATAGAGAAACAAAGTCAGTGGGGCACGGAATAAGGGTCTAATTATCTTGCTTGCCACCTGACAAGGAGTCTTGGTTTGGTTTTTGCTAAATGAAAGAAATCACAAGATTGACCTGGTGCTTCGTTTCCAGAATAGTATATATGATATTTACCTGCATCTTGATGAATGAAGGTGACGAATTACTCTGTACAAAGACAGACTGAATAGTGAGTCTAAACTCTTAGCAGGGAGTGTAAATTGATGATATGCTGGCATTGCTACTGTTTCCTGTTAACTCTTTATCTTGAAAGAAAATACTGAAATTTTGGAACCCCAAATTCCTGCTCCTGTATATTAATTACTTTACTGTAAGCCTGTGATAGCTTTCTGCTGACCTGACAAATTGCCTGAACTGATTAGTGGTTGTCAATAAAGTATGTACTTGTACTGAGCTTACATGAAGCAAAATGTATTTTAATTCCCAGTATTATTTCTATTCCAGGACTGCTTTGATACTCTTATAAGATTAAAGACTGTATGGTTCTGTCTGTAAAACTGGAAATCTTTCTGTAGTAAAGCTACTGCTCTGCTGAAAAACAATTTTGAGCTGGCACCTTCACCCACTGCCACTCGTGGGCTTTTTACTTGGGAAAAAAACTTTCTGGGATGAAATTTTGCATAGTTGATAACAGGAAGATATATTTCTGTCTTATGATGGAACTTACATTTAAATGTCATTTTAAAAAGAAACAAAAATAGAAGCTATATCTGTTTTACTTGATGTTGTGATCTTAGATATCTGCTGGAGCCATATTCTTAGTGAGAGAAACAGTACAGCAAACATAAAACCTAAAAATGTATGTTAGTCTTATTAAGAACAACTGGTAATTCTCCACACAAACTCGAATCCCATGGGTTTTCAGTAAGGTCTTAAGTAAATACATGTGCAGGGAATCAATATGTTCTCCATCTGAGAATAGTTTGCCCTGTCCTGACAATGCCATGTTGTAGTGGTTTGTGTTGGCACAGATAAATGGATTTTCATTGTAAACGTAATGGTGCATCTCCACTGTTGGTCTGGGGATGTCCTGATGCTTCAAAATGTGACATAGCTTCAGCATGGACATGAGATTAACAGACTGTCCTTCTCTGCTTAACTTGACTGTAAAGATTTGCATAGTGGATGAAGGAGTCCTTAAACAAGTCCGCTGAAGCTCAGCTACAAGACAGTGCCCAAAGACCACTTTCATGTTGCTCTGTAAGATTCCTAGGCTGCCTTGCTTATTGCCTGCTCTGTGCACATTTCATTTCCCATTTTTCACATCAGATGAGTGTGTTTGACCCAACTGTTTGAGTATCTTGTTTGAACTTTGCTATTTGTCTTTCTCTTCTTCCTACCCACTTCCACCCAAATATCAGTGGTCTGACCTGGATTTGCTATAGCCCAGATATTGCCTAAGCTGAAAGAGGGCCTGGGCTCTTCATTTTGTGCTTGGAGTCTTTTAAAATGAGTACTTCAGTTGCAACAACAAGCCAGTCTATATGCAGTTATTTTCATCAGGACATTTATTTTCCCCTCAAGAACTGCTTGATATGCTTCTTAGTTTTATGGGTGGATGGCCTGTGGTTAAATACAGCTTTTACTTTCAAAGTTAGTTTTTCTCTACTTTGCTTTCTAAATAAGTGTGAAAAGTTGAATGTAGGCCAACTACCTACATGTGCTTTTGCAGTCATCTGTATTCCATTATTTTGTGTTTCCTGGGGCAAGATTTTTTCCATGGAGCTATATATAGAGAAAGCATCCTTAAAAAAATCTTATCTGTTTAGTTAGTACTTGGCAAGTGTGTTCTCAATCCACTCATGCATTTGAGGAAGAGAATGGAATGGCTTTGAGACACTTGCTCCACTTAGCTTGTTGAGACGTGTAGCATGGCATCTATTTCAAAATTTAAAACAAGTCCCCTGATAATGTAGTGAAAATTATTTGTTCAAGTGATATGATTTTTGTAAGTGTGCTTTTCTGAGTGCTTAGTTAATTTTGGAAATGCATTTTTCCATTGATGCCTAAGGGATTCTTTGATTTTTGATTTTTCAGTTTTATAGATGTTAGAAATTATTGTAGATCTAATGTACTAGTAAAATAACTTCAGTAGTTGCATGTTTATACATACTAAGCCCATCCTATATCAACCCCTTAGAATTCCAGTAGCTGTTTAGTCTCTATTTCAAAGTAGAATTGCAGAGAAGCGCCATGAAGCCTGTACCACAAGATAAAGACAGGGACAGAAGGACCTCCAAATCTGAAGGTTTGGAAGGCCTCCAAGGACCTTACGTGCTGTGAAGAAGACAACGACGATGAAGGAAGGGTCCCGAGACCCCAGACCCAATTCCCGACGGGGTGTGCCAGGGGTGGAACGGGGCAGGACTGGGGGAAATTATGGAATGGGATTGGATGGACACTATCATGAAATCTTGTAACACGGTCTAAAGGGGATTCCTGTGTAAATGTATTCCTGGAGCCTGTTGGCTCATTAAAGCTCCTGCTCACTTCTCTTATCTCCTACTAAAAGTTGCCTGCAGGTTTTTTCCTTCACTCCCCAAGGCAACACCATCTTGCCAGAATTTTATTGGTGAATTTTTGTTTATTAACTCTTTCAACAAACATTTCTTCTTAAATATATTTTTCTGAAGATAATAAAAAACAGCACTGGATGGAGCGTTGCTTGCTTGTTTACTTCAAATGAGAAAGCTCCATGTAAAAACACTCTGATTAGAGATGTGTATATATGTGAAAAGAATTGGTATAACAGAGAGCTAAAAATGTCAAAGTACTACAAACCTTAATAGAACCTTAAAGAAATAAGAATGTCTGAATTCTGTGTAGAAAACCCCTTTGGTGAGCTCATATCAGAATATATAAATATCTAAATTATTCGAATTTGAACTTCAAATAACTGGAAAGCTAAAGAAAGAAGGCATAGCTAATGTACCAGCTCAAGAGATTATATTATATTGGAGACATTTTAGTGACTGAAACAAAAAGGTTACCTAGACTAGTGCTGAAAGCAGAAGAAGCCAGAGTTGATAAATGAAAAGGGAGAAATTTTCAGAAAACAGGAAAAATTGCAGTCTCTTCTGATGGCCTTCAGACTACACATTGCAATTGCATTGCCATCTATGGTATGAGGTATCTTGGGAAAGCTAAGGCTTGTCTCTGTTATGCCCGACCTGGAGAGGGAAAAAGTAATTGAAAAATATGGGATGTCCATATATTACAGGTCACGGGCACACTAAATATGTGAAGATACCTCATTAATGATACTACAGAACTAGGGCTGAGCTTATCTGAGAAGTCATGTGACTGCCTAAGGAAGTCTCACAGCAAAGTGTAATAGCTCTGGTGAGGGCAAGGCTTATGGCTTAGCCATGAAGCTGCTCTGCAGTACAGCAGCTAAGCAGCTTTTGGAGCAGGATCTTCGCACAAGACTGCGCTAGTGGGTGCTACACAGCTATGCCAGACCATGTTGCAGCTGCCACAGGCACCTTTGTGCCCTGCTATGCTGCTTTCTCTTGTCTCAGTTTCAGCACCGGTGTTCACTATAGCCTAGAAGAAAGCAGTATGGGTGCTAGCAAAGTCAGAGGAGCCAGAGGTCAAACCTGGATGGCACAGGATGAGACTCAGCTGAGCCGCTGCACCACAGCCACAGCAGAGTTATAAACTTTTGTGTTCAGCCAGTCCCTAAAGGTAGCTGGGGAGCAATGCTGTGCCATCAAGCATTGTGTTTGTTTTCTGATATACACTCAAGATCTCAGTTTTATAACTTTATGTTTTATCAGTATCCGTGCCAATGTCATCGTCCTTTAAGGTTCTTTGGAAATACTTCCAAGGGGTGGATACCTGTATTGTGCTTAGTGTTATTTTTAAAATAGAAGAGAGAAACTGGAGGTGTGCCTAGTTTTATGCCTTAATTAGCAAACACAAAATATGTCATCTTTAATTTTTTAAAAATTATTTGTGAAAAATGGCATATTATAACTGTGACAAGCATATGATCTGTGTGAATCTTAGCTCAGTGACAACTGTGTGATTTGTTGCTATACCTGCATGTACTGCATTGTTTTCATCCCACAGAGAAGCAAACCCCAATCTTCTCAATGGAAAATAATTGGTAAACTGTTACGGTCTGGTATAATAATATATTAGATTCAGACTTAATTTGAAACTATTGGAATACACTCTGAAGGATCCCACTAATTTCAGTTTAGAGTGCCATACTGATACTCTCCCAATCTTCTTGCACTTCTCAAGATTTATTATCTATTCAGCAAAACTTTTCTGTTTATTTCTCTAACTACTAGCATAAAAACGAGGACTACATAATCTTCAACTCTTTTTTTTTCCCTACTCAATTTCTTTTTGACAGCAACCACAGCAACAACAATAATTGCTTCCAATAATTATGCCACCCTTATTATTGTCTAATGAGAACCCCGTTTAAATACAGTATTGTTTCAGCTATTTGAGTCGTAGTTTTGTACCTGTTCATTCACTTCTAAGGCCTACTTTTGTATTTGTTTTCTGGAAATTGTTGTAAAAATTTATCAAAGTAATATTACTCAAATATTTATTCACATAATTACTAGATTTTAAGTTGACATGATCTTTGCTTATGTAAGGGGCTAGTTATTTAAGCTGTTACCAGTAACTGCAGTATTAGGCCAGTAGGCCAATAATTATTTATAACTTAAATCCGTTTATCCTGAAAAACCCTGAAAGGCCATCTGTCATGGTTTTCTACTAGCAGAGGTCAGATCTTAAGTCATGGTCTTCACAATTAAGACCAGAAGAAGGGGGCTATGAAAAAGGGATATTCACAATAGTGTATTTCAGGTAGTTTAGTGGTAAACAACTATTTAATGGGCCTATTTAGTCTTCGTTTGAAAGGAAACCAAATGTTTTGCCTTCAGTAGATCTGTCACAAATTTTCATTAATCATCATTTGTCTCTTTTATCAAATTGTTATGTGGTATATGCAGTTAATCCTTGATGGCAACATAAGCCTTCTTCAAAATATTTAGCAGAATTTTCTTGATCATAATGCATACAACTTAACTTTAGTTCTAACAAGTGCCTGCCAACAGAATATCAAATTTTGCCTTCTAACTAATTTCAGGTTTCCGTTGTTAACAAGAAAATAGCTGTATCACTGTTTCCAGAGGTGACTCTGAATTTTATGTCAACTAGCTTTAAATGAACTATTTAATTATATTCATAAATCACAGGATACCTACATATTTGTATTAGTGGATATGGCCATAGTTCTCACTAATCATAGAAGGGCTTGGGTTGGAAGGGACCTTAAAGGTCATCTAGTTTCAACCCCCTGCCATGTGCAGGGACACCTTCCATTAGACCAAGTTGGTCAGCACTCCATCCAATCTGAACCTGAACGCCTCCAGGGATGGGGCATCCCCAGCTTCTCTGTGCAACCTGTTCCAGGGCTTCAGACCTTCAAAGTGAAGAGTTTCTTTGTGACAGCTAATTTAAACCTACTCTCCTTCAGCTTGAAGCCATTCCCCTTGTCCTGTCACTGCATGTCCTTGTAAAAAGTTCCTCTCCGTCCTTTTTGTAGGCTCTCTTCAGGTACTGGAAGGCAACAATTAGGTCGCCCTAATCAGGAGTAAATTTCTTGCAAAACACTGTTTATTAAAAATAAGCATAAGTTATGGGCAGCCAGAAACCAATTTAACAAATAAGTTTTATAAAATTATGTAATGGAATACAAGGGCAAATGACTAATGGTAGTGACAGCTGATGTTATTCACCCTAAAGCAGTTTCTGAAAACTCTGAAATGAGGTAAGGAAAATTTAAGAGACCAGCAAAGATAAAGTAGCAGTGACATATAATGGAGTTGTTACAGATCGTTTTACAAAGAGCAGTAATACCTAAAAAGTAGGCTAAGCCTTTCTTTGTGGCAGTGATGATCACTGTCTGGTGTGGGTGCTGTATGACTGACCTATCACAGGAGCATGAGCTTTCTATGTTTAGGGTTGTCAGTGGAGGATGGTTTGTGACTGCCCAGAACATTGTATTTGACAGAAGAACTTCTGTTAAAAATGCTTCTCTGACAAAAGGGAGATACTTCTGTTGGACTAAGCATGCCCTTAGCACACTTTGGCGTGTGTACTTCTGACATTTCAATGAAATTTGATCTTCTCTTTGTTCTTAAAAAATATTTTAAATTGAGTATTATTTACCTGTCCTTTGATACAGGGGTGTTTAATGGTCAAGTTGTCTTTTAGACTGCTAACCTTTATCAGGTTTTAAAAAAAAAGCTGTTTCTCTCTTTCTCTTGCTGTTTTATTTCAATAGTGAGCTCTGTGTGATTCAAAGTGGATTTTTTCTTACACCGTAAATATATCTTCTGTAAGCAAACCACGTAAGAATAAAGAGAAACTTTTAATTTTGCATAAGCACAACAAAGTCCATTAAAGACTTGCTGCAACTTCTTATGCCCTGTGCGTTTGCGTTAACTGCATGCATAACTTCATAAGTTAGTTAATGCTTTAGCTTCTTGTGGATTTTTTTTGCTTATTAATGTTTTCTGCCGTTTCTATAGCTTCCCTGAAGAGTGTTCATCTGTCAAGTGCTGAGTATGTTTATCAGGTGCATTTACCTGTCATGTCTTTATTGTTGACTGAAGCTTTGATTTAATCACATATGGTTAAATATATGCAAACTCACAAAGCAAAAACATGCACTTCGTTCTTGTTCTCAACTCTGTGTTTGTTTCAAAACCATTCTCTTTACTGCTTGTGAGCCTTATGCATCTGGAATTTACATGGAGAGGTCCTGAGGGAAGCGTTAGGCACCCTTTTGTCACTCACCTGTAGCAGGAACGTGCCAGGAGCACATACTTTGCATTGCTGTTTAAAGGTCTGAGGACAATTCAATAAACATGTTTAACCTTGGATAAGCAAAGTATTCCTGAAAAGAGTAGCTGTGAAATTAACAGCAAGAACCTTTTAGAAAACAAAGTCATATTTGAGGATGGTTACAGATGTTGCTTATGAAAATAGTTTTTAAAAAATGTAGAATTAAACTCTGCATAGGCAAATACAGATTTGTCAGTTTAAGTCTTCAAAAATGCAAACTGGTAAAATTACAATGCTAAAAATTCACCATGGGTAAAGATACCCTATTGTGGTTTTTCTTGAGTGATTTAAAATTTAAAATTGCTTTCTGCTTTACAAAAGAAATACTCTTCCTTGGGCGGGGGGGGGGATAGAAAAAAGTGTGACTGTGAGGAGAAACACACCCAGAAGTTTTAAATCTTTAATAACCTTTAATAATCTTTAATAACCCCAAAGACTATTTTATTTGAAAGCTTTGAAAGATTTCTTGTCATGCTTTGGATGTAGTAGTTATAGAGTGGTTAGACAAAGCAGTGTTAGCTGCAATAATTTTTGTACCAGTCATTTTAAACTGCTTTATTTCAATGATTGAATTCTCTTAAGTAATGAGTGACATTTAGATCCCTAGTTGTGAAAAAAAAGAGTCAAAGTCTTGAATGGCTAAGGGCAACCTAAAATACATATTAGCAGTGTAACGCAAAAGAACAAAACAACAAAGGTTGGAAATAATGATATGGTTAATTATGGTAGAGCAACATCAAAGTAACCACATTGTACTCTCCGAAAATTGATTCATTAATATAGGTAATAATTTAAGAAGATGCCATAGTTGACAGTTTGCAGACCTAAATAAACAATTGAAGCAAGTTCTAGAAAACTTGGTTATAATAAAATGTCTGATACTCTAGAGAGGAGTGCTGATACTGTGATGTTTTGAAGGCGATGCTTTACAGCTATGGAAAGGCATTATTTGTGCATAATTAAGTTTACTCTTTGAGTAGTGCTCTAGATGTACTTCTGAAAACAGTCATTAATAAACTGGACATGTTTGAATTCAGAATCTTACGTACACTTAATGCAGAGGTGTTTGATTGTGTATATCCAGTAGCTAAACAAGAAATCTGGTACCATTATAGTCTTGATTGGTATCATCATTTTAAATGTCAAATTTGTGGGCATGTGTGCTTATTTTCTTTGTTTGCTTTGTTGGTCTCTGCATTGTTTTTAATGAGGCTAGATCTTTGGGTATTTTATTATTATATATTAGGTATTTCAGCTGATTGCTGCAGGTATCTGTCAGGAAGGTAAGGTTTTACTAGGTTGATGGCCTTTCAACCTATTTTAATTCAGTGCTGGACCCATAAATTATTCCTCTCTTTGGAGGGGCAGATAGTAATCAGCACTTCTGATGAAAAAAAATAAATTTACAGTTATCACATTTGTATGTGGGAAATCAGTTTTTCCCCCTGACTTGAAAGAACCACCACAGTACTGAATTATACTGGACCTTTATAGCTGTTGTCACAATATATTCTAATACAATTTTTTTTTTTTTAATATTGACTGGCTTGTTGAAAAAAGCCAATGGCTCACCAGTGACACAAAAAAAGCAGAAGCTATCAGAGATTTCTGCTGCGTTCAGCCCATCAATTTATGTTTTTATTAAAATTTGAGTGATTAATTAGAAGTCACAGCTTGATAAGACTCAGACAAGAGATATACAAAGAGTAACAGAGACTGTATTTCTCTTACCAGAGCTCAGCATTGAAGCCTATTTGTATCTCAGTATTCCTGTAGCTCTGCTTCTGAAATATTTTTATGGTCTGCCAAATCATGCAGTGTATTTACTTGCTGGACAAATACCATCACTTTGATTGCTGTGGGGTATCTTTGAACACAGAGAACAAAACTTAGCTTGGATAAAGAACACTGTGTTTTGTGTTAAATTTCTTGCTGTTCTATGATAGCTGTTACATCCTAGTAAGGACTGAAAAAGCACAACCTTCTCATGTACTTCATCTTAGCACAGCCCTTGTTGAGGCCTTTGTTAGCTGAATCTGATTATGTTTCTGAATTAGGCTTACAGATTCTTTTCTCTTGCTGTATTAATGAACCTTTTTTTAGAGACATTGTGCTTTATTTTGTACAATTGACTAATTTTTAATACATCATCATTAACTAACTCCCTTTTCATTTAGCATTAATATTGTGCAAGATGAACTTGAATACATAATTCTGTGTGTCTCTTTGCTTGGCTGAATTATAAGTAAAAATTTTCTCCCCTGAAAAAAATATGAAGTAATTATTTTTTAGCAAATATATAGGAGATGAATTTAGATTGTTTTCAGGCAATTTATTTGTGGTGGTGGTTCAGGTGTATGAGCAAGTGCAAAGTCCTCTTTTCAATTATGATCTCTGCAGTGGTAATGATAATTTTGATTGCTCAGGGCAAAAAAAATGAAGAATTGCTGATGTTCCAAAGGGTTCTGCACACCAAGAGGAACAGAATAGGACTGTGACTATAATCAGGTGATTCTGTGTCTTCGCAGGCAGAGGCACTATAGAAAGGATTGACTGATCGCGTGATGGTGATGTCACTTTTTGGAATGGTCTCCTTGCAAATCTTAGGAGAGCTGTTGCTGCAAGTAAATGGCACACAGTGATCTTGGGCATCCACTGTTCACTACATCTGTGGAGTTCTAAACAAACATATTTTTTAAAAGCTGTAAAACTTCGAGTGTCTAGACTGCTTGCCAGCTGACATTACAGAGGACCTGCTTAAAAATCATTAAAATGATGTATATCTCTCTCAACTGTGTAGAGACTCATAACTTAATGACTACAGCTGTTGCCTGGGGTTTGTGGTTCTTTGTAATTTCTAAGGAGTTTGTGGTTCTTTGTAATTTCTAAGGAGTATCCAATTGTGAAGAGTCATTTTGTAGAATATTCCCTAGACTAAATTATTATTTCACTTAATCTGTGATCAAACTCAAACTATGTAGTATAACATGTTGTATGCTTTTATGTTATGTGTAGAGTTGTATTCTGAGATTGAATTGGCTTGTATCCATGCCAAGTGCAAGCACTCCGTGACTCTCGCAATCATGGAGTATACATTACTTCTCTGCACTAAACACATCTCTGGAAGAATTCACTGTGCACTTAAATATGCAGCAATAGAGGTTCATTTCTGATAAAAGTTTGCTTGAAAATTTGATAGACAATCAGAAACAAAGAAAGTAGCCTGATGCTTAAAGCTATATTAAAATATAAGCCTATAATAATGACAAAATAATAATTCATCAGAATTAATAGAATATTAGAAAGGGTCTTCAGTGAAGACCTGAAACTTTACCTCATAAGTGATCAAGAGTGTAATGGTTCAAAAGGAAGCTTCAGTTAACTACTTATGTGAGCTGCTGCTCATTAGTAGGTGCAGCAGGCTTTCAGTCTGACCTTAGAGCTCTAGGAACTTGGGAACCATAAGTTTTATTCAGAGTATCTTTTCAACCACCTATTTAGCAATTTACTAACTTGCTTTTACTGTCTTTGCAAAAACGTGTTTGTATGTATTCAGCCTGGAGAAAGAAGTGTAAGAGTGACCATTTCAAGGTTGGGATTTGGGGACCTTTTTTTCAGTAGGAGAAAGAATGGATATTCTTGTCCAAACTTGGGAGAATGGTCAGGAAGTTTACAAACTGAACATTGTTCTGGGATGTAATCTTTATTTAGTATTTTTCTGGAGAAGACTTCAAAAAATTATCAAGTTTAATCCAAATAGGCATTTTGTGGTTTTGTTTTGGTTTGCTTAGTTGGTAAAAAAGTTTTTAAGCACGATACAGAAATTATCTAGAATTCACAGTAGAAGGTTAAAAACCTCTGAAAATTCTGATTGGTTGTCCCATATTAAATACTTATCTTTCCAAGTTGCAGAGAAGGACATGTGCATATGCTCCTCCTTCTGATACTTTTTCTCCAGTTTTACCAATACGTACTTCATGATGTGTTGGATATACAATGAGAACCATTTAAAACAGGGATTTATTTTTTGTATCTATGTATGGGTTGCTTAAATGCACAAACTGTTTACTTTCTTTACTCTTAAAAACATCCGGTTTGGTATGTAAAGTTATACTTGCATTTATAAAACTAAGGAAAATAAACAGTAAATGGTAGATGCTCTGATCCAGTGGAAATTGTAACTGTTGCTAAGTTGGTGACAATGAGTTTAGTCATAGCTTCAGCTGGATTTCTCATTGTGAAGCTTTGCCACGTTGTTTTTGTGCCCTGGAGGGCTGAGTTCTTGTAAGTCAATACTGAAGTATTTTATCTAGGAAAAATGGCTTTGACTCTGTAGGCAGTCAACAGGCTGTGTGGCAGTCTTCATGTTACTAATGCTTTACTAGTATGTTTTTATGTCATGTTAAGCTTTTAAGAGACTGAAAAATTATAAGAATCAGTTCATCTGTAGACTTGCTCCCCTAATCTTCCCCAGTGCAATAAAGCTAAGGCTAATATCCACTTGTTCCTAACAGTTCCGTGAGGTTGTGTGGGGAATACAGCTTGGTGCATTTCATAATTTGAAAATTATATTTAATTCATCACATGTGAAAATGGTAAAGCTGTAGTTATTCAAGAAGGGGCTGTAGCTTGTCAGACTCAGAACCTGGGAGGATGAACGACTGCTGAAAATACAGGCATATCTTACGTACTGCACAGAGATGTATTGCAGAAAAAATAAACCTACTTTAAAGGTGCATAATATTCGCAGGTGCTACTATGCCATATAAGGTCTTTGGCATTATTGTATATATGTTCCACTTTTATTTAGTCTAGTGCTAACCTCATTTGGAGTGCTAGGCACTCAATCTAGTAGGTTAATCCTTTTGTTTATTATGTTCCATGATGGTACAGAGTAACAAGTTTTAAATTAAAAATATTAACAAGATTAGAAATTGCTACAGATGTATGGAGAATAAAATTGCTCAAAGTTATTTTTACTAATTAATTATCAAAGTTTTGTACTGAATACCTCCATTACCAATTTCCATTGGGAAAAAATAGATTGTGAACTTTTAAACATGCTTATGAAGGTTTCTTACACTTAAACCCATACTTTACTAGTGCTGCATTTCCCAGATGTGTTAGTGTTACTTAGAAGGCATTTTTTTATTGTTACAAACTAAAAATAAGTTCATATGCAATTTGCAGTTGACACGTAGCATTTATGGCTGTTGCGTGTACATTATTTTTTGCTATTTACAGTGCATCCTAATCTAACACTTCAGGATGAGCCAGGTATTCTGGTGTGTCTAGGCAGGAGTACATACAGGTTTGTATGTTCTTACACTGTTGATTTGCATGTAGTATCTGCTACTGCTTTAGGACTCTTTCTAGTTGTTTCAGGGAATGTGGGGTTTTGCATCCAAATGCTATATGGTTTTTGGGATGAAGCTAGTCTCACAGTTATTTTGTAATAAAATCTCTTTAAAATAACACTTTTTTAATTAGAGTGACAACCTGAGAAAGATTTAACAGGGAGAGAAGGCAATGTGTTTGCTGACATTGAAATAGTATTAAAGCATGTAAAGTGTCTGAAAGTGCTTAGCGCTTTTCTAACCTGCACAGTATAACTCTTCAGAATACTTTAACTGAACGTGTTATTTTAAAAATATGTTTATTAGCTTGTTCAGATATAACTTAAAAAGCTGTTTTTAAAGGCATGCATCCAGAGACATGCACACAATGATTTCAAATTGTCAATGTTTCAGGGAATCTAAATTATTTTCAGAATTTCAGAAATTGAGAAGGGATAAGTGGAAGGAGAAAATGTTGGGCTGGTGCCAAGCGATAGCTCGTAACCCTCACAGACTCCCAAACAGCACAAGAACACCCGAGGTCTCAGGTGATGCTTCACATAACTCTTCTTTGGTGAGTGAAAAGTTGCATTTCATGATGGTGGCATGCTCAGATGAACTTCAGAGGTGTTAAGTTTATTTTTAAAATTGTACTGTTTGCCATTGCTTGTATTGCCTCAGTTTGTGAAACCCTTTGATATGACAGCTATTTACACTTTCTATTTGCTTTTTTCACCTTTTTTGTTATGCATGGTCCATTCTGACTTGCATGCTGTCTATAAATCAGTATTGATGTTTTGTGAATAGTAAAGTCTCTAAGCAGGAGATGACCTAATACGTATTGCTTACATTCTCTGTGATCTTAATCAGAGCAATGGCATTTGGTCCCGGATGAATACCGCTGGACATTATCTAAAGGTACCTCATTTGCTCTTTGGTCCTGCCTGTAACAGGAACAAAGGATAGTGTGTCTAAACTTGTGTTAGCTGGATTTTAAAATGGTCTTCGTATGTTAAACATGATGTTGCAAGAGGTGGTTGAGATAGCATGCAAAGCTATTGATAGTAGATGTTCAGGCAATGTACAGTCAACAGTTTACATAGTGGAGTTAATATGAATCATATGAAATTCAATAAAGTTACTCATAAGAATTTTAACCCTGCAGTTTTTGTTCATTGAGACAAAACCACTTGCATCAGTAGACCTCCCCAGGTGAGTAAGAACTGGTACTTGTATGTAAAGGCTTCAAACTGCCCCACATCTAGGAGCAAAAATTGTCTACTTGTTTACTTGTTTTAATTATACTGACTTTTTCAGACTACAGCAAGATTGATTGTTTGAAGCATATTCAGTTAAATATGCCTGCTCCAATTTGATTAATAAATGTAAGATAGGCACTATATTTTTCTATCCTAAGAAGCATGAGTGATCAGGAAGTACTACCCTCCAGTTCTTGAACATGGACAGGATAACATCTAAGCTGAAAGGTGAATAATTATTCCTTTAATTATTCCTTTTCTTTTCATACCACTGATGAAATGTGGTATTCCAAAGTTATAAATGAAGAGACAGTGGTCTGCTTGAAAGTTGTTGAAGTCTTGGTGAAAAAAAGCCCCTACTTAACTTGGCAAAATTATTGTGTTCAGTGGTGAATTATATAGAATGTAAGTTTCTGGTACAGAAGAGAACAAAAAAAGGCGATGTTAAAAGTGGAAAAATTTATAGTTTACTGTATATCATATATTGTTAGTACAGCTCAATTTCATCTAGAATACTTTACTTTCAGAGAAATAAATGTTCATCTGAAAGACAATGCAGTCACTGGTCACAGCCAGGACAGCTTCACAAGTGGAAAGTCCTGCTTATCCAACCTGATTTCCTTTTATGACAAGATCAAGGGAAGCCAGTTGATGGAATCTTTTTGGATCTCAGTAAAGCTTTAGATACTGTCTCTCAGAGGATCCTGCTGGACAAAATGTCCAGCACAGCTGGATAAACACATCATGTAGTGGGTGAGCAGTTGGGTCACGGGTCAAGTACAGAGCGTAATAGTGAATGGGGTGACATCAGACTGGTGACCTGTCACTAGTGGGGTTCTGCGGCGCTCCATCTTAGGCACTGAGCTCTTCAACATTTCCATAAATGACACAGGACTGGAAGGGATAGTTTGCAGATGACAAAAAACTGGGAGGAGCTGTTGACTCCCTTGAGGGCAGAGAAGCCCTGCAGAGAGACCTCGGTAAATTAGAGGGGTGGGCAATCACTGACAATATGAAGTTCAACAAGGGAAAGTTACAGATTCTGCCCCTGGGATGGGGCAACCCTGGGTGTATGTATGGACTGGGGAACAAGAAGCTGTAGAGCAGTGTCATGGAAAGGGCCCTGGGGATCCTGGTCAATGGCAAGTTGAATATGAATCAGTAGTGCCCTGGCAGCCAGGAGGGCCAACTGTGTCCTGGGGGGCATCAGGCAAAGCATGGCCAGCTCGTCAAGGGAGGGGATTGTCCTGCTCTGCTCTTCACTGGAGTGGCCTCACCTTGACTATTGTGTGCAGTTTTGGGCACCACAATATAAGAATGATATTAAGCTCTTAGAGAGCGTCCAAAGGAGCGAAACAAAAATGGTGAAGGGCCTTGAGGAGAAGCTGTATGAGGACCCCTCTTCTTGAGGTGAAGAGAGAGGCAGACACTGATCTCTTCTCTCTGGTGACCAGTG
This sequence comes from Dendrocincla tyrannina, assembly GCA_035047865.1. Taxonomy (NCBI): domain Eukaryota; kingdom Metazoa; phylum Chordata; class Aves; order Passeriformes; family Dendrocolaptidae; genus Dendrocincla; species Dendrocincla tyrannina. The sequence continues at coordinate 33,780,061 of JAWWMP010000132.1, read as the reverse complement.
ACAGGACCTGAGGGAATGGCCTGAAGTTGTGTCGGGGCGGGGGTTAAGTTGGATATTAGAAAAAGCTGCTTCACCCAGAGAGTGGTTGGGCACTGGAACTGGCTCCCCTGGGAAGTGGTCACAGCACCAAGCCTGACAGAGTTCAAGAAGCATTTGAGTGATGCTCTCAGGCACATGGTGTGAGTCTTGGGGTTGGTCTTGTGCAGGCCTCAGGGTTGGACTCCATGATCCTTGTGGGTTCCTTCCAATTTGGCATGTTCTTTGATTCTATGAAATTGAAAAGCAATAATTCTATGAAAAAACCCAAATTTAATGTATATTATCCCTACATTTAATTACTATTACAATTTTAAATTTTATTTAATTACTTTTACTATTTAGGTATTACTAGTAATAAGAAGTAGCTGTTAAGGAATTGAGATATATGGAAATTTGCCAACTTTGATTTCTGCTTGACTGCTAGTCAACATTTCATTTGGTTTGATATTCCAGAGATAATCATTCCAATGTAGCAGATGGGATTTAGAAATTGTGAATTGGGAATACAGTTCAGAACTGTTGAGTCCATAGTGTTAGCATCTTTTAACTTTATGAATACTAAAACTTGTTCAAAAATAAGTTTGCATGAAGCTAAATAGACTGCTGCTTAGTTGATGAAGTGTGTAAGAAAGTCAGAGATATAAACAGCTGAGGAGGATATTGTGTGTCCTTTAATGTCATGATTGGCTATAGAATAATAATCTTCACAACATGAAATAAAACATAATATTTTTTGAGGCTTGCCAAGTTTTCCTTTTCATTTTCTTTGCTTCCTGCTCTCTTAACCATTAGTTTTTCTTTCCCTCACTTCTGAAGTCAATGATATTCAGTATAAGCTTTTGCTGGCGATGTCTTTCCAATTTGCAGGCTGTTGACTGAAATTCCTTATTTTACTTGTGAACATTTTTAATCTGAAATCTTGTTTCAAATAAATTTCGATTTTGCTTGGTAGTCTTTGACTGAAAAATTTTCTATCTGGTTTTGAGTGAAGATACAGACTTTAGCACTAGGAAATGAAACACAGTGAAACAGAAGAAAGTAACAAATTATTTGCTCGAAGTGTACAAATCCACTTCTAATGAGCTGTTCAAGTCCCTTCTTTCTGAATTAACCTTCATTTTTCAGTGCATTACAGCTCCTCTGTGGACCTGATTCCCATTGTATGGCTTTCTTTGGTGAGCTCTTTGCTTCCATAGAGTGTAAGTGGCAAGTCTGGGTTTGGTAGTAAGCAAAGTGGAATGTAGACTGCATCTTTTTTTCACCTCTGCTGCATTTCTTTTGTGTGCACTTCTGATTCAGCAGAATGTTTTCTGTATTTCAGAACTTCCACTAAGGCTTTTAAAAAGATTTTTCCATTTTAAAATAACCCCCACAGTGGGCATTTCAAAATGCCACTTTTCCAAAGGTAAATGCAAAGAAGATTTCAAGCAAGTCTCATTAATTTTTCATAAAATCATGGAATATCAGGTTGAAAGGAATCTCAAGGATCATCTGGTCCTTTCTTGGCATAACCACCATCTAGACAAGATGCCCAGCACCCTTTCCAGTCAAATCTCTAAAGTGTCCAGAGACTGTTTCAATGACTCATTGTTCTCATTACAAAACACTTTTCTCTTGTATCTCATCTGAGTGTCCCCAAGAGTAACTTTTACCCATTACCTTTTACCCATTGTCTTTTCCGTGTGACTCCTCATAAAAAGAGAGTCTTCATCTTGTTTGTAGCCACCCTTGAAATACTGATAACATGATGATAAGGTGTCTTCTAAGCCTTCCTTTCTCAAGGCTGAACAAACCCAGTTCTCTCAGCCTTTCCTCACATGGCAGGCTTCCCAGTCCATTTTTATGGAAGGACGTATTTTTCTCTCTTAGTGGAAGAAAGAAGAAAGCTTGTGCAGTAGGAAGCAGGTTAGCATCATTAACAAATTGCTTTTTTCATTATGCAAGTAAATGGAATACTGAACAGCAGTGCAGGAAAAAATGCAGAAGAAATTAACTCACTGAAATATGTTTAAAGTTTGATCAAATCAATTGCACTGTTTCATCTTCTGTGATGTTAAGATGTTCTAGCTTCACCCAAATAAAAAAAAATTGTGAAATATTTTAGCCAAAGTCAACTAAGTATTCTTAGGAAAAAATTTCCATTATTATTTTCAGCTTGATTATATTAGTATCCCCAGACTTTATCACCTTAGTCTACTTTATTTGAAGATTAAAGCCTCTTTGTTCAGTTTTAGGTGGAACTCTAGCTTCTTGGTTCTGAACATGCTTAAAAAAATTTGAGTCATTCTATCATCAAATGAGGCACAACTTCTCAAAAAATATTTTTTAGTATTAATATGTATTGGATTTAGGGGCTTGTATTGATACTTTTAGGTCCATAGTATGTGAGGGGCTTTTTTAATACTATGGTAATTTCCTAGTGCATTAAGTTGGTGTGCTGTGACATAAATCTGAAATTGACATTGCTTCTCTGATAGCTAGAAATCATCTCTTTTTCAAGCTAAATTTGTTATCGCTTTGTTTCTATATACATTTTTCTAAATGTTGAAGGTTGGCCCTTCATAATAGTCATTGTAAGATTTGAGAGACCTGTAATATAACTTTTCACTTTTACTTTCCCTTTTCATAATAGTTCACACGTTCCCACAACTATCTTAAAAGGCTTTGTCTATTCCTGCCTCAGTGTGAACAGGAGTGACACTTGTGCACAGTATTCCAGACCAAGCTTTCTGTTCTTAACAATTGTGACACCAATTATTGCCTTTCCAGTAACACATTAATTGTATTGCACAGATTTAGAATCACTTTATTGAAACTTTTTGTAGCTGCTATTCTGGCTTTGAGACCAAATCTCTAGACTTTAAGTTTTGATCAATACATGAGTACTGTATCTATTCAAATTATTATTGCTCCTCTAGTTTTTTCCATTCACTATTTTTTATATTTATTTAGCAAAAAGACCCTTTCATCGTTAACTTTCTTTTTTTAGAAAATGGTTATTTTTCTTGGTAATTCTTACTTTTGTCATTGTTTTCTCATATGTTTCTTTGTGTTTCTATTGCATGGAGGCTCTGTCTATTATATCTATCTCTTTTGAAGAAGATATTCAGAGAAATCTAAGAATTTTGGATTATTATTTACATTTTTTTCTATTCTTATATGCAAACTTATACCTTTTTGATTTTTCCCTTTCTCTGATATTTTCTAGAGTTGGGGAAAGAACAGAAATGGGTTTTTTTCCATATGTGAAAGAATCTAGATCTTGAAAGCTCAAAAGTTTGTGCAATAGTATTTGCAGGTTTTTGTCTTCTGAAAGAATAATGGGTATAATCAAAAAGATGCAATTTAAAATGATTTCTTTGTGAATCACTTGTCTCTGTACTGATGGTATCCAAATATATTGTGATTCTCTAAGCATATATACGTGGTTAGTTCAAATGATTTTGATGGGAATACATAAATAGGTATTGACATTGATTAAGCAGTTTGACTCAAAGCAGTTCTATGTCTGCCTATCTTTGGACAGTGTCTAGTGTTCCTCTGGGTCCTAATTCAGAAATTGAACATTATTGTAATCTGTGTTCTTAATTGTCATGTACAACCTCTTCTGCATAGGGCATGGACTGGTCCTTGATTGAGTACATCATGTCAAACACATGAAGCTAATAGCACATGAGCGTATACTTAGTGCTGAATTGTAGTTATCAGTACAACACTTTTCCCTGTTGTATTCCCCACTAGAATTATGGGTGAATATATGTGGAAGTATAGTCAGGTGAGAAACTAGATAATTTGTGTTTGTATATGCAAATGAAATTTAGAAGTCATGACAAATGATCATGCATCTAATTTAACTCTAAGGAAGGACTTTTTTATATGCAAGCAAATTGGTACCATCTGCTTCTCCAAGAGAAATTAAAATATGTTTAGGAATTATCTCTTTGACATAGGCAGATCCCAAGTTGCCACGTTTGGTCTATAGATGTTGACTGAGCAAGGTAATAGTAGTCAATGGCCATTCCAAAATACTGTTAAACAAACAATGAGAAGTGGGTTTTTTTTCTTTGTCTGTTTAACCCTGATGGGCAGCTCAGCCTCCCCTCGGATGCTTTCTCACAGTGAGGTGGGGAAGAGAAGCAGAGGGGAAAAGTGAGAAAAGTCATGGCTTGAGATAAAGACAGTTTAATAGGCAAGGCAAAAGCCACATGCTCAAGAAAAATGAACAGTTGATTTACTGCTTCCCATGACCAGGCAGATGTTCAACCATCTCTGTGAAAGCCGGGCTCTGTCGTGCATAATGGTTACTTGGAACGACAAACGCCCCTCTGAATGCTTGTGCTTCCTCCTCCTTCTTCTTTCAGCATGGCACCACAGGGTAGGATTTATCCCTTTGGTCAGGGGCGTTCAGCTGTCCTGACTGTGTCCCCTCCCAGCTTCTTGTGCACCCCCAACTTTCTTGTTGGCAGGGTGGGGCAAGGAGCAGACAAAGCCTTCCTGTAAGCCTTGCTTGGCAATAATGAAATGTCTGTGTGTTATCAACACTGTTTCCAGCAAAAATCCAAAACATAGCCCCATGCTAGCTACTTTGATAAAATTTAACTCTATTCCAGACAAAACCAGGACAGGTTTTCCTCCAGTGATGATAAGCTGAAAATCTGGGGTTTAACTGTAAATTATGCTATGTGAAAGTTCTGAATAGTGTAGGAATGATAAATCACTAGGTGATCTTTAAAAGTCCCATCCAACCCAAACCATTCCTTAAATCTGTGGTCTTTATATAAACTCCCAAATTTAATTTCAGAACAAGAAAGATCTCTTGATCTGAGTTTCAAGTGTTTGGCTGCCTAATTTTCATCAAGGTAGTGTAATTCCTTGATGAAAATCCTGTGAAATAGGGTCCGTCTAGATTTCAGTGTAAGCCTTGAACTGTTAATCTGACAGGGAGTGAGGGGGTGTTTAAAATCTCTATTTTAATTTAAGAAAATTGTGTAATTTAAAAACTAGATGTGAGAAAAGGGTAATTATCTAAAAATATGGAGTTGGTTTCATCTGAATTCTTATTTCTGTAGCTATGAAGTAGATTTTATTAATCAGGCTGCAGAATCAGCTAGGAAATCCACAATACTATTCCTACAAAATTCTCTATAGACACTGCTTTTAGAAATCTAGTAGCAACTTTAATATTACAGCCAAACACTGTGTGTCTGTGAATAAAACTGTGGGAGGGATTATATAGAGAAATGTAATTTTTAAGGGTGCAGAGTTATTCAACCAATATAATAAATTATATGATGTCCCTTAGTATCTGTTTATGTTAAAGTTACAGGAACTGTTCCTTGTAATGTAGGTGTTCCACATCCTTCTGCACAATGCTGCATGCTGCCCTGCAGGGCAATTGTTTTAACTATTTATTGCTTTCTAATTTACAGGATCAGCCTAAGCTGTCAGTGTCCTCAGAACCCATGCCACCCCAGGCCAATCTTACTGATTTTCCTTATATTTAGAGCCAATTAGCAGCTGTAACCTTGGTTACCATCACCTTCTACGTTGTCACCACAAATGCGTTATAAGGATGTGAAGTTGTAAAGAGTTCATTTGTGTTTCTTTTCTATGCATACATAAACAATTAAAGCAGGATAGATGTAGGCTGAAGCTTTTGAGTAAGACTCCCCAAGTTCTCAGGTTCTTCCTCAGCGCGTACCAGCATCATTTAATTATTTAAGAGCAGGGCAGATGTGATCAAGTTTTTACTTATTTGAGCAGTGATTTCAGTTAGGCTTCCCCTGTCAGAGGCTTAAAATGACAGTCAAGAATTTTCTTTTATCTTTTTCTGACCAAAAATGGAGGCCACACAGCAAATTAGTATTATTTTGCATTTGTAGGCACAAAAATAACTTAAATATGGGAGAAAAAAAAAGCTTGCCTGAATGCTGGCATTGATAAGACAGTGAGTTTTTATTATAGTTTTTGTTATTATTAATATTATTGTTGTTGATATTATATTGTAATGTTTTATTTCACTTTATAACTAAAATTATATTTATGTTTTCTAGGTGGTAGGTGTCTGCATTTACCACCAGTGAAATTTGCAAGAAATTATTTTCTGTTGATAAAATTACTATAAGAAGGCATCGACATAAAATATTTGTTATATATCTGTGTTGAATAGGTTGTATTCCATCCTTTATTCTTTCCCCAGAATGTTTCATGCATCTTGTTTCTCATAGCAACATGTGTTTATAAGATTGGTTCAAATCTAGTTCATATAAATTATTCATAATTTGCTTCCTTTTTGTGTAGTTGAAGCTGTCTCATTAGTTTGTTTCTCTTAGAAAAAGGAGCATAATTTCAGTGTAGAATTTAAAAGCTATTAATTAGTTTTGGAGAGGAGAGCTATGTTTGAGTACATTAGACTTGTTCACATAACTAGAAAAAATTATTTTTCTAGCAATTTTTGATCTGTTTGTAAAAATCTTAGATTTAGTTTAAAGTGTATAAAACTCCCAGTTGTATGATGTTGGGGTATAGATACTGAAACAAAGAAGGGATTGCCTGATCGCCATCTAGTTTCTATATGGAAAGTGAGTTCTAGAAAATGAGAAAATCAGACAGGGACAAGTAATTAACCTAAACTTTTTATAAGATGATGTGGGTTATTCTCATTTTAGCTCAGTGAAACCTTCAATTCCATCATTAACTGAATACCTACAAGGTAGTGGGGAATTACAGATGATACGAACCATCAAAGAAATGTGTCTGCTCTTTCTTTTATTGCCAAAGTAATCCCAGCAAGGAAAGCTATGAAAGCTATGAAAGATGACGATAGTGCAACTTTATCTTGTTAAAAATCTCCAGGTAATACTAAATGTTTAAATTAAATTGCAAGTTTACTTATATTCCTGTTCCTGAATATCCCTAGTTTTTGTATATTTTCCTGTCCAATACTTGAATTACAAGATCCAGAAACAGTTTAAGCCCTCTACTGTGCTGACTGCTATGGTTTGTGTAACTCAGTCCTGTAAGCAGAAATGTGTATGCATAATTTGTTTGATTAGTCTATATTGATGCCATTTGCATGCTCAGAGTAAAGTATGTGCATGCAAGCTTGTGCAGTGTATGTATATATTTCAACCCTGCTAGTTTAAATTGTACATAATCATATAAGTTTGTGCAGTTTTTGCAACAGGATTCATTCTCACTGTGAAGTGGTTTGCAAAGTAATTATTACTGCAAGATATAGTCAAATATATATGCTTAAGAGGAAAATAGGGTTGTATGTGCACACATAGAAGCCATTTAATGCACTCATATTAGTACATAAATTTTGCTATAGACAGGCTTGGAAGAGGAAGAAAGTAGTAAAGCTCGAGGGAGCTGTATGTTTCCCTAGATGCATCCCAATGTATGTTTCTGCTTTGCTATCCTCAGTAAAATTCTTCCCAACACTACAAATGCTTTGGTGTTGGTTTTGTCTCACAGGAGCCTATGCAGTGCACTCCCTCTCTGCAGCTGGCTGTTCTTCCAGTGCAACGCTGTGTCAAAGTGTTGTGGAGCCATTTCAGCCCACATTCGGCTCCGTGTTCCAACCAACCTGTGGGCTGATTTTCCTGCATCATGATGAGTCTGCACACATCAGGGGTGTCTTGTGAACACCTAGACTGGGTAGAGACAGCTTGAGTCTTCGTTGTAGGTCTCTGTCGTTCTTCTTATCTAACAGAGACATGCTGTAGCATAGAAAATTAAGAGCTTCTTGAAATCTGCAGCATGCATGAGTTTCCTTTTTTATAGGATTTTGAAGGAGGACTGAGGTAGGAGAGGGTCTAGGGAGAAATCAGACCTTCAAATAAAGGATAACCTTTAGTGGATTCTTCCAAAGATACTCTGTGGGAAGATTATGAAATCTAATGTTGTGTCTGTTTTCCATTGCAACTGGAATTGTGGTGTCCCCTTTAAACAAAGAGGAGCAACAGAAAGTGCTGGAGTGATGAACTGAAGCAGAAAAAGAACCACCATGTAGGTTAAACCACTGACTTGTGTTGTATGTAACTTCCATGTAACATTGTGAAAGTCATTTCTACTATATTATTTCAGCCTCATTAGAGTGAACGAATGAACTCTCTGGGTGAAATTTCACTTAAAATTGTAAGGTGCTTAAATCCCACAGAGAAAAAGATGTTAGACCTATCCTGGTCGAGAGTGGAAGAATTAAAAAACTTTGGTTAATTAATACAAGGGAGGGAAAGAAAATGTGGCAGAAGGCCTAGTTTCTTTCTTAAGATGAATCAGCAGATAGGCTGCAATTTAGTGTTTGTTCCCCAGAAGACAGAGGTAACAGCTTGAACCAGGTACCCTGCTGCAATTTCAGAGGTGTTAATTCAAATCTTTGTCTTGAAAATGCCAGTCCTAACAATTTAATTAAACTGTCTATATGGTCAAAGATGGCCATATGTGGATGCTGACCATATCACTTCTGTTGACTCTGTTGACTGAGAAAGAAAACTGCATGTGACCTTGTTGGGCTAATTACATCTGGGGTTAATCTTATATCCCCTTCCCTTTGCCCTTTTATAAAGTATGAGACAGGAGTAATAGGATGAGATTAAGAGGGAGAAATGTAGACTGAAGGTGAAGAGCATGCTCTTGCCGATAACCAGTCTTAGGTTGCTATGTGATTTTGCCTAGAGGGTTACAGGAATCCCATGTCTGTGATCTTTGAAATTTGGAATGGAAACATTTGCCCATGATATTTGTATTAGCTTTTATTCTATCTCTGATTTTTTGCGTGTGTAGGGTTTTTTCCCTGTTTCTAAAGGAAATACATCCTAGATATTCTTGCCCTGCCAATTCTTTTGAAAAAATCAATTATATGAATGGTACAAGTTCTGTACTAGATCAGTTTGATATGATTTGTCTAATGATTAAGCATTTTTTAAATAGAAGTGTTTGGATTTCATAATTTGTGAAGATCTATTTTTTTTAATAAAGTGTCTGTTTTCTATCTCTGTATCTCATATTTCAGTTTTTTTCTCTATAGGTTGCATATGTATATAATTGAAGTATTGTTATAGGCAATAAGCCACAATCTTAATAATTTGAAATATTAAACTTTTTATTAAAGCAAAATTAAAGGAAAAT
>JAWWMP010000132.1:33666467-33770787 GCA_035047865.1 Dendrocincla tyrannina | reverse complement strand
AAGGAAACCCCAACAAACAAAGAAAAACTCACAAGTTTTAATTTGATCAGCAAATTATGTGTTATTACCCATTACAGTATTATTTTTTATAAGGTAAATAGATCTTAGGTTTGGCCCACCTTACATAAGAAGAGAGGCACCAACTGTAGCTATTCTTTTATCATTTTTATATCCAGAAGTTAAACTCCAGTTCTCTTTGATGATGGATGCGGAGAAAAATAGTGATTTTTTTTTCCTGTTAACTTTTTTTCTCTTTTCAGTTGTTTTGGAGAACCAGAGTTTTATGATGTACAGAATAATCATGATTTAACAGAAAAAGATGAAAGGCATGACAAATATGGACTTCGTATTGATATTACAATGAGAAGGTCTTGCTTTTCATTTATTTTCTACTTATGCAGAAATGATACAGTTAAATTTTGAGAGGTGTTTGTATTCTTAGCTTTAATATGGTATTTATTCCACACACAAGAATCACGTTCTAGAGTTGCAGTGAGATATGCTCACGTGTGTAGTCTACACTTTTAGTTTTCAGGCTGTAAATTCCTCCTCATTCCAGCAGTACATAAACGTGATAATGTATTTTGAGTTTTATGACTAAATTGGAAGACTGCAACTCTTTTTCTGCTGTGACAGAGAAGAAAGATTTTCATCCTACACATATATCTGGGTTTTTTTCATTTATAATCATAGAATCATTTGGGTTGGAAGAGATCTTTAAGGTCATTGAGTCCAACCATAAACCTAACACTGCCAAAATGGAAAGTTTCCCAATACAACTAACTTTTCTGTCAGTTTAGGCTATTATTCTCCTTTAATATTTGTTAAGATATTAAAAGTAATCCTGGAAAGACTTTGGTTTTGTTTGTTTTAAGATTAGCATTCTAAAATATGTTTGGAAAAACCATGTTAAAAATTCTTACTTGAAAATGTAGTTGGCTATAAAATATTTGAATTAAAAATGAGAGATTATGTCATTTTTCTAAGAACTTGTATTCCTTTCATAGAAATTAATCAGGTAGTTTATAGAAATTTGGGCTCCTTTTACTTCCCAAGTTAAAAAGAGGAAAAAAAAAAGGGTCAAATATCTGAAGGAACAAAGACTGGGAAAAAAATTAAAATTGAAGGATGTAGAAGATTGTATTAATTCCATGTTTTACTCTTCCTGGGTGTAATTTGGCTCTTCACAGTGTCTTGAGTCCCCGACTAGAATCTTTTGGGGGTTATCTTTACTGTCAGTCAGCCCACAATTGGTGTTTTCAAGTATAACCATTTGAAGAAATATATAAGGGAAATGTGTAAATAAGGGGAAAAGGTGTATTGTGAAAGAAAAGTGATTGTGGATAAAGCCTATTTACTAAAAAGGCTACTGATTTGAACTTGTGCTTTCCCTAGACAAAGAACCACTCCAAAATAAGCAAACAAAAGAAAAATCACCAAACCTCCAGTAGCTGCAGACTTGCTTCTCCTTGTATTTCAAAGAGAAGCTGTTGAGTATAGGCTGTGACTAGTGTAAGTTTGAAGGCAGGCAGAGTAAATTTATGTGTAGTGAAATTTATAGTAATGAGATCGTGGAACAGGAGGCATGCTGATGTTGGTTTATCTAATGACAAACTCACTGAAAATGAAGACCACAGGGACAGTACAGATACTTCTGAGGGCTCTCAGGGTGCTCTGTTGATAATCTGGAGTGTGGTACATCAAAACTGTATACTTCGACTTCATATTTAGTGGGGAAATATAATTTTACCTGTTCAGATTTAGGCACATGCTTTTCTTGGTAAGTTACAATCATTTAGAGTACAATATTTCCTGATGCTGAAATAATTGAATAAATTTTTATATTATGGAAACAATAATGTTTGATGTTTGCTTTCTCTGGGTAATATTATTTCAACATGTGCTAATTTCTTTGTGTAATCTTTGTAATCTATAGATATTAATGCGTATGGAATATTAACAGCTGATAAAAACAAAATGCAGAAAAAATGAGCAATTCTATTAATCAGTTTAAATTATTTTGTAATTGCATAGATAATGACTAAATTGTCAAAACACCAATAATTATGCATGTTGATTTACAGTAGTATGAAATACTTTGAGTACTTTATACAGACTAAGTATGATTTCGCTTCAGTTTTGTGGCTGTTGTGGGTTAAGGCCATTTTATTTAAAACTGAGATTATAAAATCATGAAGATCTCATCTTGTGGACAGTCAGTTCAAGACATTCATGTAATTTTTAAAGAAGTGCTAATCTCCCAGTACTTTAAATGTCTAATGGTGCTCTCTATCTGAAAATCCTGGTCGGTAGTCAAAAGAGGTGTTTTAAAAAGTGTGAATGTAAAATTTGCTCTTGTCATTGTTTTGGGATTTCAATAAAAATGGGTGGACTTTCAGTGGAACCAACAGAAAACAGATCTTTAGAATATCTGAAGTGATGCATCTCAGAGTTGATGATGTATTGAAGTGTGATTTTTATGTGCATCTATTTCAGATAGCATCAAATAAAGTGTGTTTACTAAAAATCAAGGTCCTACGCTAGAATTTTTGAAATAATGAGAGGGTGATTCAGGCTGAACTTTTTTTCATTGTGTAAACGAGAGCAAAAAAGGATTGAGGAAGAGAATGGAGGAAAAATTCAAAAAAATATGAATTCTTTATAAATAACAGATGTCAACTCCACACTGATAACTCTTGTACAATTATGAGTTCACTTGTGCTCAAAAGGAAATTTTATTTTCTTCCAAATGCTTTATCACACCATATCCACAGTTCACCTTGGTTTATGTATTGAGCAGTATCAATTAGCTGAATATTCACTGTGTTGACACTTCCAACTAAGTGCATTGTTTGTAGTATTCTGTGGGTGCCTACCCTTTTAGCATGCAAATGTTTAAAATACAATGTAAAAAGAATTTGGAGACTTCCATCATTAATCTGCTGGTTTTGATCTGTTCTAAGGAAACTGAGTTTTTACGTGCACCATCATCGACAGAAATCACAAATAGTCATCTTGCTTCTCTTTTTGGTACTTTAATCACTGGAACATTAATTTTTCCTGCTTGATCTTGAATGTTGGTCATGTATTCTTTCTCAACATAGACACAGAATGTTCAGTATAACATAATTAATGCAAATGTGTTTTTTGGAAAACCTTTTTCCCATGACTCCAAAGAGGTGATTAAAAGACAAAGAATTCTGCAAAGTGTAACAGTAAAATTTTGCTTTAATGCTGCAAGTGACCTAAAAGCTTTTTTTTTAACATGTACCAAAAGCTTTCATGTATTGCATGTCCATACATAAGGTTGAATCAAGAAATCCAAACTCCAATATGGTCTTGAAAGTATGGTCTTAAAAAAAAAAAATCTTTTTACAGGAGTTTTCTGAATGCGTTCAGATATGAAAGATATTCAGCATTATTTAAGAAATCCACTTTCGTGGCATAACTGTACTCATTATTGTCTTCTATCCCTTGTTCAGGTGTTAGTAGGTTTTTTTAGAAAGAGGAAACAAGGTGGATCCCTGTATTCTTAAACCACTGCAGCATCACGTTGCTGCTTCACAGTGTCCTTTCTGCCACTGAAGTGCGGAGAATACCCTGACTGCAAGATGTGTGGGGCTGCAGGCAAGACTGATGCACGGCTCTTTCTGCATAAAGTCTTCAATACACTGCCCTGAATTTAAACTGGCATAAAGATACTGTCTGCCACCCACAATTGCTTCAGAATTTATTCATAAGATAGAGGCTAGGTGTAAGTAGGTTGTTTTTTTTATTTTTCAACTCAGCATTTAGCATTTGAAGAACCATTTGCAAAGAGATACTATTTTAACAATGTGGATTACAGTAGCATAAGTTAATGCTTTGGTCAGTTGGTGCCTGCCATGGAAAATGCATTGCTTATCAGCCTCTCAGATGCAAGAGATGTGTAATTAGTATAGCAATTTTGTATATTTATTCTCAATTCAAAGTGGTTAGTAAAACAATTGGTTTTCTGCAGATAAAAAAATATAATTGAAAGCAATTTGGTTTTGTACATGAGAGAATTCAATATGGTTTGGTTATCTAAGTATTTATTTTTGGGAAGCAATTAACTGCATAAAGGCCAGTCAGAATGAAATCTGTTTATGGATATCTATGTATCCATGCATTCAGAAATGACTAGCAAATTATCTGCATTCAAAATGTATTTTGGAGTTGAGAATGTACTTTAATTAAAAAAAAAAATCACTGTAAGCAAAGAGCCTCTTTTTCATAATTTTTGTCATCTGGAGATCAATATTATTAGGAGTTTTGTTTCAAAGAGCCGTTCTCTGGAGATTTGTGTTCTATTTTTCATTTTATTACTGCATGGAGTAGGTAAACTCTGTCTTTCCAAAGTATGTGTAAAGGTGGAAGAATATTTGAAATTTTTGTTTCCTGTTAGCTCATAGGGGATCAGACCAAGTTCACTACTGATTTTTTCATGTTTGAAGCAGTACAGTGGGATAGATGTGACCTTGCCTGTATACTTTTTGTTCTAAATTGGGAGAATAGTATTCTAGTGTTTGAATTTTTCTGATTACAAGTTTGTATTTTGCTTTCATAAAGATTGCCTTCTTCAGAGAAGTAACCTAAAAATGCATTCTGGCAAGCTTGCAGACTTTCAGCATAGCTCTCAGAAAAAGTAAATAGAATTTCTAACTTAATCCATTAGAATTTATTTTCAAAAGTTTATATATTCACCTGAATTAAATAAAGTAATACAATTTTGAGCATTTTTCTGCATTCTTATATTAGATGCAGTTTAAACCCAAAGATAAATGGAATAGTCTCCATGGTGCCTTTATGTAAAATAATAAGCAAAACATATTTGTTTTCATTCAGCATTGCTAAAAACATAGCACGGTAGTTCTCCAACACCCCTTAGTAGTTTCTGGTTTTCCCTGCGGGTAGTATAGTGCCTACTTTGTTGCACAGCATTTTATTTCTTTTTTTTGCAAATAACTCCAGCAGCTTACCTCTGAAATAACATCTGTGTATAATCACAAAATTGTCAGTGGTGTTCTAGACATTCCTGCTTCAACAAGCTGACCACTTCTTTTAGGGCTTTTTCTACTTTTTCTGTCTGATTGCAGCTTCTAGGTAGAGTATAAGTTTTATAACTAAGAAAACAGGAGATAAGAAAACTGGGAATCAGTAACTTGTGCTACACAGGGATAATGTAAATTCTTGCAGGTTATGTTTCATTTATGCAGAAATATTTCACAAACCATTCAATTGCCTTGGACTGATTGCAGCCTCCAAGAAATATAACTGCTTTATTTATTAGCTGAGGGCTTACATTATTCCTTTAGCCATCTGAAGCTGCTTCAAGGATATAATGGGCTTAATCTTAATAACAATAGCAATAATAATAATCAACCAATAATTATAATAGCCTTATTGTGTCAGTAATATTAAATTTATAAATACTTTGGGAAAGGATAAATATTTCCATATCAGACACAAGAATTAAATTACTATTAAGTTTCCTGTGTCATCATAAATAATGAGGAGGCAAAATACATTTTACTTATTTTTTTCCTAAATGGGGTGTATGAGGGAATGTGAAGGTATGTGAAACTGAAACCCAGGACAGTCATGCATTCACTGTTTTCCCCATCAACCCCAACTTTAAATGAAGTCCAAGATCCAAGACGAAAATGATGACTTTTTAAATACATTATTTAGAAAGCTGAGAGTGAAAAATTGAATGTATTCCAATGCTTTTGGTCTGTAAGTAATCTTTAAGACAATAAAAAAAAATAGACTCAGCAGGATGTCTGTGAATAACATGTCTGCTCAAGAAAGCTTCCTAGTTTGCTCTAGGAGCCTCCCAGTCACTGCCTCTGGATTTGGATGGCCTGAGATAGTTATATTAATGGAAACTGTAGTTGAAACTGCTTTATAATCCTCAGTAAAGCCTATGCTGTCAAGAGATTGCTCTGATGAAACTTGCGCAACCATGAAGCTGTTTTTGACATTTATGCAACTGCTTTCTTTTTTTTTTAAACATGTATTTTTGTATTGTCTTCCGTAAGGCTCACCTTTTGAACTAAAAATGAATTTTGCTTTGCCTTCTGAGAAGTAAATGTATTTTTTGGTAAAAGCCCAGTAATTGTTGAATTTACTTTACTGTTTTGAATTTAATTTACTGTTGAAATTTGTTTCCTTAAAAAAGTTGGGTTTTTTCAAAAATTTAATTGATACTCAGGTTTAATTTTTCAGAATTGTTCTAAGTTTTTGTTTCAAATAGTAAAAATTAAACCTTTCAGTACATTTAGAACTTGAGAATCACATTCAGAATATATATACATGCTACGTTGTCCTCAGTGTTTTCTTCTATCTCCCATCATGCCGTACATTCTCAGGTGTGCACATCTTTCTTCCCCAGATCTAAAGGTCTTTTCAGTTAGAAAGAAGTTTTTGCAGGATTTGGTCTTTCAGAGCGAGAAATGGACAGCATAGATGTCTTTGCAGGGAGAAAGAAGAGGGAAAGGTTTTAAACACAATTTTCTACTCTTTTGCATTTCACCCTATCAGCTATGCATAAATTTTCAATGTACTTCAACTCACAGATATGCTGTTTTTAAGATGAATACATTTTTAAATGAGCCTCGCTTGTAATCAAAGCTTAAATACTGCACATTAGAAAGATTTTTGGTTTGATTTGCAAAATCTTATCTAATTTTCAGATTAGAATAGATTTGAGCAAAACCAGTATGCATAAAAATCACCTGTCGAAGGTTCAGTGATTAAAGATTCGTGGCTGCTTTGAATGGTGCACCCAACTCTTTCTTACCTGAGTACTCATCTTGGTTGTGAGATGGTAATCATACTAATACTCAGTGAGCTAAGAGAAATCTAATCATTTTAGTGATACAGAAAAGCATATTTTTTCAATGGATAGGGTAAGCAACCATGTTCATAACAATATTCTTTAACCATGATTTGTTGAACGTGTATCTCTAAAATACATATGGACATATGAGTTGAGGACTTGGGAAAGCTAAATGTACTTGGATTTACCTGAAGTACTTGTGGGTTTTTTTTAAAATTCCTTTTCTCTATTCCATTTATCTCACTCCTTGCAGTAGCAATGAGCACATTAAAAACCAAAATTAACCTTTCATACAGCCATGAGCTGTGATCTTGTCAGATCTTGTGAGATAAGACAACCTGGTCCTAATCAGTATTTCAGAGATCCACAAGGCAAAAAATGTAGGTCGGCAAAAAAGCTTGCTCTTCTCTTGTTAAGATTTCTTTTTTTTTTTCCCCAGCACATGCTATTTTTGTGTGGTTTTTAATATATCTTTTTCAGGTTCATTGCTTTGAAAATGCAAATTGTGAAATTTCATCATTCATCACTTAATTCTTGGACACACCAGTTATGTAAATTTACTTGTTATAGACTGAGTAGTGGATACAACTTTTAAATAAACAGTTAAGAGCACAAAATATTAACTTACATGCAACTATGTTTGTAATTCTAATTACACTTGCTTCTTGCTATAGCTACAAGTATAATACCTTTATATGAGGTGGAGTATGATATAAACTAAGGCATACACTATATTTTTGGTATTAAAGTATACTAGAGTATGACAGTGGTTGGTATTATTTACTGTACTTCTGAAAGTGGGAAAATTGTGCTGCTATTGGAATTGTTTTTTGTTTTGTCAAAGTGTTGAACAAAGAGAAAACAATACTGAAATTCAAATGTGAGAGCTTTACATCTCTCTCCACCTAAGAAAGATGGACATAAAAATATTTATGTCTTCTTTAAAAGCAACAGACACCTGTCGAAGAATACAAATATCAATATTTCTGTGACATGTCCCCTAAACTGAAGAGGGGATAATAGAGTATTTCCCAGCCCATGATAAAAGTGTTTTCTTTCATTAATTTCACCAGTTGCATTCCTGTTAATATCCATTGAACATTAACTTTTAACACTGACAGATTTCTCTGGCAGAGTTCCAATGTTTAATTACGGGTTCTACTGCTTGTTACTATTAAAGAAATCCCTGGGCTCTTACTCAGGCACATATTGAAATAAATTATCAAATCTTACATGGATTTAGAAAGAGCGCCCTTTATGCCTCTTTCATATTAAAAACTTGCAAGAGTCCCAGAGGCCTAATGTGTATTTGCCATTCCTGTATAACTTTGAGGCTACTGTGTGGCTTTTACTAAGGAAAAAATCATTGTCACTTACTGATGCTATCTTCAAAATTATTTCCTCTGCCCCTTCAACAGTCACAATTACAGAAATTAATCTCAGTGCATTAAAAAAGCTGTTCTTGTGGGAAGGCTAAAGAATGTGAAATACCTTCAAATCATTTCATGCAGACTACTACTCCTAATTTCAGGTTTCCCTGCAGTGGATTCCCAGCTAACCAGAACAGGAGGAAAATCTGCCAGCACATTCACAGGTGCTGAAAATCCAGTTGAATGGAAAAGTAGAAGGTGGCAATAACTGTTCCATTTTGCAGATCGAACTGTTAAATGCAGTCTTGCTGCCTAGTCACTTCAGGAATGAGAGGCAAGGACATCAGGATGAGGAGTCAGAATGCTCATCCAGGATTCCCACCCAGGCACGTGTGCCCTTGACTTTCAGCTTCATAGAGGTTGCTTATGTCACTTCCACTATTCTTTGCAAGGGTTTAAAGAACAGCAGCTTTTCTTGGGCTGGTGACTTCATGATTGAGGGATGTGGGAAAGGGGCTTGGAAGTTCAGTGTAAATAAAAATTGCTGACTTCAGCATAGAAATCAAAAAGGATTTTTTTTTTTTTTTTTTTTTTTTTTAAGTATGAGTGTGCTGATTGTGTTTCAAGGATGGTTTCAGATTAAAATTTAACCAAGATTTTTGGGGGTTTGAGGATGCTTAGGCAGAAAGGTTCTTGGAATCAGGGCAGAATCTCTGGGGGCATTGTTTGTCCTTGAATATCATTTCTGTAAAGGTATCTTTGAATAGATGGAGAAAGAAGTTAAATTCATAATTTTGTACGCAGGTTAGTTCTTTAAGAACTTGTCAGTAGAGTTTCTTACATCACAAGCAAAGGTGAAACTGAAAGATTATTGGCTCTGTTTGAAGACAGATCTTCTGTGATGTATTTTTACAAAAAGCATTACTAAAAATTGGTCCTGTCTAGTTGTTTCTGTAAATTCAGCAGTGCAGAATGATCATATGTGTTTCAAAAGTAATTGATGTGCCTCACATGACCTGATTTGGGGATGCCTCAATATTGTATATAATTTACAGTGTACTAAATTGTTTGGCATTTCATGATACACTTAGGTAAAAGTTAAATTTTTATTTTGGTATGGGACAGCATTTGGCCATAATGTTTGTAGACCCTCTGTGATATCTAGGCACTGTAACACTTGCTAGGATTTGAGCTTTCTGCTCTAACTCCTGAAGTCTGATCTAAGTCTTACCCTCAGTTTAATTTCAAAGTAGTTATTTTGCTGCCTGACATATTTACAAGGGAAGTAGTCTTGTATTTCTTTTCATGAATTAGGCAGGCAGCTGAGTTAAAATGCGGAAAAGGCTTTATGTTCAAAGACTTTACTAGAGTCACATGCTGTCATTGGAAGCTCTCTCAGTGGAAAACAATAATTAACTTTTTTTAATGTGATTTTAATGTGATGAAAAGTTAAAAGGGTGGAGACCAAGATGTGCAGCTGTGCAGGGAGAAAGGACTGAATGCAGGCGGTATGTGAAAGCAACAGAGAGTATTGTCAGACTATCCTGAAGCCAGAGCTGCAGGTAACCTATTTAGTTTACACAGTCTTTCACTTCTTATCCCTCAATTGGAGGCAAGATTTTTTCTCTTTTTTTTTTTTTTTTTTGCTAACGTTGCATAGGCAATTAATATACTGTTACAAGGCAGAGTTTTCTATTCCATATTTTATGTTATTTCTTATATCTGTGCTTAATTGTGGAGTCCTTTAGCTAGTATACTTGCATTAGAAGTGTATTTTTGTTTATACCTTCCATTAGTTGTGTGAATATTTAATTGTATCTTTTTTGTATCTTATAACAACAGCCTCAGAGTATATTAAACCAAGGGTTTTAAGAGGGATAATACATCTATTAAGATGAGATGCTTGGGTTTTGTCACTGAATGTTCAAGCACTTTTGAAATATTCAGCCTGTTTTAGAAATCGCTTGGGGCTTGATATATCAGGAGGAATGTTAAATGTGCTTTTTGCTGGTCTCTGTCACACAAGCATTAGGATGTATAAATGCAGGCACTTAACAGCAATAAACTAGATGCTTTTTAATAATTTTATACTTACGTAATAATTTCCTGTTGTGTTTTGTGCTTGTTATGCTGAAGTATGCTAGGTTTCATAACTTTCAAGTTAAGATGCCAGGGTTCTTTTTAACCATAGAAATAGTTTTATCAGATATGCAGTAAGAGATTATAAAAAAAATTATTAATTCCAGTAATTTAGTGAGCTAAAAAAAGACATTGAGCTCCTGATAAATTGCTAAATATGAGCATATGCTGGGTAGTTTGTGTATGTTACAATGTCAACACTGAATTATAAGTAAAGCTATATCCAAACATATGATCAAATACCTTATATTTAAATTAATTTAATACTTTAGTAATTTAAAAATAACACCATAAACAATTGGGGTATACATTACTTGTCTTTATGATTTCTTTTTTCCAGTACTCAAGGAGTTGAAAATAAGCTAACATACAAATTTTACACTGCTTACAGTTAATGGGAAATTTACAATTCTCCCATGGCACCAGCAACATCATCTGTCCCAAATTCCCAAATGTATCTATGAAAATAATGAATAATTTTACCATATTATATCCTACTTTTTTAAGCTCAGTCAGTACAGGAATTTGCAGAGGGATTCAAACACATGGCATTTTTGAAGAAGAAAAATTATGGTTTTGCCTTAAGGTAAAAAAACACAATTATAAAAAACCATAACACCCCTTCCCCCCCCCCACCAAAAAAACCCAAACAAAAACTGCACAAAAAACCCCAAGGGAAAAGTAAAGATTTCATTGACTAGGGAAATAAAAATTAATCTTTTAAAATTAATATTCTTACTTTAGTAACTAAGCATGCTTAGGCTGTTTGACTAGGGGTTAGGGTATGTGCAGGTTTGCTAATTTTTTTCTTAAACAGAAGTTGACTTAAAAATATATCTCAGAGTTTTCAGGTCATGTTGCAGGCTTCTGACAATAGGCTGGCGCAGGACTCATTATGAACACTGGTGGTAACATTCACTAGGAACAAAGTCAAGTCATCAAGTGCTTGCTATTAATGTATTACAATGACTTCATTACTATGTTGTGGCTATATAGCCATGCCCACGTAGCAGAATTCAATTTACTGGTGAATAAATGAAACCAATATGATAGGCAATTCAGATCATTCAAGCTGAGGCTTTGCACTGAATGTGTAGATTTCCATTAAAGCTTTTGATGTTGTCACCAAATTGAATGGGAATTTTAGGTGTTGCTTTCTCTATTGTAACTCCAGTCTGAACGAATCACCAGTGGCACCGTTGCATTTGGTTGGTAACATAAGCTGAATGCTGAACATAGAGAGTAGGTAATATACTAATGTACAAATCTTCACATGTCCTGCATTGCAGACTTTACCATAATAAGGCAGTATCAATGGTTCTAGTTGATGTATCCTTCAGCATGTATCAACCAGTTCTAGTGTTGCAGATGTGTAACCAAGATTGTCTTAAGAAACATAAAAATGTCAGCCTTGCTGAATTTCCTTAATTTAGGAAAGACTAAAAAATGGGGGTTTTCACCTTCTTCCCTTATTATATGTTGCAGAGTCATCATGATCTCTTGTCAGCAGTGGGTAGTCAAACCCACTAAATTAGCTGAACTTGTTTATTTATCAGAGATTGTAATTTTGGTATTCTGCTAGGTTAAAGATGTGCCATTATGCATAAGTCACTGGGCATGGTTTGATTTGGAAGGTAGAATTTACTTTTTTGGTTATGGTGTTGCCTCAGTCTCCTCTCTCCAGGCTGAACAGACCAAGTGCCCTCAGCTGCTCCTCCTACAGCTTCCCCTCAAGGCCTTTCACCAACTTCATTGCCCTTCTTTGGAAACTCGCTAAGAGCTTAATATCTTTCCTATACTGCAGTGCCCCAAACTGCACACAATATTCCAGGTGAGGCCGCCCCAGTGCAGAGCAGAGCGGGACAATCCCCTCCCTCGACCGGCTGGCGATGCTGTACCTGATGCCCCTCAGGACACGGTTGGCCCTCCTGGCTGCCAGGGCACTGCTGACTCAGATTCAACTTGTCATCCACCAGGACCCCCAGGGCCCTTTTGATGGCACAGCTTTCCAGCTTCTTGTTCCCCGCAGTTGCTACAATTGCCTTACTTAAACTGTATTTTGCATATTACATCTTACAAAATCTTCAGTTAGCTGTCTTGATACACATAGTTTGAGATCTGAGACTGTGCAGTTATAGAATTGCTCAAGAGCAGATGGTAATAAAGTGCTTTTGCCATTTTACACTACCTAGGAATTTCAAAACTGAAACTTAGGTAATTTTTGCACTGGAAGCATTGATCAGGCCAGTCATTATTGTAGGTATTGGCCAAGTCTGAAACAAAAATTTTCATTTTTTCAGCATTCATGGCTTGAAATTTTAAAAAATCATATTTTCAGTGAAAGGCAGACCGAAGGAAAAAGATTTCCTACTAAGCAGCAATTTTGGTGAAAAAGAATTACTGTCTAGTGAAAGCTACAAAACATGCTTTCCAAAAATAAGTCTAGAGAGGACTAACTCCATCACTGAGTCCAGTCCATGCTGTTATAATTTTCATATTATTCTTTAATGCTGTAAGTTAGATATGGTAATTTAAAATAGGTTTTACAGCATCCAAAATTAACACTTGCAGAGAAATGGTCAGTGTGCTGTTACAAATTCCTCAGGAGAACCATCCTCAGGATTAAAACCTAAATTCATTGAAACTGTAAATGTGAGAACTAATAAATATGAGAGTAAATCACATGGCAGATATAGGATTGAGACCGTGTAAATCAGTAATAAACCTAGACAATCTTCTAGATAAAATGGATAAGTATACTGAGATGATTTTTTTTTTCCTAAAGGTCTAATACAGGTATACTGGCTTGCTGGGTTTTTAAAAATTAAAACAGGGTTTTTTTCATTAAAAATATTATTCTATAATGATTAAAATATCTTCTATCTGAATTCTTGAAAACCTGAATGACGCTATGTTTTGTTTCCTAAGAAATAGATATAGACATTCCGTAGAATTCTCCCTACCAGTTTAAGGAAGTAGTAGTCAGATATGGTCAGATATCCATCTCAGTCAAAATGTCTAGAATATATTTGTTTATAAGAGCCTTTGACTTACTGATAGTTTGTCAATTTTTTTTTTTGGCTTACTGTGCTTTTTTCCTACTAATTGCCAATTGAAATAGATCTTGCTATCAAGTGCTGAGTAGTGGGACCATACTGTCAGGTGAAGTGTCTTGTGTAACAATATGCTTGCTGGTTAGAAAGGAAGAAAATAAACTTCTGAAAGCCATGATTTCAAGAAATGGAATGCTAATTTAAATGGCAGAAAATTAGCTAGTCTGTTACTAAAGCTGATCTCTAGATCTTTTTTTTCCACTAAGGAGAAATTGGCCAGCTAACTTCAAAGTAAAAATATAATCAAAGATAATCCTAGTTATATTATGTAGTACTTGCAACCCCTTTATATGTTTTTTTTTTTCCCCCACAGCTATTGTAAAACATTGAATTTAATTTCCTTATAAATGGTAAAAAAAATTCAAAATGTTATTCAGTAGTGTTAAGAACATTGTTTAATTTACTCTGAACTTGCTTGGTGGGGAAAAAGTGTGGACAAAGCCACAGATGAAGGACTCACCAGGAATTTCCCCCAAATCACATATGATTTCATCTTACCTTCAGACGGTCTGAATTCATGAAAAGTTTGTTGTACTGCAGGTTTTCACATTTACATAAAAAAATAGCTCCTCACAGTTGTCAGGGCTGTTGAATTTCCAGCCAGTGGAAACTAAAGTTATTTCCAGTAACTCTAGGCTAATGGGAGCTAAAGGATTTGCTTTACCTTAGCAAAGATGTCTTTGACGACTGAATTAGTGAAATACTGTCATAAGTAATATTGCTCAACAGTTCTATTGAATTGTGTGAAACGTTCTCATTTATCACCATCTTGGTAACTGAATTGACAAATTTCAGTCTTATAATTATCCAGTTTAGGTCTATTAACGTAAGAAGGTCCAAATGAAGACAAAAGCCCATGTAGCTAGTATGGTATCTCAGACAATGGCTCATTGTGAATGCCACGAGAAGGGTAAGGTAAGAGCATGAGCTGTTAGCATATTCCCCTGACATCCAGTGTATTGTAGTTGAGGGAATTCCTAGCCAAGCAGTAATTTTTGAGGTGTTCCCCTTCAATGAACTTTCCTTCTCCTAGTATTTTCAGTCACTTTTAATCCTCTTAAGATGTGACAAATTTCTGATGTACTTATTAAACATTATCCACTTAATGATATTTTGTTCCAAATCTGTTGTCATCTAGTTTGATTTGGTGCTCTCTTGTTCTCGTACTGGTAGACTGGAAAATAATTTCCTATTTTCCATATCTCTTATGATTTTGTGGCCCTCTATCATATTTCAGTTTATTGTCCCTCTTCTAGTTTGAATGGTTATTTAGTTGCTTCTTGTGCAGAGGCCATTCCATCTATTGACCATACAAATTTTCCAGCAGATTTCTCCCTCTTGGGGGAAGGGAGAGGATTAATGTAAATGTTTGTGCTTTTGGCATATCATTGCTCACTGTCTTTTTTTTTTTTTTTCCTTGGCTCGTGTCTGTTTACCTACGATCACCCAGGGGGTATATTCACATTTTCATCATATGGACACAGCTTCAAATTTTTGTTGGTTTCCTTCGTAGCTGCACATTTGATTTCTTCAACACTAAAGGATACTGAATGCAATGTGAAAACTTACCTGAGTCTCAAATTTGAAGTCTGGAATATATATTTGCGAAGGCAAGAAAAAACCCAACTTGTTCGCTTCATAAGCATAAATGAATCTCACTAATCTTCATATAGATTAATAATATTATTAATTTCTTAGAATTTTTGAATAGATTTATTTGTTATATATGAATTTGAGTGTGTGAAACAGAATATAGAATACTGCAGAGACACAGACCTGAGCAGGTCATCCATTGCTCAACAATTATTCTATCAGCTAAAGACAGAATATGACTTCAAAAAAAGAATTTTTGTTTGTCTTGGTTAGCTTAATTGATAAGCTGTTTCACAGGAAGCTTAGAGCCATAATAGAGGAAGAGGCAACAGATGGTCAATGGTAATAAGAAAATAGTTTGTCATGGTGGCCAAGATGAATTTGCAAAGGTATGGCGAAGGCAAAGAATCTTTGAGGGGAAAGTGCTTTTCTTTTTAATTTAGTCTCCCGTAAGTATAAATTAGACTGTATAGTGGAATTTCTATATAGTGGTTGCTACAGCAGAGCTGAGACCTTACAGTACATTTGAAATGAATACTTAATAAACTAGCAATTCACCAACTAATGTTCATTTGACACATACGAGTTTTGTCATAATTCACTGAAATGAATAACTAAAAAATCCACTGCTGTTTAATGGTGGTTCTGCTTTGTATCATTTTCATAATGAAAAATATCTTGAGCCATTTATTGTATTTGTCATTCTTTACTTTTTATGTTTTTAAAGTGCCTAAGAGTAAAAGAGGAGGGGAAATTACTCTTAATTTACCAAAGGGTTTTTTTGGCCAAATATACAAGCTTGTTGTCATGGAGATCAGTACACAACTCAGATGCCTGATTCACTGCTGGTAAAGGGAGAACCTTAATGGCTTATCAGGTAAATGTTTGACTATATTAAATAACTAAATAAACTGCAGGGATTAGAACATGTTTATTTTAGGATGCAAAGGTGTTAGTAATATCCCGAAATCTACTCTTAGATTCCAGTACGTACTTGTAAAAGACACAACTTTTCATTCTCTGCTCCTGTTCCAGGTCACATATTCTTAGCACCACAAAAAAAACTTGCATCGATTACAACCCTTGGAGAAGTGCACTGTAAAACCCAACTGAAAAGCTAATGTAAATATGAACCCAGAACCGCATCCTCTGGAGCTCTTAAAGAGCTGGAGGACATTGCAGAAGTGATTTGAAATGGTGTAAAAGTATCTTTTCTTTTTATGTTTAAAGTGGAAGAATAGATTCTTGTTACTGACTGAGCATCTCAGAGGCAGGATGGGATCTTTCCTTCCTTGCATCTTTCACATCTAGGAGCTGATTCAGGGCTGCTGGTGCTAATTTTTTCTGCCAACGACTGACACAAGGCTGTGTTAACTTTTTTTTTTTTTTAACTGGAAGTATCCCCTGATGTTTCTGCACTTATGACCTTGCTCTCTCCTTACATGGTAGAGATTCTTGCTGAGCAGCTCATATACAGACCTGAGAAGGGAAGAAAATCCAGCTGCACTACTTCTTGTTTCCAGTTAATTGCAGATGCAAATTGCTTGCATCATGAGAACGTATCATAGTCAGAGGGTGACTCCAGGGATATAGTGTTATCTGTTATACAAGGGAGAGCTGGACATTTACATGACTTCTCTCCCACATGGATCTCCTTATATAATGAGCTGTTATACTTTGCTTTATAGATGCTTGACATCACAGAGGCTTAAAATATTTTATCTATGTAACACTTAATCTTCTGCTTTTATCTGAGCCTTCTGAGCATATTTTAATCCAATTTTCCTGAAAGCTTTGTATAGGGAATGAAGTGATCTCATTTCATGCTCACTATGAGTAGTGCAGGTGAGAGAATTTGATGGCTGATATGTTCATATTCACAGCTGTTACTGTCTTTTTGCATACACTAGGGAGGGACTTCCACTGTCTTGTCCAACTTGTGCATGGATTTTAAGAGAAATCATCTCAGAACTGTTGTTATTGGGGATTATATTTGCATCTTTTATTGCCAGTAAAGTTTCTCCATGTAATCACAGTATGAGGTTATATTCCTCATCCTGCTAATTGGCACCACATTCAGAAGTTCTGTCAGTTTGTCCTTATCTTTCCTCCTTAGTTGGTCTCTACTGTGGATGAGTAAGCTGAGTTACATGCTGTAGTGCTTGGATGTATCACAGTTCAGTGGTTTTAGCACATCTATTTTCTTTGAATGCAAAAGGTTAATTTCATTTCAGTGTAGGTGAAATCTGGATACTGACCTTTACAACTGGAAAAACAGATAGAATCATAGTTTAATTAACCTTCCAACCAGGACACATATTTGAAACATACTCAAGGAACCATATGTTTTAAATACTAGTGAGATCATTGATATCCACAAACATTTTAATTGTCCAGAATTAGGCAAAAGAAAAAGCTTATTACTGAAGTGGTGAAGCATACAGCTGAACTTGGAAAGACCTAAAGTTAACTGAAAACAGAATATTGAAATTTCATCTTCCTATTTTGTGTTTATTGTGAAATAGGAACAGCAAAGAAGATGCTGAAATTGTCTGATTCTCTATTGACATTTTCCCTTACCTGTTCACTTTTCCTGCTCACTCTGGTAGTGTTTCATGGCCCTTCTAAGTTAAACACAAACAAGTTCTGTGGAATTAGATTTTGTGTGCTGTTTTTAGAGAAACTAAACTCTGGAAGCAAGTAAAGAGAAACAAATATAGATCAATCCCTTTACATTGTCTTTGCTTGATCCCTCAGCATTTGTAATCAGTTAAATGCTTAATAAAAATATCAGGACTTAAAATTGAATCCCTAATCCCTTCTCTGAGGTTTATGTCTGTGATAATTTCTTCCCTAGTAGCTCAGATTGTGAAAGCCCTGTTTTGCTGATTTATAGTAATAATTGGCAAGAGTACTGTTTCTGTATGAGGGAGAAAAAAGAGCTTTGAGCTAAAGATGGTTTTTTAGACCTTAAAGCAAATTTCTGAATTCCATCTGCATTTTTATATTTGTATAAACCAATGTTTGCCAGAGTCGGGAGGTCTGTCCAAAAATCTGAAAGTTTACAAGTTGCTGAG
Source organism: Dendrocincla tyrannina (assembly GCA_035047865.1). NCBI lineage: Eukaryota > Metazoa > Chordata > Aves > Passeriformes > Dendrocolaptidae > Dendrocincla > Dendrocincla tyrannina. The sequence continues at coordinate 33,752,633 of JAWWMP010000132.1, read as the reverse complement.
GATGTTCTTTGACCATCAGATTGCAAAGTGTGGACCACTGCCTGAGATGAATGAGTCAGATCTTCAGTGGACAAATCTCCAGTTTACACTGCATGAGTCACCTGTTAAATACCTGCTTCAGATACAAGTGGCAAAATACTGTTTATTTTCTTAAAATATTATAACTGTGCTTGAAGTTCTTTCCAACATAAACTGCTGGAAACCTGAAAGTGTACTGAAGACTAGGAATCTAGACCATTTATCACACTGAAATCTATTAAAATGAGTGAAGTATGGTATTTATTATTAATATATTTAGAAAATTGCACTAGTGACTTGAGTGTAATGTTATTTCACTTTGTGTTGTGACAAAGCAAAGCAGGATTCCTTGGTGAGAAAGCACAGAAAAGAATAGAATGAAATCCCACATGCTTCATTGTCGCCTGCAGTAATGGAAAAAATGAAAAGCGTAAAGCATTAACTGATATCAGAGACAGTAATTAAAATGTTTCATGAATAAGAGACTAGGTAATTTCAGTTGTGTTTTTAGCAGCTAGAGTCTTGAAGACAAACATATGTAAATGCATAGATTCTTGTGTGCAAATACTCAAGTCAATTACAGTGTCAGGATGTTACTCCCAATGTATTAGTCTAAATTCTATGCAGTAATTAACAGATATGAATAAAATAAATATAGTCTATTCTATATTATGGTAAGGAGTTATTTATAGCCACCCTGGGAAAGTTTGAATTCTTGTCTGTCCTAATTATGCTGGGGACTTTTCATTAAGCATGAAGGTCTGACTGGGAAGAATTAATAACTGGCTACAATGTCTTTGCATTATAGCTAATCAGATATCTTGGCAGAGCCACTTATATTTTGGTCTTATTTTTCTGTTCATTTGCCACATCTAGAATCAGAAATTTTGCTCTCAACAGTAATATCTTCTCTTGCTGGGGTAATGTTTTGTCTTCCTCAGGACAATATCATCATTATCTATTTTCCCCAACCTTCCTCCTCGTTACCCTCTTGGTGTTCCTCTTTACATCTAAGAGATTTCTGTTTATAACACAAAATCTGCTAAGAAAAAGTAATCAGTAAATGCTGTGCTGTACGTGTCCATCTCTCAGCACATCTTTGAGACTGAATATGTAGGTCATGTCTGTCTGTAGAAACCTGTCATGAATATGTATGACTTGCTTGACAAGTCTGCTAACAATTAGGTCTATGTGTCCCTCACTTCATTTTGCTTCCTTTATTTTATGTTTAAAATAGCAGCAACACTTAGCCTTTTAATTAAACATCAGTGTATCTATAAGGAAAAAAACCCAAATGCCTTTTGTGCAATAGTTTCTCTCCATTCCCTGACCGAATAAATGCATATATAGCAATAGTTAGGCTTGTGAGTTCTAAGAATAAGCCCAACTTAATTGTAATCTCTACAGCATGCTTTCATTAATTAATATAATGAATATTTCAGAAAGCAGAGGGAAAAAATAGCTGTCATAAAGTATTCTAGAGGTAACTGAAACAAGGATCAAGCATTGGAACAGGATGTTCAGGGAAGTGGCTGAGTCACCATCTCCAGAGGTATTTAAAAGATGTGTAAACATGGTGCTTGGGAACATGGTTTAGTGGTTACCTGGCAGTGCTGGGTTAGCAGTAGGACTGCGTGAACTTAGAGGTCTTTTCCAACCTAAACAATTCTATGATTCTGTGGTTTATGGTTTATTGAAGTACCCAGAAAGAAGATTTGAATTAACTTCAGTGTTAGTTCTAAAACAGAGAAGTGGTTGTAGGGACATATTTTAACTTGAAGCTTAAACTCTTATCATTCTGCATATATTTCTATTCTGTGCGTGGAGATCTTTGAGATACACGTTTGCTGCATATCGGAAGCCAGGCATATAGTCAAACTGTTGTTCTTTCTCTATTTCTGTTTCCATTTTTTTTTCCTTAGCTTTATTACTTAGCATTTAGAACTTATGGTTAAGAACTTAATTATTTATAGCTTTGCCCTTATTCTTATTGCAGTTGGAGTTCAGTGGATTCAGGCTGAACAATGAATCCAGTTTGCCAGTGAAAGATGACACCTGTATTTTAAAATAATTGAATGCTTGGATATCCTTTAAAGGACTGGAGAGTGCTGTTTCCTTTAATTTTTCCTTTTACTCAGAGGATTTTAAGGGGCATTAAAGACATAAAACTTGTAATCAGATAAAAGAAAAAATAGTGATATTTTTTACTTTTTGAGATACAACACAAAATCAAATAATGTTTTATAGCTCTATTGTAATGGAGGCACTTTGGCTTTGTGTATTTAACTAATCTTTTGTCCTTTGAGAAATACCTGGCTGTTAGAAAACTACCACCCGGAGTCTTTTATCTCTGCTACTAATTGACTGTAATCCAGCAGGTCACAATAACTGGCAGACAGCAAAGTGACCCCTGAAGTCCATCTTCTGAAACAAGTTAGTTGGTACTTTCAATTAAAAAAATCCACATATAGTCATGCTTAACAAAGGTAAAACTGAATGTATGCCATACTATGAATTAAAAATCAAATTACATGGTCCATATGCCCTGTTAAGTGCCTTGTTGTGTCTGCAGAAGTTAAAGACTGCCAAGTTAAACTTTGCCAAGTGCCTTATTTCATAGAGTGTTCTAAAGTTTGCAAGTAAAAGTTGTTTTTGAACCTCCTAAGAATTTTGTTGTTTCCCCCATGCGCCACCCAGAGTAAATCCAACTAATTCCCCTAAACCCATTGAGTGGACTGTGACATTGCAGTGTACTAAAGTGCTGTCACGTTGTGCAGGATAGAATGAAAAACCAGATCTTTATTGATTAAGGATGAAAATGCTTAAATAAGTTATATGTAAAGGATAGTAATGTGTAAATGATAGACCTATTTGATTTAAGAGTGCTGTAGCAAAATTTATTGTGTTGCATTTCTGTTCCCCACAGAAGAGAGACAAAATGATAATTTGATGTCATAGTGATGAAGATTCTATTTCACTTTTTGCTCTTTGTGTCAAACCCATTTAACACAGTGTGAAAATAAGCAATAATTAAATTGTTGCTTTATTTCATATTTGATACCAGGAGATGTAGAGTGAAATATACATTTGTCACACCTGTGCGGAAGTAATAAAAGAAAGGTGAACTGCTAGTCATACATTAGTAAAACAGATTGGCAAATGAAAGCCTTCAGACTGTTTACTGCCCCTAACCCTAACCCTATGGAAAAAAATAGCATTTGTCTTCATTTTCTACAGCTGAGTAATGCCAAGGAAAAAAAAAAGTATATACATTTTTAGTTTTTCAATATACAGTATCAACTACACTCAAACAGAAAATCCCCATAGCATGTCTTTAGTATTAAATGAATGCAAATCAAGCATTAGTGCAATCATGCAGGTTCATAATTGCCAGATGATTTAGACATTAATAACCAAATAGCAGAAGGACATTTTGACATGTGGAAATTTATCACAAATTATATGGCTTACCTGTTTTAACTCAAGTGTTCTGACTAATATAGCAAGATGGTGCAAATTAAACAGAGTGCAGTTAGACATTGATACAATAATAATAAAAAGCTCTGTGTTTTGCTGAAGAGAAGTAACTTGGCAAATAGCAGTGGAAAATAAAAACATTAATAAGATGTTTGTAGGCGAAGATGCATTTCTAAATGTAACAATTAAATCTACAGGCACTGTGTGTCAGGGAAGTCTTGTACTGAGTGTCAATAACTGCAGTTCTCTGGTGAAAAACTTAACAGTAATGGATTCATGCAATTACTCTCCCTCCCTGTAGGTTCTTTTCTGTCTCTAAAGATCAAGCTTTTAAAAATGCCTGCATGCATTGAAAAAATGTTACTCTTTATGTGTTTTCATATTTTGATAAAACAGGGAAAATGTTTTCCCATGTTTATTTTTCATTCCATCTCTTTTCCTTTGTATTTGCCTCTTTCTTTTTAAAATTTATCTATTTTCACAATATTTTCTTTAGCTGTAATTAATATTATCCCTCTGCATTTTCTCATTCAGTACCATTTGTGAATAGTATTCCATTCATCTTGATAAACCAGGGTATACCATTACAGTACAGATTAGCAGTTTATTGATTTTTAAATTATAGTCTTCCTATGGTTTTTCCCTGTGACTTTTTAATAAGAAGGTAATGGCAAGTTTCACTTGTCCATTACCTGTCTTTGCAGCTTTTAATTTTTAACTATGTGGTCAGCTTTGGATAAAGACAGGCATCACTTGTATCTTGTTAGAAAATTACTACTGGGAACTTTTATTTTAGCAGACTTTTTTCTTTTTTTTTTTTTTTTCTTTTTCCCCCAACATACAGTCTAAAGAGCATAGGCAGATAATTTTAGTAGATTTTTCATGCAGTATTGTGCTTGGTGTTCACCAAACAGTTCTTGAGTCGACAAGAACAGATACTATTTTAGATGTGTATTTTTGCATACCAAATATTTTAGAACATAGAGAACAACCTTGGATTAAATGCTTGTGATATTGTCAGTCAACTGATGGAGTCAGGGAGTAAAATTAGCAGCTTATGAAAATTTGACCTCTATTTAAACAATGAAAACAATCATGTGAAGATATGGGGGTTTTGGAGTACACTAACATAGAAACTGGTTAGGATATTGATCACCCTAGTTCTGATAGATCATGTCATTTGGAAGTGAGCTGTGTGGTATAACACTAATTTCTTTTTGAAAAGAAAAGCACCATGAACTTCTTTACCACTAGGTTCAGTCTGCTGTATTGCCCTAGGTTAAGGAAGCAGAAAGACCTACTGGCATCAGGCTGTTGCCACACAAGAGTGTACTGCTTATTGCCCAACTCCATCCTTACCAACATAGATGTTTCACCTCTTAGTAGAGCTAAGTGAAGACATTTGTCAAAAATGTGATGCGTTGTACTGAATAATGCAAATACTGGTATTTCTTACTGGTACTTGTTTTTACAAATCCTCTCAATTCTCTTTGTTATTTTAATAATTGATGTTTTGGACATAGAATTATATCATGTTTGTGATAGCACTTTGTCTGCTTTGGATATACTTTCCAAAGTATATTCTATTGCTGAAGGATATGTATGTACACAATCTGTGATACTTTTGAAACTTGAGAAAATAGCTTACATTTAAAACTTGCCCAGTGGTTACTTGTTTAAGTACTTGCTCAAAATGTGAATCATGTGGGGCTGAGACTGGATTGTTGCCCTGCATGTTTTCGGCTTGGATGAAGCATTTTCCTGCAGCAGAAAAATGTGGAAGATGGTTCTTAGATCTGTTTAAGATTTGTTTCTTTTCCTTTGTTCACTGAGGGAAAGGACATGATATCATTCAGCCTCTGAACTAAATCAAATGGCTCCTCTTTGCAATTTCAGAAGGAAATTAGAGCTCCTGCCAAACCTCAGTTCCTGGTTATCTTAGTTGCAGTAGGAAGAAGTTCACTTTGCTCCTAGAAGGCTGGAGATACAAATGAGATACAAATGAGACCTTTTGACTGTTTTCTATGGCTTCTTTGTTTTAAGACTCTTGCTCACTCTTACATGTTGATCTTCTCAAATCCTGGGCTTTTTCAGTTTTGTTCTTGGAGCATATTGTGGTTTATGTCCAGCTGGCAACTAAGCCCCACACAGCCCCTCACTCACTTCACCTGTGTTGGGATGGGGAAGAGAATAGTAAAAGTGAGAGACCTTTTGGTTTGCGATAATAGGTAAATCAAAAGCTACACACACAAGCAAAGCAAAACAACTTTCCCTACTTTCACTGCTTTCCATGGGCAGGCAGGTGTTCAGCCATCGCCAGGAAAGCAGAGCTACATTTCATGTTACTTGGGAAGACAAATGCCATCACTCCAAATGTTCCCTCTTTCTTCTTCCCTCAGCTTTATATGCTGAGCGTTATGCCACTGGTCACTTTGGGTCAGCCGTCCTGAATGTGTCCCCTCGCAATCCTTGTGCATCCCCAACATCCCGCTGGTGGGGTGAGAGGCAGGAAAGGCCTTTCATCTGTGTAAACCCTGCTCAGCAACAACCAAAACATGCTTAAATTACCAACTCTCTAGTACAGTCGAAAACACAGTCCCATATTAGCTATAGTGAAGAAAATTAACCCTATCCCAGTCAAAATCAGCACAAACCTCTATGGTAATAAGCATTACCAGAAATAATTTTCCAATAAAAGCCTCTGACTTGCTTCTTATCTCATGATGGGTCAAGGACAAGTACCTGAGACACATTGTTTGTTTACTGATTTGTGTTGAATGCTTATTTAATTTGTAATTTTGGCAAGGATTTCTAGGAACTTTTTATTTTTTTGATGGATGGTACAGCAAATTAAAATCTGACTCTTTATGTGATATGAGAAAGGAATTTCACTTATGTCAGATGAGTGTTTAGTATGTGCTGTATTCGGTGCATGCCTGTGCTTTGTTTCAAGGTTGATTCAATGCTGGGGGTTTGGGGGGGGCTTTGTTGGTTTTTTTTAAATGTAATGGCATATTTGTTCCCATTTTAAAGTAGTTTTCACCTTGGACATATGTGCAACACAGAGAGAGTAACTGAGTGTTGTAACATGGAAGGTGGGTGTGTAACTGCAGGTAGAAGCATCACTGAAAGCCTTAACAACAAGCATGCCATTGACTCATCCTGGCCTGTGATGGAAATTGCTCTGAGCCTCATTAAATTGTAATTAGCATTTTCAACTCAAAAGGATGGTGGATCAGGTTCTGATATATTTATCATGCTTATTAGCAGGTTATGCTGAAATTACCTGCTACACTGAGACTATCTCCTGCTACGGAGATAGGAATCTATCAGACTAGAGATACCAGTGCGAGATGTAAGTAACACAGCAATATGTTTACACAATGAAATTGGTGGCATTGCAGATTTTTGTTCAGAGAACAAAAAGTAGAAAAAGAACCTTCCTGAAATGTTTAGCTCCAAATCCTATTGCAGTGGAAGTACCAAAGTAAAATTTTTATGGTCTTATGTGCTGCAAATCTGGACACAAGGATTTCTTAGTTGCACAACAAGTAACTGGGCCTGTGCCAAGTAAAGCACCTGTACATTATTCTTATGTAAGGTTACCCAACAGCCAGTGAACAGGTGGGTTCCTTGATCATTACTATGTACTCTGTCACCACAGATAAATGTAGCAAACATGCAAATTCCAGAGTAATTAAACTGACTTTTTTATGTCACACTGGATTATGTAGTCTGTTTGCACAGACGACAGTCAGAAAGGCATTTTGAAATACCTCAGCACCCTCAGCTTTGTTTATTTTAATCAGCTAGTTTTCCACAGTTGTGCTTTACAACAGAGACCTTCAGTCTGTTTAGATTTACTTTCTCTTTCTGTCTTTTCCTTAGTGACTTGTAGGTGATTCAACATGAATGTAAAATTTCTTAGAAAGGCAAATTTCTTGTTTACAGAGAAGGGAGATAAATTTTCTTACATTTTCAAATACAGACTTAACTACTAATATTTTTATATTTGATGATTTAGTGGCGTGATTCATTTATAAGAGGAATTATATGGCTGACTGTTGGATATTTGAAAGTATGAAAAAATTAGGTAAAATATGTAGCAGCATGGAAAACTGCATGAGAAATAAAAGACAACTGTAAGTTTAGGATAGGCTTTCAGAACTAAAATTCCCCACATCAAAGGTGTATAGGAATTGCCAGTTACTCTGAAATTTGTTAGTATGTTATCACCAGCAGCTGATTTCCTACCCCCACATACCCTTTTTCCATAGAGAGGAGGCTGTACAGGTCCAAACTGGCCAAGAGGCAGGTTGTATTCTCTGTCAGCAGTAATATTGTTGTTATCTTCTTGGTGTAAATAGTTATACATAAATACTAATATGCTTGTATTTATTTAATAATTTTGACCCCAATACAAGAAACTGGACTAGTTTTTGAATAACGTAGTGATAGCTGCACTATAGGAGACTGTTTTCCTGGCTCTGGCTATTTACAGTAGCAGATAACTAGTAAAGAGTAAATACAAATAGATAGCTCATTATATAATTTTATATAAATTTAGATTTATATAATTTTATATTTATATATATATACGCAATAGAGTATATCTGAATACTAGAAATGGTACATATTGGATGTATTTTGTTGATATTTAATTATATTTATAGGGCTTTTAATTGATATTTTATTATTTTAATTAAGGGTTGCTTCTGTATCAGTCTTTGATATTGCCAGTGAGCTTTATTTCTGTGAGTTGGCACTTTGAATCTAGCTGTTCTTTCATATTGAAAACATTCTGGGTTCCACAGTAAAATTATGCATGATGCCCAGTAATTACAGTTTGTTTATTTCTAATTTAATTATGGGCATTGGAGTTTTTGTTTATCAGTTAAAGCAAATGTTGCCTGTTTTGTGATTCTGTCTTTCTGTTTTCATGTTGAGGTATTGAAATATCAAGTCCATATATCCATTTTAATAATCTTAATTCCTGCTCTTTCAGTGACTGATGTTCCTACTTGATATCATCCACATATCTGATAGCTCAGGCCATAGAGTGAAAGCAGTTTCTGCTCCTATTCAAAATTCCAGAATTGAAAAAGTGCTCAGAGGAGGCTCCTGTGCAGATGCAGAGAGGGTTTACTAGATGGAAAGGCACTTCATGCACGCAAAACCATGGTTCTTTGGCTTGTGTTTTGCTTGCATTTAGGAGACATTTATGTTTTTGATGTGTTGTGACGTGACTTCTAGATGAAAATCTGTCATGTATAGAACTCTAAGGCTGAGGTCTGTGCACAGATGTGTGAAGCAGCACATGGCACCACTGGGATGCAAAATTAGACCTCACAGAAAACAGACAAAATATTTTCTACAAAAGGTCTTTTTGCGGTGGTTTGGGTGTATTTGTATGACAGAAGCTGTTGCTTAAGGTTCTTCCATGAACTGAGATATTCTGATTAATTCTAGATACTATTGTGCTCACTTCAGAGAGATGAAGTGCAATCCATTAGCAAGCTGCTGGGTCAGCCCGAGTGTTTCTCAAAGCCAGAACAAAACAAGGGGCAGCTAAGGAAAGAAACCAGAAAAATGGATGAGTTTAAAATGCACTGTGCTACCCAGCAATACTTAAAATCATTAACCATGCGTATGAATATTTATATATGAGTCAGAAAGCAACCAGCTAATCCACCACTTTCCTCTTTAGAATGAGAGCCTGATCTGTTCACAGCAGTATTTTAGAAATCTATAATTATTAACCCTGGTTCCTTGACCCAGCAGAGTTCTATTCTCTTGCTTTAAAAAAAAAATTTGTTTGTTAGCAATGCAAGTCACATTTCTAAACTGGAAAAAAAAAGAAGCTGTGTCCAAGCATTACAAAGTTTAATGGGCTTAAATTTAAGATGGCCAGTGAAAATAACACCAGATCAAGAACGCAGTGTCAGGCTGAAATTTGTTAGTATGTTATCACCAGCATAGTTTACTGTCATAAAAAGAGACATTTTGCTATTGTTGTTAATTATTTTAATTACTTATTGCATACAGGATTCTTTTATTGGTGGAACAGGTGCATATAACATTCCTCCAAAAGCAGTTTCATGAATATGTCATAATCTGAAATTTTGTGGCATTATTTCTCCTTTGTCTTCCTCCCAGAATTTATATTGAAGGCTGAATTACATTTCAATTATATCCTTGTAAATGATCTTGATAAAACTGAATTCATAGGAAATTTACAAACACAGACTGATTTTTCTTGGTATTCCAGTAGAATAGTTACAGAAACTTGTTTCTGTGCTGTCACATTTTTTAAGATACCTGATGAGTGTTTGCTGGATTGAGCACAGGATAGAAGAGATGATATTGGTGGTACAGGATATCTGGTAGTAAGGAGAGGCATTTAATTGTGGACTGCATAGTACAACCCAAAAAGCTCATACCAGCTTATATCCATCCAGAAGGAGTCTTGGGAGGAGTTGTTTTGCTGTTCTGTTGTCTGAATGAAAAAAAAGTTTAAGATTTTTAGCAAGAGCTCTCTCAGTCAGGGAGATCAAAAATCCTCGTTACAGACATTAAATAATTCCTGCTGAGAAGTGTAATTCTAAAAGGTGAATACTGCTTTCTTTGAAATAATCTGGTTGGAAGGACATGAAGAAACATTTCTTTGATACACAAAAGTATGGATAGATATTTGAACATATATGTCTTTGGATATATCCTTTGGATATGTCTTTCCTCTGCTGTGCACTGGTGTGGCTTCATCTGCAGTACTGTGAGCAATTCTGGGTACCACAATATAAAAAGATATTAAGCTCTCAAAGAGTATCCAAAGGAGGGCAGTGAAGATGGTGAAGGGCCTTGAGGGGAAGCCGTATGTGGAGCAGCTGAGGGCACTTGGTCTGTTCAGCCTGGAGAAGAAAAGACTGAGCAGGGGACCTCATTGCAGTTACAGCTTCCTTGTGAGGGGAAGAGGAGGGGCAGACACTGATCTCTTCCCTGTGGGGACCAGTGACAGAACCTGAGGGAATGGCCTGAAGTTCTGTCAGGGGAGGTTTAGGCTGGATGTTAGAAAAAAGTTCTTCACCCAGTGTGTGGTTGAGTACTGAAATAGGATCCTCAGAGAAGTGGTCAAAGCACCAAGCCTGACAGAGTTCAAGAAGCGTTTGAATGATGCTCTCAGTCACATGGTGTAACTCTTAGGGTGTCTGGCACAGGGCCAGGAGTTGGACTCGACGATCCTAAGTGGTCCCTTCCAACTCAGCATATTCTATGATTCTGTGATAACTTTTCACATGTAAATTAGTATTGAATGTATGCAAAAAAATAATATTAGTGTTTAGCAAGCTTGCATGAAAAATATTTTTCAATAGTTTCTCTTCACTTGCAGTTATAACAAAAATCAATTATTCTTAACAATGTGAGTACTTTGTAAAGATAAAACCTTAAATAGAAGCACACAGAAATTCTTTAAGGACAAATTTCAAAAGTGATTGTGCCATAACTTTTCTGTTTTATTCTTTCTTTGTGTGAATAGTCTTGCAAGTTCAGTGGGAACTTCAATGAAGAATTCTATCTTTGATTTATGTATGGTTATTTAGTGCAGAATTTTGTGTTCTGTTCTTGTGCTTTTCAGGATAAATTCCCATGAAATACCTGAATGTAGTAATGATGATTAAATTATTTTTTCCCCAGAAACTGAAGAGCCTGCACTATTTCTCTCAATTTAGACAGTTTAATGTGTGAGCTAGTACTTTGCAGAGTGTGGATGCTGTGAGTTTTTATTTAGAGTCAGAAGCTTGTAACTCAAGTGAAGGAGATAATGTGTGATCACTAAAGAGGCCAGAAAGAATCCTCTAACACTCCCTGTCGAGCCTTAGAAAGTAAAGCATTCTGTATTGACAGCGTGCTGGGTGTGTAGGAATCGTTTCCAAAGTACGAACACCAAGTTACAAAGGTGCTGTAGTTTTATACTGTAATATCTAGCATGACATCATTTTGTTACACCCACTTCCAAAACCGTCTGTCCCACTGTACCACCTTTGCCCCATCCCTGACACGCCTTCTGAATTTGAGTTGGAGGTCTTGATGACCCTTTATCTTCATCTTGTCTTCCTGTTCCTCATCAAGTCTGTCCCTGGAACAATTTCAAGGTCTCTGAGTTGGTTGTATCAATTTGCCTCTTACGTCTTCTTTTCTGAGTACATCTTCTACAGACAAAATGTTCTTTACCTCGTTACAATCTTTGTCCATTGGAATTCTTGATAAGAAATACTAAACAACATTGCAGGAATATAATACAAAGGTACTTAGCCAAAGTGCTATTAGAAGTGCTAAAAGAGTTATACTAAAATCTATATAATCTAGATTTTAAGACATCAGTGCCAGAGAGAAGAATGGCTCATGTGAAAAGCCTTGAGAGCTGTAGTCAAGAAACAGATTTTGAAAACTAATCTTGAATGACAGATTGTTAAAACAAAGAGAGTTCCAGAGTTCACTACACTGTCAGAAAATACTATGTATTTTTTTAGTCCAAGTGATGGGGATAAAGGCTCTCTGCTTTTAGCAGGGAGTTTCACAGCTGTGGTCCCTGTTCATAATTTCTAATCACAAAATGTGAATTAATTTCATGGGTCCATAACTTCTATTATTTTGAGGTCAAAGCAGAGCTCCTCTGAACACTGTACCCAGAATATCTAAACTGTATTTCCTATGGTTATAAATGCAGACATTCAAAACAGTATATATTTAATGTTGTTGAGAAAGGATAAGCAATTACCAAAGCTACAGTGGATAATATGTCATAGAAGTAATATTTGAATCATAGGATACTGCAGGTCAGAAAGGATCACCTACTCCACTTCCCTGTTCAGAGTGGAGCCAACCTCAAGGACAAAGTGGAATAAATGAATGCATAACTTGAAGAAGTTATTTTTTGAAAATTGTTCTTGAAAAAAGATGAGACTGACCAACCTGAACGTGGTTGAGTCCTGAGAATTACCTGCTATGACAGAATAAAATGGAGAGTGCTGCATGGTCAGGGAGTTCAGTGATGCTGGCTTTTGAGAACAAGCATCCATTGTTACTTGGTGCTAGTGAAGCCAAAGTAGAAAGAGAGATAGTTCAGTATATTAATATCTGTATTGCAAAAAAAAATGATGGTGCTGAGTGATAGAATAAAAGCATAAGCTACGCACAGTCTGAAGGAAGAGAGATAGGCAGGTACATGAAACAAGAAGTAGTTTTAAGACTACTTTTTCATATGGCTGTGCTTACTGGAGTTGAGATCAAAGCAGCTTTTCTAATATAAAAATAAAAAATTAAAGTGTTTTTTAAAAAAATGTTTGCTGATAAGTTGCCTGATGTTTCTTTTTGGTTAATTTTGCCATCTCAAAACTGTTCTGTGCTACAAATTATTGGGGAAATGTTAATTTCTAGACTAGACATGCGTATTAATGAAATAGGAAATTTAGCCTTTTGTAGCTGGCAGCTCATGTGTTTTTCTGTAGCTCTTTAAATGCAGGTTGAGGAGAGATGGGTCATAGTCCAGTTGAAAGCCTTCTGTGAACATGTGTGCATGAAATTATTAATGTATGTGTTTGCCTGCCACAGTGGTGCATGAATTGCAAATTAAGCTGCAGAGGTGAAAGCCTTACTTTGGGTTTTGACCCCCAATTCCCTCAAGTATGTTGTCTAACAAATGTCCACACAGGGTATCTAGTTCAACTCCTGCTAGGTAAAAATCAGTCTTATCAACATGAATATTTGACCTGACTGTTTCAGCCTACATTCTCAGTGCAGAGAAAAATATTTTTATGATCTCCTTAAAACACATGCTTTTACCAAGAGAACAAGTCCTGTTTCTGAATTATCTTACCTTTTTAGTGCAAATGAAACTGAATCTATTGCCAGGGAAGTATAAGCACTGAACACATTTTTGAACTGCTGCTCCATTCCCTCTTTTGGATTAGAAGTAAAAAAACATAAACCCAGAAACTAACATGTGCTGTAGAAATGCAGCTCTTCAACATACGCTTTATTAATGGATTTCAGCCTATGGTGTCGGTTTGTGTGTGCATGTCGTTTGCAAGGCTGAGAGGGGATGGAGGAGTGGGTGTTAAATTGAACTACATCTCTGCCTGGTTACAATTTGTTGGTCTCAGAACACAGCTGGCCAGGAAGTCATCTAGTACAGATAATTTTCCTGAAAGGATGAATTCAACTTTTTAAGCAGGAATGTGTCCAGAGTGACTAGGAGGTGTTTATTATTTGTCATGAAACATGTCTTTTCATACATAAGTACCAGTTTTCATGAGAAGCTCTGATGAGACGTTGATCCTTTACTAAAATGTGGAGGTTTTAAAAAAAATGCAAAGCAAACTGACAGGAATTACCTGATAGCATTAATTTCTTACAGAATTTTTTTTCAACTTTTACTTATGTAATTTGCAATAATATTGTTTTATTTGTTGCGCTGTCTTCCATTGTATAGTCAGGAGCCAAACTGAAGAAAAATAGGAGAAGAGAAACTCTCTGCAGTCACAGTCACAAAAACAATCCCATAGTATACAAATGACATAATTTTTTTCATCTTTTAATTTTGTTTTCCAGAACGACAAATCCCCAGGGCGTTCCACAAGTCGATCAAGTAATATTTCAAAGGTATGTGAAATCTATTTCCTTTGTAGAGAATTTAAAGAAAATTATCAAATATAATACAGTACTTTAATCCACTTAACTATATATTATATAATGTTTCCGTTATAAAATCGGATTTTTAAATTTTGCTGCCAAACATTATGGTTACCATGTAGACTCCATCATAAAGTATAAATATACAATTAGGTTTTTTTCTGTACTATGTGTAGTAATAATAAGCAAATAACAAATGCACTTTTTCACACCTGCTTTCCACAAGTGTTTAATGTTACATTAACACTTTGGCTTAAGATAGAATCAGAGCTTTACTTTTCTCCGCCTGCCCTACCCAAATAAAAACAGCTAAAATATGTAAAGCTAGAAATCTGTCATCATTTCGGGCTTAATTCTGAATTCCTTTTGCAGGGATTGATGGTCCACTGAAGCCAGGACTTTACATCTAGATGCTTTTTGGTTTCTAAGAAATGGAGAAGGGAAATTTTAGGAAAGGCAAAATGTGATTTGTACTGAAGTTCTTTGATTTTAACCCACTTTTTTCTGTATTTTTGGTTCAGATGTGGATGAAATCTGTGCCAAAAAAACAGGATATGCCGGAGGTAAAAGATAAAAACAATTGTTTGAATCCAAACCTAAGCAGCTGCCATGTATTATGTTTGTGTCTAAAGATTAAATATTTTGCACTCAGTACAAGCACAGTATCTTTAAAACTCTTCCCCACAACATTTTTGTACATGGGGTTTTGTACACTGTAAAACTCTTTTCTTCCATAAACCAAAAAAATCCACTGTGATTTTAATTAAAAATACTAGTTCTATGTTAAGTTCTGCTCCTTTATATTAAGAAGGAAAAAGGTGTAGAATATACCCAGCCTGTTGTAGGATAGGGCTAAGTCTCTTCCAGACTTACTGCCTATTTTAAAAAAATTGTATAGTTATTGACTTACAAGCTCAATCACAGTGAATTATATTTATTATTTTATTTAGGAGTTTTAAATGTATGTCTATCATTACAGTAAATATATTGGCTTGATATTACTTTTTCTGCTTTTTAAAGTCAGATGCGTAAGTTACACTGGAACAATGCAGAAATATATTCACTGGCATGAGTAACATGGCAGTGACTGGCAAAATAAATGTGGCATTTATTTTGACATATTCTGCAGAAATCAGTGTAGTTGCTTATTAGAAAGGGATACTTGTTTTAAGTTGCAAGCTAAAAATCAAGTTTTTCAGTGATGTGCTTAATCTTTTCCTGATGTATAGCACCATTGATTGAATCAATTTTTCTATGTGAAGCTACCTGCCAGTGAAGTTTTTCTAATGCTGAAAGACATTTGATTGGAAATCCAGTTTTATTTGTTGTCTGACTCAAAACCTTTTTTTTGGGAACAGGAGGTTATGTATGTATGTATACATGGAAAAGCAGACATCTGCCCTTGCAGGTTAATATTGCATGGCAGAAAATAATAGTAATAAATACTGGACCTCAAAACAAGACTGAAAGTCAGGTAAACTCTATGCCAAAGGCAAGAGCTCTGTTCTGTGCAGTGTTAGATCTTGCACACAATAAAAATTTCATTGGATAGAAAGTATTTATCTAAAAATATAAAATAGAGTAATCAAAACATTGTCTTTTGCTGCTTTCATTTGCCTGCATGAATAAGTTAGAAAAGGTCAAACAGGTCTTTTAAAAAGGTCATTTAATAGTTACTGTGTGTTGCGTGTTCCACCCTTGGTTGTATGTGGAACACCTGCCCCAGAGCAAAGTAGATGTTCTAGGATATCACTGGATTTCGTACCAACCAGTTTTCGAAATGAAATATATAAAAGATTCTGCAAATACAGATTGATGTTTCATAATTCTCTTAAGCTGTTTATTCGGAGAGGACACCTGAGGTTTGCAATGGTTGCTTGGGCGATTTTGCGTGCTAGTTACATTAACTCTGCATTTGGTGGTATTACAGATTAAACTGAATTGTGGAACACTGAATATGTCTTATCTAGACATAATGAGAATGAATGGCTTGAATTTGTTATTTACCAGGTGCTAGCTAGTATATACCTATTCAATGTAGAGATTTTAAAATCAAACATTCCCTAGAGGGATGGGGTATGTGAGTGTGTGGAAATCAACACTTCAGTTTTACCATTCATTTTTCCTGTCCCTTGAGAGTGCAGAAATACAGCATATGTAAAGACTTTTCTTATTTTGCTTATAATTTTCGGAAAGAATATCAGTAATAAACTATTTTAGGCAAATGAAAGGATAAAACCTAAAATATTTAGATATGATTTCAATATGAAATTATTCGTAATAGATTTTTCTAAGTAAAACCAGTGTCTGGCCAATACGTTTCTGAACATGTGCTATTATAAAATCAAACTAACTGGAATTTTTAAAAAGTATTTTCATGTACTATAAAATTATGTAGCTCTACCTGTGAAAGTAAAAGTTTTTTAGTGTGTATAATGGAGTATTTAATCAATATGACGGGAATATGGCAAAATTCTGCACTTCCATTCCGTTAACCTGAGCGCTTAATCAATTAGTATTTAATTTATGGGCAATAGTACAGGAACAGTGAAAACTAAATGTAGGAGACCTATGGCTCCCACTGCCTTTTGTCCCTGCAAGACTCTGCTTTAACCCTGCTGCCTTGTGCCCCTGCTGTGCCATACCTACACCATTGTAGATCCTGGTTTTTGCACATAGGAAAAAAAGGAGGGAGAGAGAGCATTTGCTCAAACTGATTACTGTGACCCAGCTTTGTTCTCTTTCAGCTGTTACAGTGACATACCCTGTTTGTGGGGTAACCACTGAATTAATCGCAGGTTTTTGAAAGTAATCTTGCATGATTTCTTGCTGTCATTCTTCTGTACTCTGCCCAATTCTGTCTACCTATTTCCTGGTACTCCTGTCTGACAGTCAGCTGTGGTTGTCTTCACTGAACAGCCACCTGGGAATTCATTCATTCAGCCCAGGCTTTTATTTATTTATTCAATAAAACTGCCCTGGAACTCCAAAAGCAACTGCTTTAGTTGGTTTTCCAAGGAGAGACAATTAGGAAAATGTATCAGTGTTTGATTTTTGCTGCACTTCTGGTAATAACCTAGATTTCTCAATACAGTCCATAAATCAATAAGCAGGTCTTCTTGATTTCTGCCCTGCTAACATTCGGACTAATAGATAATATTTTGTACTGATCAATATTTTATACTGATCAGTATTTCAGTTTATCTCATATTGACAAAGTGTAGCCCTAATTACTAGTTATGGATTTCAAAACTTGTCTACTCTAGTCTAATACGCATAAAGAAAATAACAGAAGTGTTGAAAATTTCAGTTATGAACCAGCCTTGCTGGTTATTTTTTTAAGCATTAGACTTTTTTCCCCCCATTTTCTGTGGTGCTGGTAGCAGAGACATCTTTATTTCTCTTTCTAAGAGATAGTCTTGTGCAGTGTTCTAGATTTCAGAATTGAAATTATCCTACTCACATATATTTAAAATCTAAGTAAATTCAAAACTTGACCTTTGCCATTGCTTAGTTCTGTGTAGTGTAGATTTTTTTATTAAATTTCTTCCTAAATATGTGTATAATTTAAGAGGGAAGCTAGTCAAAGAAGGATCTGGTGGATTAATTTTTTTCTCTTGTGTTTAACCAGTGGAACAAATCTTGTGCTTGAATTGCAGTCTGCAGAGGTTATGCTTTCTATGTGTTTCTGAGGCCGCCTGGTTATGTTAAAATGATTTCTGGATGAAATGTTTCTAAAACATTGTAATTATCTTTCTGCATGTTAATTATGATTCAAGGGCTCTGTAGAGAAGAATGCTCTCTCAGCAGTAAGATTTCAGATTCTCTGATGGGAACTTTGGGCTTATGAGAAAGTCAGGCTTGGAGCAAATTGCCTGATTTTTATTTTGGTTCAATTACTTCTCAAAAGCCTGGAGCAGGTGTTAGAGCTGTTAGAATTCGTTTTTGTTTACAAGTCTCTGAAGCATCCATCTAATAAAACTCTGTTGAGTTACATCAGGAAGTGAGGTGATTGTTTTGGAATGTTCTGTGGGATAATATTCACTGGTCTAATTTAGAATGTGAATAACAATAGAGAAAAGAAGGAAGTAATTGTTTTTACTGTATGTTTATGCAATTTCTGTACTGATTTCTTGTGTCCAGTTGTGTTCCTTTCAGTGAGATACAAACCAAAAGGCACCTGCATGTCAAAGTAGTGCTAACTAAAATTCTAGATGAAAAAATTATTGTTGCCAGTGACTGTTGATTTGAACTAATCGGCTTGTGATTCTGAAATAAATTTCACAAACTGGGTATCTATCAAGTTCTGTAATAGGTAATATAATATTTTTCCTTTTGAATTATAAATTACCATCTCATCTCTTCCATTGAAATTGAATAATCTTTCACATGGATTTTGATATTCTCAAATTTTTCATTCTCTCTCAGTACAAGGTGAATGTATGAAGAGTCCTGTATTGCAGTTTGGATTATTTATACCACTTGAAGCAGAACTCACTTCTAAATACAATACATTTTTTTGATTGGTAAACATAGAACCATGTCTTTGGAAGTGATTCCAACAGAGAACATGTAGCATCTTCTGTCTGCATTATTGTAAACACAAATGATAGGGTTTATGGTGGAAAAAGCATAAAGGATGTTCTTTTTTAAATGTTCTTTTTAAAGAAGTTCTTATCATGGACTTTGATAGCCGGAAAACTGACTGCAGCATTTCCAAGATACCTGTTGCATGGTGGAATCCTGTAGAGCAACTGTGTGACCCCGTGCATGTTGCTACAGGGCACTGCAGTGCTACAGGTTGATCCGTAGTTCTTATTGTTCTTTGCCAATTTCACACTAGTAAGAAATGAAAATTCTCTTCCAGATTTGTGGTTGGTTTTGGGTTCTTTTTCCAAGGAACCACATAGCTCCATCCTTTCCAAGCATAGCTTCTAGATTATGGTAATGAGAGGAAACTTAGAGCTTTCAAAAATGAAAACAAAGTAACAAAACAGTCCTTGCTCTTGTAAGTGAAAAATGTCAGTCTTCAAAAGTGCTGTTACAGTGACTAATACCATGTATACAAAACTGGCATTAAAATATGAGTGTAAATGTTATGTTAGTCATCTAAATGATTCTTCTTGCTCATAAACAAGAGTCATTATTATCAAAGGTGAAGACTAACCTGGCACTTAGCTCTCATTTACTGAAAAAAAAAAAAACAAAAAACAAAAAACAAAAAAAACCCAACAGCACAAAATAAACAAATTAGTGAAAAAATTTTGTTCATCAAAACATAATTTGTTTTGAAGGCAAAAAAACCGGCAAAAAACTGAAATTAGGTCCAATTGCATGCTGTTTCTGCACCTTTTTTCCTCCTAGATGTAAATGTTTTATTTCTATGCATAGAGAATACTTTGTGGTTTGTCCACGCAATTTATTCTTCAGTTACAATAAGCTTAACAAAAGGCATGACTGCAGAATTTACCTAAGTCTGCCTGAAACTTGAACTTCTGAATAAAACTGCTTTAGATACATGTTGGTTGCAGGGGTCAGCCATTAGAAAATAATAGATTTTCAATTTAGTCTTGGATACACTTCTTTTTTGGACCTGTTTTAAACTTGTGTTCTAATGAGAGGGAATACATAAAAAAATATAATTGTATATATATAAAAATGCATACATCTATACAGACTATGCTTTATTAAATCACAGTTCTTACCAACGGTGTATTCTGGGTATACCTAGATGTGTCACATCAACACATCCAGACAAAATTGCATATATATGTGAAATGTGTTAAGTGCCACAATTTTTGTCTTTTTTTTATATATATACAAGTTTAGTTAATGTGTAATGCCTATATATAATTTTAATTTCTATGCATACATTTTCTTATCACAGAGTTCAGTCCTTCCTACTATAGGCAATATCATACAGGAGAAGTAGTTTTGATTTGTTTTCAGTAAACAGAGTATGAAAGTTATGACATATGCTGATTGTTTATAATTATTATAATAATAATTATTATCTGTAACATACCTGCTTCATCCTGGAAATCTTTACATGGCATTTATTTTTTCACCATAGCACTCAGAAGCACATTTCATGTATTTGTCCTAAAACCAAATTCAATTAAGCAAATTTTATTTTTAGTGATACAAAACCCCAAGGTTTTGTGCAGTTTGAGGATTATTGCACTTCATAAAAACATGTCTCCTATTTTTCATAATGATGTGTTGTTAGGGTTTCACTTCTTTTGATTTAGTCATTTCAATATTCTTTCTGCAACTCTTTTGATTTGGTGCATTTAGGTTTCTCTCTGCCTTAGAGCTGGAATAAATATGTATCAAATATACACTAGAATAGAGTTGTTCAAATATAATAATGATATCCTCAGCAACTGGAATTTATCCAGTCTGTCTCCTGCATAGTCCACCAGACCAAAGGAAGAATATGGTGGGTGTGTGCACACACATATATATTCACCCGTGGGAGCATGGCAGGAATGCCATCTGATTGAAAGCTGTTTAGTATATAAGAATATTTTGAGGCTTTTAGTCTTGCAGATAGAGGGATATGTGAAAACAGATGCCCTCTTTGGAACAGAAAGTCTAGATGATTCTCTGAATGTTAATAGTGACTACCTAAAGTGTTACTACTAAAGTGCTACAAAATCCAGCAATAAAGAAGAGACATGTTTTGTGCTTAACCTTTCCTATAGGCTAAATTTCCATTTAGGTCCCTCCAGTCTGTCAAAAGCTCCTGGTCTTATGCTTCTGCACTTTTGTGTAAAAACCAGCACATCCTTAGTTCCAATTGCCTATGTCACAATATTTTTTCCTAAGAAGTATGAAACATTTTTATTAAGAAAATGCATCCTTGAAGAGAATCATGGATCAAAAATATTGTATTGCTGCAAAAGTCTTTTGCAAACTAATCCATCTGGTAATTCAAAGCTTAGCTACCACTGTCGATTTTTGAGCCAAACCTCTACCTCAAAAATAAAGATTAACATAGATCAGTAAGAGAGAAAACAACTTAAACAAACTGATTGAATCTACAAGTCAAAGTCATCATTACTTTTCTTGGCGTAATTTTTTAAATAATAGGATAGATTTGCCACTTCCAATTTTGATTTCAGATTTCATACCATTTTGTAACATGATCATAGTGACCTTCAAAGGTGCTGAACAGTATTGTTCAGCAGAATTGTTAGAATATTTCTGCTTGTTCTTCTGTACTAGTTTTTGCTTACTTTCTTCCTTCTCTTCAGAGGCAGGTGAAAGGAGGGGAAGGAGGATAGGAGAGAAAGAAAAGGTTTGGGGATGAAATATGCAAGGAATAATTTATCAAAAAAAAATTGTGAAAGAGAATTTAACAGATATTAAGTTACCAATTAATTTAACAATTGCTGTAAAGCCGTCGATCAGACTATAACAACTTTGAGATCTGACACAAAGCAGGAACTTCTTCATAAAGAAACAAATAAAAAAAAAAATGAGAAAAAAAACCCCAACATACAAAGCAAAAACCAGAAATCCTTTCCCTCGAACCTGCATGCATAAGTTTCAATTGCCATTAAGATACAGCTTGTAAGATACATTCAGCAGGGGTCAGTTTCACCAGGATTTTTAGACTTTTTAGACCTGAAGAATTGACCACATAGTTCATAAAGGTGGATGTTTTCCACAAAAAGTTGCATTGTTTATGAAGCAAAAATTTTCAGATTAAATGCACAGACCAAGTCTCCAGCTGATCTCATTGCCATGAAAACTGCTCTAATCTTCTAAGGTATCTATTCTTTTGTGTACTGTTTTTTTAAATAGGTTAGAGTTTCAGCCTTTAAAGTATAATGGCTGGTGGGATATGGAGGATTCTGTGATACATCACTGCTATTAGAGCAAACTCAGTAGGAGAATAAAAGCATTAGACATATTCCCTGCCTGCCATAACACCTGTCAGTTTTCTGCAACTTTCTACTTAAAGCAGTGTTGTAAGCTGACCAGCTTTTGGAAATGCCTCTGACCTCCTTCTTCAGAACAGACATCAGAGAATTCATTAGTCTTTCTTGTGATATCTGTCAGGCCATTTTATATAAGCTGTCCATTACATCTGGTTTGTTATTTTAAAGCCTCACTCCATTCCTATGTGAATGCTTTGCACTGTGGAACAAGTTTTTGCTCAGCTTTTTTGTTAGGTCAAAGTAGAGCCCTTCTCTGTCCTTAAGAAGAGCATGTTCTTAGACGAGTTTCAACATGGAGGGTTAAGCAATATGTGGCCTGTGAGGGTTCCCATTTTTTGTTGTAATCAGGAAAATTCTGTCAGATCCTGAACACCAAAGTAAAGTCAGTTTTGATTTGGAATTCTTATTGGTTTTATCAGTTAAACTTCATTCTGTCCCCCACACCTGTCTTTACTGGTCTTCTAACACAGACACGTGTGCAACACTGAAGTCCCTTTTTGTCAGGTAAATGATTATCATCTCACTTATCCTGAAAACTCTGTATTTGCTAGTATTATGTTTGAAAAGCACACTATCAATTCCTGGTGAACATACCAAAAATAATTATGGATGAGTGTCCTGTCATGTCTGTTAATTGAATTGCATATCCTTGACAAGAGAATTCATCTAAACTGGCCAAGACAGCAGAAGGTGGTGACTGGGGAATCTTTCTCCACTAACAATGTTTTTGAAATGCCGGACCTAATCAGCTGGAGTTGACATTCCCTCAAACCTCTTTCTTGTGTTGATGGCATAGAGAAATGAGCTGCCTTGCTTATAAATGAATTGTGAGACAGCTTTATTTTGAATTAGCACATTTAATTCTGCTGCTGATATAATTTGCTATGATAAAATTAGTACAGTGCTTGTTTAGTTTTCCCTTTGTAGTGAGCTGTACAGTATAGCTGTCTGAGGAGGACATTCATTCAAGGAATACTATTTAAAAAAAAAAAAATCATTATTTTGCCTGCCAGGTGAAATTGGAGTCCTCAGCATCAATCTGATCCCTCTATTCACTAAATACAGTATCTCAAAATATTCAGTGTGCTGCATAGCAATGTAGCAATGGGATAGCAATTATAGCAATAAGATCTGTCTGCTTGAGACTGTTTCCAGCATCTGTTGCATATACATTCCCAAAAGAGCTGGACTGATTAGATGAGAGCAGAATACATTCAAATTATCCTGTTCTGCTTTGTCAGATATGCCTTGAAAATACACAGTTCTCTCTATAAATACACAATCCAACTAAATGCCACTTTATGTATCTTCACTCTGAAACTGGATTCAAGAGACTATAATTGTTTTGGGGTTTTTTTTTATTAGTTTGGGATGTATAGCTTGTACAGGAGATTTCTAAGAGGGATGTTGCCAAAAAAATTGGGGTAAGCCTGAAGGCAGTGCTGGTAGCAGAAAGCCGATGCAGTTAATGCTGTCAGAATTCCATAGAGTGAAAAAGCAGAGGGATTTGGGGACAAAGGTTTGGACTAGGCTTCCAACTGAGTTGGATTTTATAGGTTTTTAAAAACAGCTTGACTAGCTGTGAATTATTATATTCACATGATATGTGGTAGCAGGGACAGACCTGACACTAACAGGTCCTTCCACCCCTATATAATTCTCATAGATAAGACTGGATTTATTTACAAAATAAATACCTGTGAAAAACAGAAGTAAACATCAGAAAATTAATTTCAGAAACACTAAATTTCTAGATTTTGTGTTGACATCACTCCATCAGTTCATTTCTGTTTCTACAGGATCAAACACTTTTAAGGTTCAGCTTGGCAGGGTGCTGGAACCTGTTGTCCAGACTCTGCATTTGCCAAGAATAGTTGGACTAGGTGATCTTTGAGGTCCCTTCCAACCTGGTATTCTGTGATTCTATGATTTTACCATTAAAAGCTAATTTAAAGTAGATAAAAATCAAAAATTGTATTTAAAAGTTGTAGAAAAGAATTGAATTAAACTTGTTCAACAGGTAAGAATCTGAATTATCTTGTGTATAACTTGGCATTTTGTAAATTTTTTGCTTTATTTTTGAAGGCTTAAATGTTGCATTGGCTTTTTGCCTGCTGAGATGCCATGTTTGCTCCAATCAGGATTAGACAAACAAGCTAAAAGCTTTTAAAAAGATTTTTACATAAATTATTTTTGAAGGAAATGAACTTTGCTCTGAGTTACATGCAGCTCAACATAACATCATATACCAGTGCAGGGGAGCTAGAAAATAAATTTGACTGAGCAGGGCTGACACAGTCCAGATCTCTTTACAGTTGAGAGTGAAACGTAAGATTTAGGTAATCAAACTCATAATGTAATTTTTATTTTAAAATAATTAGATTTCCACCTGTCTGCAGTCCCAAATAACAAGTGTAAAAGCTTTTCAAGGAATTTGTGTTAATTTTTGGCTTGATTTCAGCCCTCTTAAGAACTGTCTAGCTGGCTTCCTGCTTTAATAGCTGCTCAAAGTTTCTTGAACATCTGCAGGCCTACTATATGGTTACTGAGCCATCTTAGCCATTCTCCTTATCCCTTCAGAGGGTACTGCTTATGGCAAGATGATATAAAAATTGCTTTTACAGTGTGGAGATGAACATAAGATCAAGCCAAACCCCTGCAGTACAGAGATACGGAAAGAAGCAATGGTAACAGGCCGGCAGCTGTGAGGGGAAAAGAGAAATGGGAGCTCATCATGAGGGATGAATTCAGGAGTCCACACTTGACTCTGGGGTGGATTGCTTCAGCAGTCCTTCACTTGGGGTTTAGTCTGGAGGGACATTTCACATTCACATAGCAGCAGCAGCTGCCTATAGCCAAACAAGATGGTTCTGGTGCTAATGTCTACATATAAGATATGCCTAAGAGATGCCTAATTGCTTAAAGCTAATCACAAAGGCTGAGATGCAAAAAGTTGTTTCTAATATGCATGTAAGAAAAATTCATACTCTATCAAGAGTACATGTGATGGAGACATTGCTTTTGTAGAAAAAGAGATATGAAATACAATTTGTCTCACTGATATTTGTCCTTTTTTCCAGGACTGGACTTCATGTAGGCATACTAATGTCCTTCCTTTGGCCTGTGAATCCAGATGCCACCAAAAGCATTAGAACATAAAGACTGTGTTCAAATGCTCTATCAATTTAATTTCTCATGTTGGCTTAGTTTTCATATCTCCAAGTTTCAGTCATGGTAGTAAAGAATTAGGAATATTGTTTGTGGGTTTTGGTGTATTTTTGTCATATTAATCAGTAGGTAAAAAGGGTTACTTGAATTACAAAAGCCAGAAGATGGTTTTAATGCAAAAGCTGGTATCCAGTCAAAAGCAGAAATGCACGTAGTGGTGATGTTTCCAGAAGGTGTATGCATTAAATATAATGGATATTAAGAACCTTGGATAAAAGTGAAGTGTCCACAGGAACTTGCTGTATGTAATTATTTTTGTTTGTACTACTTATTTTCAAACACCTTTTTGACACCGCAAAAGTATCTGTGAAAATTGAACTAGAAATAATTTTAATTATGGACTCTATGTGTGACTGAATTTGACTTACTAGTACAGAAATTGGGATGACAGGCTTTACATCTCTGTATGATTTGTACTTTGTACTCTTGCTTAACAGTCATCCTTCCCTTGCAGCTGGTGCATGATCTTGTGGAACTCTGAGGCTTGTAGTATTTTGTCTGCATTTGGTAGTGGTGCTCACAACAGGAAGGTTTTGTATTAAAAACTAATGCCCCTAATTAGCTAAGGAAAAGTTAGAGTCTTAAGAATGAGTTGTATTGAACCCTCTTCCCACAATACTGTGTCTCATGAGGGATCCTGAAGAATCACAACGCCTTGGTACATTTCCATGCAGCTGTAGGTAGTACAGTAGATGGTGAGGCAGATTGAAATGGTTTGCTGTTAACACCGTCAAAATATGTTTTCAGTGAAAGTACTGAGTAACTGAATCTGCAATTTGTAGCAATAACCTTATGAGCAAAATGTCACACACTAAATATGTTTTATAGCTCTTCTGCTGTTTGAGAATGTGATCAGCTGTGTAGAGGTGCAGCCTGCACTTTGGTCTTCTCAGGCTCATCAGTTTAACGTTTTCAGCTCCTCTAGAGAGATTGCCTTCAAAACCTTTTAAAACACACTTTAATTTTCTCACAGTTTAATCAGTCCACTCAGTATAAGTTAGATTTGGGTTCTTCATCACTCAGCATAATGCAAATGAACTTCACACTATTTTGAAAGGAATCTTCATGGTTGTTTGATTGTATGAAATAAAAACCATGTCTTTTTCCATCAGACATTTACAGTAGACCAAAATGAAAATTCAAAATGTTGAAAGCTGTTTCCTCAAACAGTGACAAAAAGTAGTCATGAGCAAATGAGAGCTCAAACACTTCAGTTCTTAGTTCCACAAATAGGTTTCACTTTTGTTCAAGCTTCCTGTATTTTGTGAGCTTGTATGTGTTCAGCAGTGAGCTATGAACAGCAGAAACAGTTACTTTAATTTTTTAATCATGTGGCAAAGCAGTAAAATATCTGCAATGTATTTCATGGACAAAGATTCCAAACTGTCTAACTTATTTCAACAGGCAAGCAGTCCTACAACAGGAACAGCTCACAGGAGTCAGTCACGTTTGTCTGTCTGCCCTTCCACTCAGGACATTTGTAGGTATGTACTGAGAAAAATGTACTCTAATATGGCTGATACTTGCTACTTGTTTTTATTAAATATTATGTAGCTCTTGCTTCTGCTTAACTTTATTCATAATTTACATAGACTTCAGTTTTCTTTTGATCTCTCTGGTTTTGTTTTTGCTTTTTAGTCTCATGTTTTTCTATTAAAATTCATGTTCTCATTTTCATCCTTTTTTTCTTTTTTGTGTGATTTCTCTCTTTCCACCCACCCTTACCATTTCCATCCCTTTCCTTTGCTTACTGCTTTGTCTAGATCTACTACCTTGCATGACTTGTCAGAAGATGAGCTTGAACATGCAACCCCTGTCATGGTGCTGGCCCCTTCTAATAGGGAGTCTGGTAAGAAACACGTAAAACGAAGGTTTAGGCGGAAAAGAGAGACTGGAGACAATGGTGAGCACACAGAAAAGCAAGGAAAGGGGAAAGACTGTAAATTGCATCCTGAGCCTCCGAGATCCAGCTGGAATGCGTCTGATTCATCATCATCTTCGGATGAGAGTCAGTGGGCTCAGGCTAGGAGGAGAGCAAGAGAAAAGGCCAGAATGGCCAGGAGAGGGAGAAGAAACAATAGATCATGCAGTAACCAGGATGGGTCCTCAAACAATAATGCTGTTGAACTTGTCACCTTGGGGACAATGGGAAAAAAGAAACAAGAGGTATCTGACCCTGATAATCCTACTTTAAATCACCGCCGAAGGGTTCCGAGGCTTAAAGAATCACAGTCTTCAGCATCATCTCAGGAAGCAAGGATCTCCTCAAGAAAATGTGGGAAAAGCAAAGGGAAAAGCTACCACAGAGATCAGCAGCCTGCACCTTTCTTTAGACGCAGTAAAGATTTGAAGGACTCCTTTGCAGAGGCAGGCTCTGGCAGTGATGCTCTGGCAGTCCCAGATAATGAAGCACCTGCTGGGGCAGGGCCCACTGTGCCTCATGCTGTTCAGAAGCCTCCAGTGTTGTATGATGACTGGTCTGATGACTTAGAAGTATGCAGGTTAGTCCCTAATAAGAAAGATTTGACATCCTTAAGAGGAATTTTCTCACTGCCATGGTCTGAGTGCCCTTCTGTTGACTGCTTTCTGTCACTGTTTCTCAGTAATAAACTGCTAGGAAGGCCAGGAAATAACACAAAAACCTTTGCTACAAAAAAGTTAGTGTATCTCAATCTGAAGACATACTTCACTTACTTAAAAACAACAATCCTACAAGGGAACCAGATGTTTTTCTGTGCTTCATTTATCTTCTTGAAGATGGACCCACTGTGTCCTCTGACAGAGTCTTGCTGTGTTTTAAATCTCCAGTCAGGGGCAGAGAATGAAGCAGAGTGCCCACATAGCTCAAAACAATGGGATATGGAGCTTTTCCTCCTTAGGTGATCTGTTCAAATCCAGCTTTGGTCCCTATATATCATTTTTAATTGATTTATATGAAAGAAATTTATAATCTTGATTCAGTGTCCTCTAAAGTTGCCATTACCTCAGGAATCTGATGGATCCTTTGCAGTGTGGTATAATATGTTTGGGACTTTCCACTGCCAAACACCTCTAGAATGTGAATGTATAGGGGCTATTAGTTCAGAATTCATCACAAGGATTGAAATGATACAAAAGGATGATTGGGCAGAATAAGCATTAAAATAAGTTTTGGTAAAGGAAAAGCAACACCAAGAGGTTTTTTTAGTTTTGAAGTACAGGCTTCTGGCAGTCTGATACCCTTGGTGTGAAGCATGGAACCAGAAAGTGAGCATTTTACTTTGAAAGTAAGAGCAAGCTCACCACTTCTGAGTTAACACCTAAATTTGAGTACACAGCTGGGAGGGCTTGAGTGACTTCATTTAGTGGTAAATGAAAATGCACCATCCCGTAAGTTTAGCAGAACTGAAACAAGTATTTCTTTTTTTTTTTTTTTTGCCCCTCACAAAACTTGTGAGCCAGCATTGACTCTCATCTACAAAGTGTAAATCAGGCTTAGTTTCTTCATATGGTAACCCGAAACTTCTCCCTTTTCTTTGCTGGGAAGAAAATTGTGTGGAAATGTAAACACAGGATGAGGAAGTTCATGATGCCACATCATGCAGTTACACAGTATACTTTAACCACATAACACACTACAAAGATCCTAGTTCTAAAAAGAAAAAAGTAACATGCAGGCATTGTTTTTTCACAGAAAAGATATAAGCCATTACTAATGCAGCTAGTGCTATGCACTCCTTGTTATACTTACCAAGAAAAAAATACAGATTTCCATTGTCTTGCCATTGTCTGCCGTGATAATTTAAGATTTTTTGGAGTAAAGTCCGGCTGTGTTTGTACGCGAGCTTGTATATAAGGACCAGACTCCTGGTTTGAGACCTCTTCACCTCATGGAAATGCAAAGAAGCAGCAGCAGTGGTAACCATATTACTTGAAATATATATACAGTGTACGATGCAGAAGTGTGCACAGATAACTACTTCAACAACTTCAGAGTTGTCTTAAATTTCTGAACCACCAAGCCTGCATGTATTGAAGATCCAGTGCACACAGTAAATATATAATAGGTCATTTAATAATTATTAAGAATATAAGCTACCCAAAAACTGAAAAAAATATTTCAGCGTGGGTCTTTATATGGACTCAACTATAGTGTTAAAATGCATACATATATATATAAATTAATGTTTTGTAATTGTCTCATGCAGATTAATCCTAAGTGTTGCCCAAGTCACCAAACTTAGACTTTTCTGTCAGATGAAAAGTGGACTTGTCTTTTATCTGTCTTCTCAACCCATTGAATTTTATTATAATTATTCAGGCACTGTTTGTAAGACTTAGAGCTTGTTTCAAGGATGGACCTTTTGGATGTGCGTGCAAACTTTTCAGCCAGACATGTGTAATTGAGGAAAGTTGAAAGCTTTTGACAGATATATGCCCCTAGGCTATCACTACCAGTGGAAATGCTCTTTGAACAATCAGTGTTAAACTCAACATGGTTGTTAATGAGACCTGTTGTGCAAAATTTATCAAGAGAGTCATAATTGCATTTTTCTTCACGTCAGGGATAATGCTATTTTTTGTTGTTGTCATTAGGTGTATCATAGTGACCATAATGCATTCAGGAAAGACAGTATTAACAGCGTGTTAATTTTTCATAGCTGATAAGTTGTCTCAATCAGTTTGCAGACAGCTGCAGAAAAAGGAAGACATTTTTTTACTGCCAATCCGGTGTAGGCTGTAGTTTTTGTTTTTCAGAACAGGTCCATGCACCTAACTGATTCATGATCTGTGGTTTTTCTTCAGTTTCACAATCTCGCATCTGAAACAAACAAACAAACAAAAAACAGAATAATTACATGTCAAGGTAGTTGTGCACATACATAACATTTTTCTGCATGAGAAACAGAAAAAGGTTGGGGAGGACTGTGATGTTTATTCTAAGACTGGATTAGCATAGCTGGATGTGATGTGGAAAATTTGTTTTCCTGAGGTGTTTCTTCAAGCCTTTCATCCTAGCTATTCATATCGTCTAGTTGATATGACAACACTGGCTGAGAGGAATGACCCTCACCTAAATGGAATTGTGTGGAAATAGCAAAGGTATAGGGATCTTAAACATCTCTTGGTGCCAGTTATTTTAAGTTTTGGGGGAGGCAGTTTTTTTCCTTTATTTCCTCATGAGTTGCTGGCAGTGGGACACTACTGTAAGCAGTTTCTTCGGTCTGCATTGGGCAGCATGAGCGGGAATGTGGCAGGACACACCCAATTCCAGCGTAAGCATGTTAGTCAGATATAGTACCATGGTGCAATACATTCTTCTGTAGTCTAAGGCAAGCCTCTTTGTCACTTTAAGTGAAACACTTGCCCTTCTACTGTCACTGTTTCTTTGTTTTCAAAACGATGAAATAAAGTCATGACATCGATGACCTTTACAATCTATTCCCTGAACAACTGCTTTATCCTGGACTCCAATAGAAGGCAAGTTTTCTGCTTTTGAGATTCAGGACAACATAAGTTCTGCCCATGCTGAGTTGTTTTGGTGTGTAATTTTATTTTATTTTTTTTATGATTCACAGGATAGGCTTTCTAAGTCGTACAGTTGGATCCCCCTTTTCTTAAGTTGCCCTGTGTCTGAGATTTTTTTCATATATACTTTATCCTGGAATTTGCCATGTGGCTTGAGGCACAGCCTCAGAAATAGCTTTCTTTGGTCTGCATGTGGATAATCTCCCTGAAGGGAACAGCTGTGTGTGGAACATGATAAAGTGAATGGATTGTGAGGATTTAGTCCCATGGGTTTTCACATTGGAGTTACTAATGAGAGAAAATCGGTTAGTTGATATTACCACTAGTGCATCATAGGTGCTTTGTGTATTGACTATGAATTAATCGTATAGTATTTTTGTTATACAATATGGGAGAATTGAAAGATATTTTCTCTTTGACTAGTTGGGCTTTTGGTGCAAAATCATTTTGTAGTAGTGATTCAATCATTTCAGCAAAACCACATGCACTTAAATAAGGTAGAATTTCTCACATTGAAAAAAATGCTTATTGGAAGTTGAATTTTGATTTGGTTGAACTCTCTGAATGACTGTTTATGTATTTGAGAAGTAACTAGAAGAATATGGCATGCCAGAAGACAGGTAGGGATGGGGAGAAGAAATAAAGGAGATGATGAAGTTGATTCATGAGATCTGCAGAATCTATTTCAAGTATAATTTTTAAAAATCAGTTTTTAAAAGCTAGTGTGTTGATTTAAAGGCCATTATAAACTTCAGAAAAGACTAATGTGGGCATTTATGTGTGTTAACACAATCATAGACAGAAAGAAAGAGAGTATATTGTACATGACAAGAAGAAATATGATTATGTAGTTTCTTTCTGGGACATCAAGTGTTGTAATCAAGTGCTTTGGGGTTTTTTCATATTATTTAGGAGGACCTGCAAAAAAAATACTGTCTTGCTTGAAAATACTTACATTCTGAAATATTCATGTAGAGGAGTGCTCACACAATCAACAAACAGAAATCTGCTTGGGAGGGAACAGGTCCTTCAGTTAAAAAAGAAAAAACTGAACCGAAGATGGATACAGAGGTTTAAATTCTACCATTGAAATTAAACACTCATTTAAATACTTATACTCAAACCATGATGTTGGATCCAGTGAGTAAACTGTAGTGCAGAATATGTAGACTTGAAATAATATCCAGAGATAATCCAGAAATAATATCCCTCTAAAATCACTGTAAACTGGAAGATGCTCTACTTCCATACTGTAGTGTTTGTCTGAAAAGAATTTTTGACCTGCTTTTCCCTGTGATGTTAGTGCATACCTTGTGATCTCAGAATGATTTTCATGAGGAGCTGAGTCTCTGAATTTTGTCCTGCCTGTTGACTCCTCATCTCATCCCTTTTTTCAAAAGAACTGTACCTGCTGCTCACTTTCCTTTTCAGAGCCTTATTTTTGCAAGGTGACTTTTTGATATGAATCTGCTTTTTGAGGAATCTAATCTCCTCTATAAGATGATCTGGTGGTTCATCAGTCTTTGAAGCGGTATGGGATTCTGGTTAATTCCGTTCTCGGCCTGATGGTTCTAAGCCCCATTTGTCACCTCTTCAGCCATCTGGTTATATGGTCTCTTTCAAAAGCTCTTCATGATTCACAAGGATGCAAGGAGAGCCAAAGCAAGGCAAGCATGTCTTTGTTGTGATTAGACTCACACATCTGGGGGACAACTTAGTCCTAGCTTCTAGTTCTTTCTCTCAAAACCTATTACTGTTTTGAATGCAAATGGATGAAATGGCACCAGCTCCTGCTAGAAAGCTAGGGTGAGAGGAGACCCTTGGTTTTAAGGGTCCCGTCACTAAGTACTTAAAGCTTGCACATTTTCTATATGGAGTTTAGTTCCTTAAAGCTTTCACTTTTTCAGTAGGTGGGTGGGAGGAAATCTAAATCCTGTTTTAAGATGCAGTTCCTAGTTCTCTGAACTTGTTCAGTGCAGTTAATTTTGTCAGACACATATCTTGAGTGGCACTGACAGAGCATCTGAAGCAGCAATTACTTGTAACTCTTCAGATGGTTAGATACCCTATTTATTACATATAATGGAAGATTAATAGAAGGACAAGAAATGTTGACAAAATAAAGTATTCAGTGTGCTTTTGCTAATGTTGTTTGCTCTTGGGTCTCATACAAATTCTGATCACTTTTGCGGAAATGAAGAGAAAGCTTTACCTGGGCCATTATGAAATTCCACTGGTGTGGTACAACATTTTGAAAATGTGTTTTCCTCTAGTCAGGTAGAGACAGCTGACCGTATAGCATAATGGAAGGGCAGGAGTGACAGGGAAGAGGTATGCAAACTGATTACATTTGGTATGGAGAATTAATGTGCTTCATTCACATTGTGTTTAAATGGAGAGTAAGACCAATTTATCATTTAGATTACTTTGTGATTTAAAAGTGGAAAGAATGGAAATGAGATTTAAAAAAAAAAAAAGCCTGTAAAAATGGAAGCAAGAGAAACATGGCACACAGTAGTCTATTGCATTAAATTCAGTGAATTTAACTTTTTTTTTCCAAGTGATAAATGATGCATGAGCAGAGTTTGATATTTGTGTGGATTCTGTTTATGAATGGCAATTACTTGGTGTGAGTTTTTCATAAAGATGTTTGCTTTAATTTTAGATTCTAACTATTTAAAAGCACCGTAAGCACTTTATAAATTGGCAAAAGAGAAAATTGCCTTTTTTGGACAGGAAAATAGTTTTCCTGTTTTTGCAATCTTGTGGAATTGGTTCCTTTCGGTCCAATTAAGATAACTTAGGATCTCATGGTATTTCATGCTAGAAGCTAATAATCCTCACAACCAAAACTCAAATCCAGGGATCCACTTGCTCCAACATTTTCCAGCTCTGCTGTTTCTTCCTGACTCAGCTCCCTTTAGCAATAGTGAGATGTAGTGATGAGATGTACCCACTGAACAGGGTAAGAATGTTTGTATGCATAATCATTATGAGTCTATGTGTTCTTTCCAGTGAAGGGCCAGATTTAACTGCCCTTTCAATAATTTGTCACTAGAAATAATATTTCTGGAATAGGCATTATCTTCCTTGAGCATATTTATATGGAGAAAATATTTCCCTCTTTTATTAGGGAGACCTGTTAAAAGTTCAAAAGCATTTCTCTTCTGCTGCTGTACTGCTATCCTCAGGAAAATTACAGTATGAGTACTGGGCATCTGCATTAATTTAGCTCACGCTGCCTAGAAATTGCATCACAATTGGTGGAAAAATGTCACATCACAAGGCTGCAGCTCCTCCTGATTTTGTGAGTAAAGGGGCCTTAGTGCATTAGTTCAGATAAAGAGCCTGCTTTTGAAGCACATCTGATCACTATTGCTTTTACCATGGTCTAGACCATGCTGAGGAGTGGTCTCAGGGTTCTCCAACTGTATTCCCTTTGAGTGAAAGTAAACTGCAAGGTGTGTTCCTGGTCCAACCTAAAATCAGTATCAAATCAAAGCAACCCCCACCAAGATGCGTCAGGGGTAGGTACCCCAGGTTTTAAGGACTAACTGATTTTTTCAACAGGTTTGCTATATTTCCTATACTTTCACTATAATGCTTGTTAGCATGGAGGTAGCTGTACAGTACCCAGGAATATTAAAGAACAATACACTTTTTATTTTATTACATAATTTATAGCCTTTAAAGATTGTTGTACATCATTATCAGTATGCCCACGCCCCCATAGGCACTTCTATTTTTTAAAGCCACAGAGGCATTCTCTCAGGTTGTACATTTGTTAATGAGGGTAAAATTTGATGTGGTGTATTTTTAAGGAAGTTTATAAAAGCTACCTGTGTTACATTAGCATGGCTAAACCCTTTGTTTATATGTAAAGGCCAAAAATCCTTGAAAATTTTATCAGGTATTCAGATGCAGTGCCAGTTGCAAATATGGGATCCACAGAAAGAGTTCTGGTGATGCAGAATTACTGCAAACACTTTTCCACCAGGGCTGCTTCTAGTGACAAGGCTCCTAATGTGGCTTGAAGCAGAAGCAGGGACATGCTGATTGATTCTTATCCTTAATCACTTTCCTTTGATTGATTCTTATCCTTAATCACTTTCCTTTGATAGTAGTCATCTATGGAAATCAGCTATACAGATAGAGGAGCACTTGCCAGCTGGGTAGGAGTAGAGCACTGTCTCACAGTGCACACAGGACTCCTGCAGAAGAAGTGTTTTTTTCTCCTTCACTACAGAAGCACAGAGATCAGTCTGTTTTCTGGGTTACCAAAGAGTCAGGTGGATTAAGGAAACACAGGTTAGGGAAACTGCTGTTTTTCCAATGAGGTTAGAGATCAGCAGCTATTCCCTTCAATGAGAGCAGAACTGTTAACTGCATGTGAAGAAAAAGCCACAAATCTGTTGGAACCTACCTGTATCTCTTGGAATAAGCAGCTTAGATGATAACCACCTAGACTGCAATTTTGGTTGCTATGATTTCGCCAGAATAAATCACTGTTGGGAAAATCTGGAAGTTTAACATGTGAACTCCTTGTTTCGTATGGATTTTAGTTGTCATTTTATACTGAGATTAAGCAATGTTTGTATGGGAAAAAAAATCTTAATTTGATCAGAAGTGAAGGACAGTCATTCAAGATAGCGCTTGCTGTTTCTCTGAAAAGAAGCAGAAATGCAAGGAGCATATGAATGCCTACAACTTGTAGACTTGTTTCATAATTCTCTTTCTGCCTTCTATCTTTTGCAATGAACAGGACCATGGGAAACATGGAAAACAGTTCATAATCATAGACTTAAAGACAGTATATACCACATTCTGAAGCATTGCATGATTGAGAAAAAAGTGAGTTTTTCAACATCATTTGAATGTGCTTTAAATTCAATTTAGTTTGGAACCAAAAAAATACTGATAAACAATTCTAAAATGTCCACAGTACTTTAACTTTCTGTGTTTACACATGTTGATCTCTAAAAATTTTCCAAATTGAAGTATTTGAACTATTCTGTTTGTTTGAGGTGTTGATTTCTTTTGGGTTTTTTTGTTTGTTTGTTTTGTATGGAACATACAGGAGCTTTGAAACAGTTTTTTAATAGGAATTATCAAAATATGTTTTCAGTTTTGGCATTTTTTATTTTTTTCCTGAAAAATATTTTTCTTAATTTGTTACAATACGTGAACCTGCTGTTTAAGGATATCCTTAAGGATAACATCCCTTAGAGAACTTTTGGATCCATAAGAAATTTTGGATTGTTTTCGTCTGATATATGTACAGTGTCGGCATTAATTTCTTTGTTTATGACATCTGTGTGCTGAAGGTTGTAGAAACAATTCTGTACGAGAAAAATATATGCTGGGTCATTAAAATACCAGCATATAAAGCAAAAACTTAAGAATTACAGCACTGTTAGACTATTATTTCATTAAGATTCACTGTGAGCTTTATTTAAAGAAATGTAGATATTCTGTGATCTCAGTGTGTAGGGATATGTCTGTAGGTGTATATTATACACATACACACACAAAGTTGTGTGTATCTAAGTCAGAAAATCAACTAATGGCTTGTATATCCTGTATTGTCTGGTATACACATGATTTATAGAGCAAAAGCTCCTTTGGAGCCCTGTGCTCATCTTTTCTCCTGGAAAAGCAACGTCCTGTTCATAGGGAGGAAGCTGTCAAACCTAAAAATAAAAAAAATATAAAAAATTATTATGCAGGCTCAATTTATGAGTATAAAGGACTTTTAGCTAGAAGGTCAAATAGCTGATTTCCTTTCCCTCCATTTCCAGGTAGTCAAAAGTACTGGTCTATAATGAAGTTCATTTATTTACTAAAGGACTAGAAAGTTGAGACAAGCTGAGTATGTAAAGTTTGTAGGTGTGTCTGAGCAGCGTAAACTGCAGCTATTAACCATGATCAGTAGTGTACTATAATTTGTAAATAAATCAGTATAGATTTATCAAATTATATATATATTCTTTATTGTAGAGAGTGGTTTTTGTTTGGTTTTTTTTTCCATTCAACTACTTTCTGAAGTATGCAAGCAAATTTCACTCTCAGGACAAATTCATCCCTGTAAATAGTCAATGTGATGCAGGAAAGTTTCAAACAGTTGTGATCCCTTGACAGTTGGAAACCAGAATGGAAGTTCTCTGCCTCTGGCTTGGTTTAGATATGGTCTGTGCTTTGAATCCATACCTCCATTCTGTTTGCAAAAGTTTCTTAGAACTATTATTTACAATTTATTTTCTATCATTTGTGATGATTATGATGTACATTATAGATGAATACAGCAAAGGACAAAGACACATGAAACTGTGATTTGGTACTAATGGCTGAGGAAGATAGTGCAAGTTATCTGGTCCAAGTCTTTAAAAGATGTTTTAGCATTTAGTCAGGAGTCTGTTACCATAGCTGTCAGAAACCCAAATATCTTTAGACTCTCACTCTGAGTTGAGATAGCACAAATTTCTTTTAATTTATTCTGGTTAAACAAATAATAAAAAGCTAAATTGCATCAAAGAGACCAAAGAGCACTCAAGCTAATGAAAGCCATGACTTTGGTAATTTTATCTGGACTTTAATTCCTATTGAAGTTTGGTTTAATTCTTGTTACATATTTCATGGTTATAAAACTAGAAGAGGCCATTAGATTTTTTTAGCTTGAGCTTCTGTATAATGTAAGTTCTTGGTGTCACCTTGTTATTTATACATTTGGCTTTTAACTTTCATCCAAGGAAAGCACAAATGGAATGTATAATGCATATAGTGTTTTTATGTAGAAGTATTTCTACTAAAGATTACTTCTATTAATTTCAAATATGCAGTGTCACTTATTTTAAAATCCCAGTGAAGTTTTGGCTTGTATTTTAGCTCTGAAAATGATTTTAAACAATCTTGGCAGTAGTAGAAATAAATGCTTTTGGGTAGATAGCTTAGTTTAGTTATCTAATTTCTAAATAGTTTAAATGCTAAGGCTGTAAAATAAATTATTTATAGCTTGAATTTAAATGAACAAACAATACTGGTTTTCCTTTGGGGAATAGCTTTAATTTAAAAAGAAAATTATGTTTTTCAGGTAACTCTCTGATGGGAATGCATTTGTTAGCAAAATAACTAAGTGTTTTGAAAATGTAGTTCTGTTTAAGCTAGAGGCTCAGTAAGAAATCACAATATAGGCAGTTTCCATTTAAATACTAAGCTACTGATGCACCTAGCTTGACTGGATTAGTAAAGGCAAGACTATAAATTGAGTTCTTGTAAAATTTGTCTCAAAAAATGAGAGTGTGCAAGAAGGCAGTTGTGGGTATTTTTCTTCTCTCCTCCACTGCAATGGGTATGAAATCCTCTATAAGCATCACTGCAGACACTGAAACCTGGCTTTTGTGGTCCAGGTTCACAGAGCTTCAGTTATTTGTTGGATTTTTTTGTTCTCTTTATTTCTATATATCCAGCAAAGCAGCTTTGTTCTGCTTTCCTGTTATCATGGATTTATTTTCTTGTGGCTCTGGGCAACATCGTGGAAGAATAGTGAAGCTCCCAGTTTTGATCCATAGATCTTTCATGTAGGCATTGGAATTTCCTACCCCCCTGTTTGTAGGCAGCCTCAGAGCTGTGCAGTATCCAGTCTTTCCCAGGAGGTCTTTGCCAGGCTGCCTCCTGACACACACCCCAGGAGCTCCTGTGCTAGGAAGATCACTTGTCTTCCCTAACCTGACCAGTGGGAAGGCAATCTCATCACAGGGCTCTCCTTCTCTTACCCCAGGAGTGGTGCAGTCATAGTTTTCTGTGAATTATTCCTCAGACATGTTCAGACTCTTCCGCATGCATGTTGTCTGAGGGTGCCATTCCTAAGTACTAAGTTTCTCAGGTCTAAGTTTCATTTGTGTGATACCAGGATCTGTGCTGTTATTGCTGTCTCTCTATTTTGAAAGAACTCGGGCTTCAGCTTTTTTTGGTTTGCCTTTTTTTTGTTTCTTTGGGAATTTTTTGGTGTTTGTTTTTGGGTTTGTGTGTTTGGTTTTTTTTTAGTCTCTTGCTTGCCACTTTGACACTTCAGACACTCATTAGGGCTTGAGTGCTTGAGCACTTTGAAGTGTTTTTCTGGATTGGGGCTGGGAGGGAGTTGCTCTTTGTTGAGGTGAACTTCCTTAAATTCAGGTATTCAGTTAAGCCTTCTGCGCACTGTAGAGCTTTCTCTGCCTTCACGTTGCTTACCAATAAAGCTGTCATTAGTTTTGATGGGCAGATGTTTTCCTGATACGATCAGGAGACTGTTTGGAAAGAGAGTAAGATCAGGAGGACATTTGGATACGTGTCACAGAAGAAAGCCATCATGTTAGAACACTGATCACTTTATGCAACATGAACACCACAATATGAAAAGCTCTGTATCCCATCACAAGGTAAATCAATTCCAGAACCAACTTCTATCTTAAGGTGTGCTTACAGCTGTAGTTTTGGGGTTTTTCCCCCAGATAATACAGCTGTCTGCTTCAAAGGGACAGTTAAGAATGAAATGACCATGACTTTTTAACACCTGCTTCCTAAAAAGCATGTGCATGTGTGTATATACTGTGCCATATGCAGGACCCCAGAGTAATCAAAACTGCTCTCTGATTCTTTTAACTGTGTAACTCCAAAGAGGTATCCTAAGAACTTTTTGTACTCCTCATGCTGCATATTTTCAGCTTGGATAAGATTTCTCTGCCTTTGAGGATTTGTCATTACTTACAGACCAAGAACTATTCTGCTCTTAGAAAGAGCTCTGGTATTTGTCTTAAAGGTTTTGCCATGCATAAAAGGGAAAACCAATGTTATTCGTATTGACTCACCTTCAGGCTGTGTAGAAAATTCGAAGAGAAATAACTAAGTGAAGAGAAATTGCTAAATGGCAGAAAGGAACAAGGAATATGTTTCTGGGCCTCAATCTGAAAGGTCGTATACCTGGCATCTTTTGAATGTCAAGTCTGAAGATGAGAAAGCAGTGTAAATAAACCAGTGCCTTTGCATTGCTGGTTGGCAGGTTCCCTCACTCACTCTTGCTGTCCTTCCTGTCAGGATCTGTCACTGTGAGGGAGATGATGAAAGTCCCCTCATCACGCCATGTCGCTGCACAGGGACCCTGCG
The DNA here is from genome assembly GCA_035047865.1 of Dendrocincla tyrannina. Classification (NCBI taxonomy): domain Eukaryota; kingdom Metazoa; phylum Chordata; class Aves; order Passeriformes; family Dendrocolaptidae; genus Dendrocincla; species Dendrocincla tyrannina. The sequence continues at coordinate 33,712,626 of JAWWMP010000132.1, read as the reverse complement.
CTTTGTTCATCAGGCCTGCCTGCACCAGTGGATTAAGAGCTCAGACACGCGCTGTTGTGAACTCTGCAAGTATGACTTTATAATGGAGACCAAGCTCAAACCCCTTCGGAAGGTAATGGTGCTTTTGAATTTAATTATTCTCAAGTGTCAGTTGTCCAGAATGGCTGTGTGAAGTACCACCAGTACAATTAAAGAAACATCTGCCTGTCAAAAATGGCTTTGTTTTTGCTGTTGTTAATCAGTCCCAGTGATTCTATTCTTACATTTAAGTTAGTGAATTTGCAGCGTCAGAGGATTTGACTAAAGACTCTTTCATCACACATACAATATAAATGCACAAATAAGAGTATTTCGTTTTAGAATTTTTGTCTCCAGCTTTTTGTTATTGGTTCATCTGCCTATTTTTAAGCCAGAAAGAAATCTTACCACATTTTGCTCCTGAGCAACACAGGCCTGTTCACACAGTATTTTTTACATTGAGCCCATAACTTCTGGTTGAGAATGATGCTTATATGAATGTGGAAACAGCAATTAGGAAGTAATACAGTCAATTCAGCTGCATCTGTTGTAACTGTTACACTCAGGAGCAAATTAATCTCTCATACATTAAAATTAGTTAATGGAATCTAAAATACAGGGTGACCGTGCATTCTGGATGTCAAATATATGTTATATGCACTCATTTGTTTTCTAGGATAAATCAAAATAATGCTATACAGGCTGTCAGTATAGGGAAGGTAAAGAGTTTGTTAAACATGTGTGGGTTCTGTTTTCTTTGGAGTGGATCATTTCTCTTCTAATTTTTCTTCTCAGATGCTCATATCCTGGGATTTTGTTGCATCTTTGAACTGGGCAAGTTTTGATTTAAAATAAATTTCATTGTGACAGCCCTTGAAAAACACTACTTATGAAACTATTACTTATGACTAACATATGCATACATCGTAGTGTTTTAATGGCAAAAGACATTTTCATTTTTCAGCCTTGCACAGGTAACATCAGTTCAGAGAAATTAGAGCAAATGGAATTTCTTCACATTTCCCATCCAGAAAAGTTTTCTAGTAAAACCCTGATGACAGACCACTTCTGAAAAGGGAATTAAAGTTGATTTGACAAACAAAGCTTGTGGTAGGAGAAGACACTGTTCTAAAATACCAGATAGATCTGGCTGGGTAGGCTGGAAATCAAAGCAGATGTAAATAGATAAAAAGATGGCTAAAAAACTTAATTATATTGATTTAGGTTTTAGTAATTGCAGATAAATTTAAACTAGTGTGACAGGAAGGAGATAATTGTTTAAAAATCCCTGCCTGTTACATATCTTTGGGGGACTTTTTCTGTATATATATGTTTCTATTTTCAACCCAAGTTGCTTTAAGCTTTCATCTAACAAGTACTCTCAAAGCAGCTACTTTCCACAAGAGAATACACAGATAGCAGTATTTTTAACAAAAGCCTTTTCCTGCTTGTTTTAGATAATACAGCATCTTTTAAAAAGGTAAGCAAAACTTAGAGCAACCAAGGAGAAAAGAATGAAAAATGTGTATAACTCGATATCGGAAGCAGGCACTTTTCATTCTCTGTATGTGTTCCTTACCGCCTCCCCCTCCCCCCTTTTTTTTTTTTAATTGAAAGAAACTAACGGAATACAGGCAGATTTAAAGCGGTAATGTAATTCCTTCAAGTCTGTAATTCCATAATTGAATGATTGCCACCTTATTCAGCTTATCGTTGGTTCTCAGGTATGTTTTAGATTTCTGACACAGGAAAGATTAGCCTCTTCTTTCAGGCAAGATATTTTTGTTTCTGCTCAAAGCATTGCTCAAATGTAGTTCATCTGTCTGGCAGTGTATGCTGGCAACATTCCTCCCTTCAAATGCAGTGCTAACAGATATTTGTCTGCGTAGTATGCACCCAACATCTAATTTCAGAAAACAAAACCAAATTTTCCAAAGATTTCTAAGTTAAAATTACTTATCCTTTGGCATTTATAACATTCAACTGTGACACCCTTTATATGTTACATTAAACGAAACATATCATCCCTATTAAGTGTGTGCACTGTCATCACCATAGCTCAAAAATTTGTGAAACATTGAAGAGTTTATGAGAAGCTGTTTTGTAAACCAAGCATTTTGACAGCTGTAGCAAAGACAAGGCAAGGGACAAAAGAGTGATCATGAGACCTGCCATGTGAGTGGAGCTGTCTGTTAACTTTCCACACAAACATCTTTTATAAAAATCACTGAAAGTGCTTTTTATGGTCAAAACCTATATATTTTGCAAAAGTGGAAACTTCCAATGAAACACTGTCAAATTCTTGGAAGGTTTTATGCAGCCCAAAACCTCAGCTGTGGGGTATTCCCTGGGAGACCATGTTTTCAAGAAGGTTGGCACACAGGGTAGTTACCAGAGACCAAAATGCTGTGGGACAGGCACCTCCTAACAGCGAAGCTCTCCACAATCCTGTCTCCTTGATGCAGGATCTGTAAAGCGCTACAGACTCTAGGGTTTCCAGAGCCTGAGAGCTTTGGGTTTTGCAAAGGCTTGACCCTGTACTAGACCTCGAGAGCCTTCAGTCTCCAGCACTAAGTCTGGCCTGACAACAGCAAACCAAAATTTCCAAATGCCTGGAATTCTTTGGTCATAATGGCAAGGACATTATGAGCGGTTGTATCTGAAAACAATACAATTCTTGCCAACTTTGTTGTATGCCGAGTGGAAACAGCCAAACTGACCCCAAAAATTATTGATTTTGCTAATAAGCTTTGAGGAATTCTGAAAACAGATTTAATTTCAATGTTTCCTAAACAAAAGACCACAGATTTTGTTTCAAGAGAAGAGTACCTATTCGATTCCATAAGAAACTCATTTATTAAAAAATAAAAAGAAAATTATTTCCCCTAAAATACAAGTTTCTGATCAGCTCCCTATGATGCCATTTCTGTGGCCATTAGACCTCCATTTGAAGTGAAATTCTAAAAGTCTAAGGGTCGCATCTCTCAACCAGGTCTAATTTTTTTCATTTTAAATCCCTCTTCACTCATGGTATGAGATTCTTGACTGTGCATTGTTTCATTATGATGAATTTTATCATAATACCTTTGAAACTTCCCTATTGCTGGTCTCCTGAATGGAAGAAATTACGGATGACCAAACTTAATTACAGGCATCCATACTTTTGCTTTTTGAAGTATTACAAAAGCATGATTTAAATATAGAACAAACTATTTGGATCAATTGTGAATTACCCTCTTTATTTATGTCTCAGCCTTTCATGCACCCTTAATTTGCGTAACAGATTTTTTATAAAAGTCTAAGGTTTTAGAGCAGAATCATGTTGGAATATCATGTCATAGAACTGTTACCACCCATACGTGACAATGTGGAACCTACTAAGTTAATATAAATTAACATAATCACTATTAAATCAACAAGTTTGTGCCAATGTGCAACAGGTATTTAATCAGAGAATCCCTGAAAGCACCAGACATATAAACAATATGTTATATACATATATGTTTATAGCAATTTGTTATAAACAACAAATAAAACTTGGTTAAATCATTTTAGTGAGTCTTTGCATTAAAATAATCCTATTAAGCATCGATCAACAGGCATTGCAAGTGTTTCATATATTTGAGTATGTCTAATGGTTCGGCTTAATATAAATTTAGATTTTAAATATTAAGCATTGCTTAATGTGCCTGGTTTATTTCTCATGGTCTGTGTTACATCTGTCTGTGGTTATAAATAATACAGTTGCATTTGTAGCTTTACCTCTCAGCACTTGAAATCTGTAATGCAGAATTTATAAAGTGAATTTTTCATGGAAGGAATTAGAAAGTGGCAAGAAGCTCGTGTGAGTTCCTTATTGAACTCTCTCAGGTAATAGCTTCACCTTGAGAAAATCACTTCTTCTTTAAAAGGATGCAATCCTGGTAAATTAGCACCTACATTTCGTATCTCTTGCATTTGGTTTGAAGCATAGTAGAAGCAGGAGTATGAAATGGATTAAAGTGTCAAAAGGAGCTTAAAATGCAGAAATGTCTTCAAATGGAGATTTCTCCAGTGTCTCACTATACTTCAAAATACTTTTCGTATTTAAATTTTGCTATCTCTTTGAGAAGTCTGGTATCTGATGAGATGTTTTGCTTTGATGTATTATCCCAAGAGATTATTCTGTGGTGTTGGAGATGTGCATTTTCTCTCCCAATTTTATTTTTGAAATGATTTCCAAGTAACGTCTTATTTATGTGAGGTATAAGCAATACTGCACATTGTTACCATGTTGTTGCTCTTGTTCATTAAGGAAGACCAAGTCAATTTTTTGTTTAGGGAAGCATTATGTACTAGTTGAGGTTAATTTTCTTTCTGATAAAGAGGGTATCTGAATTCATTCCTTGTGAAAATAGAGGATTGGGAATGTTCTTTTAGAACAGAGTGACATATTTTTTCGGGGGGATTTTTTTTCTGTAAGAAAGCAAAACCAAACACTCAAAGGAACTTAATCTTATTTATTTTGAACGTGTACATATATCTTCTAAATGTTTACTTCTCTTGTATTCTGTATTTGCCTATATACTGAAAATGTGACACAAGGTCGCTCTCTTGAGTTTGACACCCTTGAACTCCGTGGAACTTCTTATGTATCCAGCTACTGCCATTAGAGAAGGACAGAATGCTTTCTGTCTGCTTGGTATCATTTTATTGTAACAAGAGTGATAAAATATCCATGCCAGCTTTAACTCCCGTACAAGATTACAAGATTTAAGTACCATTTGAAGATACATGTGTCATGACTGACCAGAGCAGGGTATTTAGGTCCTGGAGAGAAGTTAGGGAACAGGCTAGCTCAAATTTCCATACAAAGTAAAAGTCAGTTCAAGCATATCAGTGCCACTTTGTGGTCAGATTAGTAATTAATAAGTTAAATCAATAAGTGAAATCTTGGAGAAGATTTCAGCTGATATGATGCTGATATAACTACTGGATCAAAGGCAAATATTTAGTAGGTTAAAAGTTCTCCATTTGCTACAAGACCATTGGCTGAGCAGGAGCTGTGTAACCAAATCAAATGTAGGGTCTGAGCCAACAACTTGTGGGTAATGCCCAGCTGTTAAGGCAGAGATTCAGGAATTGTGCAGGCTCCTTAAAAAAATGTGAATCATCTATGAAAGCAACAGAAGAAAATCAGAATGCTGCTTTGAGCTGTGATAGACAAAAGGAAAGTCTAAAGCGAATATCTAAGTCCCATTTCAGTCCCTGCATTTGTGTATCACTAGGGTTACATCTGCTTCTGCTCCCCCCTATTATTGCTTCATAGGGTGCCTTTTTTACGAAACAGTCATCACCTGCACTTCTCTAAATTCAGGGGTTAGATCTCTTGCCTGATGTGTGAGAGAGACAGATTCAACTCCCTTCTTTGTGCTCAGCTTAGTCCTGTAGAAAATCTTAAAAAAATACAACTGGAGGAATTAATTCATAATGGGATGCTTTGTGGGTAACTCGTCATAAAATCTGGTAGCATGCATGAAAAATTCAGTGATGGCAAAATATGTTCAAAGTCTTGTTTTATTTTTGGTTCAGTGGTAGCTTGGTAATTTGTATTTGCATTCCTTATTTAAGAGTACGGTTATCACTGCCAAAACTGATATAGCCTGCAGAGAAATTTCTGTGACATGCTGCTATGAAATCAAAAGGGCACATCATTAGAAACTACTCCTCCTGACAGAACATGCTCTCTGAGCCAGAAGCAACCTGCAGAGTCTCCCAGGACAAACAAAACAAACTAGAACGAAACAAAACAAAGCAACAACAACAAAAAAAACCCAAACAAAATCTGACCAACCAAAAACCAAAAATAAAATAAAAAAATAACAAAAAAAACCAAACTATAAACAAACAAAACCTCAAAACAAAACAAAAAACCACAACAAACTTTGAGCAATCATTATTATATTGCTTGCTTGATTCTTATTACTCTGTGCTGAGAAGTATGAACCATTTGGCTTTTTCATCAGTTTTCTAACAAGGCTTATGATAAGAAGTGATAGCAATTATTGCATAGGTCTGGCCTCACTGACTAGGTGTGGGATTAGTTCCCTTTTAACCCAATTTTTTGAATACTTTGCACTCCTTAATATACAAGAAGAGCCTACATTTCCTTTTGATTTCTGATGCTGCTACACCTGCTCCCTTGTCATCTTTCTTCCAGTAAACTCTCAAAACATCAGTAGCTTCAAATCATTTCTTGCCGTATGTGAGGTCAGACAAATCACCAGTATGCACAAAGGCACAAAGCTATTACTTTCTCATCGGCTATCATGTCATTGTAGTGAATAACTTTGGGCTCAAGGGAGAATGTGTATATTAAAGCTTTTAAAGTAAAAATAATTTTATAGCGTTTATATCCTATTGTGATGCCTTAGGGATGCAGGGAACTACTTTGTTCAGACAGTTGTATTCTTAATTTTTGAGAGTAATAGAATATTACTGCTAATTTATCTGTATATAGAGAATGCTGTAGTTTGCCGAATGATGTTGTCTTGCATTTTGTGCCCCAAGAAGAATACTAATTCTTAGCTTTCTCAGTGGTAGAATCTGGGCTAGCTTGTCATCTCCAAATGTCTTTCTCTTCCATTCAAAACACAGCTTAATTCACGTAGCTGTTCCAGTTCCCATGGACTTCTGACAAGAAATTCTTGGGCCTCTTACCTTGAAACCAAGCCCTTAGGCTTGCTAAAAGCTGTCTTACCATGACACTTTGCTGGGACACCTCCATGCGCAGCATCCTTCCTGGAGGTGGAACAGGGTGGTTTTACTGTCATTGTTTGAACTTGCATTCTTTTAAGAAGCAAACGAAAAGTCTTATACCAGAAAATTAAATGAAAACTGTGTCCTCTTCTAATTAGTTGCTAGTATCTAAATTGGCTACTTCACTGCTCATAGCATTTATGAAAGCAAAGGGAATTTGGGAGATTGCTCAGGTCTGAGTATTAGTAGTGTTACCCACTACTGCACAGAACGTGAGCTCTGGGAGGTGCAAATCTTCTGTGCTTTCTGAGGCTGAAATAAACAGTTTGATCTGAGCTGCTTTACAGATGCAATTTGCATCAAAAGATTTAATTTCCATTTTAGTTAGAGAATCCTACTCCATCCTGCAGTTCATCAGCCTCTCAGTTAATTTTAAGAACTTTCTTTTTTTTATTTCAGCCCTTTCAATGTTTTGTTTTACAGCTTGACCTCATCAATATTTATAACCAAAGAGGGGCTGGGTAGCAGAAGAATTGAAAATAATGAAGAAAATCTCTTCATACTATCTTTACAACTAATGAAAATATAAATGGATTGGTAACCTGGCACAAAATATATAGCTAGTAATATGAAATTTAAAGAGCATAATCAACCCAAGCATCAACCTAAACCAGTCATTTTTATTCACGGAGTTTTGTAAAAATGCCATATTTACTTATGAAGTTAGTAATTTTACCAGCTCTAGTGGGGGTGGGCTGCTATTCATGATCTGATTAATGTGTGTAATTATGTGTCACATAACTAATACATACAATTTTAAAGTTGTTATTTGCCTCCCATTTATTTTGCCTGGGATCTGTTGATGTGAGAATGATCTGTTCATAGGCTGATTCTTGCTTGTTGGTGGAATGAATACATGCTAAAAATGGCTTCTCTTTAACACAGTGATGTTCTCTTGAACACAGAAATTCCAGTACTTTAAATTATAGTCAAATGGGATAATTATTAGTTTATTCGGTATATTTTTAAATTTTTTTTTTGCTAATTTTACTCCTGTAGCATTTTATTAAAATTATTTGGAAAAAAAAAAGAAATTTTTCCTCAGAAGTTATTCAGATCTTTGTTCATCTGTTCCAACTTGTATGTGTCATGATTGGAATATATGGCATTAGTTGGAGGTTTTTCAGAATGAATAGCTTCCCTCAGCTCTTTACCGGAGCACTAGGCTGTAGTTTTGTGTTAATTACTGTAGCTTTCCTTAGCACAAATTTCCTCTAGTTTATTTTTATTTAGTTGCATCAAAAGAAGCTCTCTTGTGGGAAAATTAAAAGGGAACGTAACTGTAGCTATTCTTTGGGAAGTCAGTATTCTTGCTAAAGCAACATTTATGGATAATTAAGAGCAACAGCTCCTTTTTTTAGTCTTTGTTACATGGCAATTCAGACATATGCGTATATACTGTATATATAGCTGCAAAAATAAGATATGACTAGGTAGGTTTAAACAACAATGTATTTAAAAATACCAAAGACATTTAAACCAAGCAACATCTTTGTAGCAATTTGGACTGGTTCTCAGCAGGCCAGACAATTTGCCACTGAGGAAATTAAGCAGTGTAATGAGTACTGGAGAGAAGGTGACTGAAGTAAAGACTCTCTAACAAAACTGTGATCAAATATTATGACTATGTTTTAGGTGCCTAAAGCAACGAATCTTCAGAGAAATTTCACTTCAGTTGAACAGGACTGAAGGACTAAGGGAAGTGGAAAGGTGTACAAGGCTATGTAAGGGGATCTTGGGCTCTACCATGTTGCTATATCCACCTTGCGCTCTGATTTCTCTCCTTTTCCTATTTGTACCATCCTATTCCGGCCTTCTGTCCACATCCATCACACTATTTCAGACTAAAATTCACTCAGTGTAGAGGGAACCCATCTTACTTGGTGTTCAAAGACAGACTCAGGCAGAGGCTCTTAGGAGATGTTTTTCCATTATGACTGTAGTGGAGAAAGGATCTGTGGCTGCTTTGACCCTGGCACAATCCATCTCAAATCCACCACTGAGCACGTGTCATGGCTGCTTTTGTATTGTCTATTGAATACATACTGCCAAGTGCAGCACCTCTCCCTGTTTTGCTTGGAAAGTGAAACCTCAGTATAACTGGCCTTGCAGCAAAATTATGGTCTGTGTTCATGTGGTATGGCAGTTAGATTGATTGATTCTTTTTTTATGGGTTTGTGTGTGTGTGTGTGTGTGTGTGTGTGTGTATGTAAGTTGCTTGAGAACTGGACTGAGATTTAAAGGCATTTGCTAATTAGTGTCTGGAGAAAATGTCATGCCTTCAATTAGATGTGTTGCTCTTTCAGAAATGCAGAGTAGACAGAGGTGGGAGTCAACAAGCTGCAAAATAGATTCTTTCAATAGAATGATTGTAGAAATAAGGTAGGGAGAGCAGACCAACAGTAGCATCTGTTTCTGTTCTTGGCTAACTGTGATAAAAGTGGAGACACAGATTCTAACCCCTTTTCCCTTGTTTCTTTATGGGTTGCCCACATATAGCTTGTTTTTTCAGTAATACAGGCGTATGCCCAGGTACCTGAAGTAAATCTTCTCTAGAGTTCTAGATGCATGACACTTGTTCTTAGTACCAGGCATTCCCCATAGTTTTGCATTATGGTAATAGTTCAGTGCTGATCAGTGGTATAATGTTTTACCTGCAGTTTATCTGTCAGGATTATCTTTTTAGATAAGGCAGCTGAAGCACACTGTGCTAGGAGATAAGGATCTTTTTCTTAAACATCTCACAGGGCAAAAGAAAAAGCAATTGTAAAAGAGAAGTTAATGATAGTACTGAAGACTCTATTGAACGAAAAATTTGTTAATGTTGTTTTCAGCATTCAGAGAGGATGCTTATGTCAAGTACTTCTGCATTCTATATATTGATATAAACAATTTCTAGCAGATGGGAGCTAAAAGGGGCTCCCAATATGGAGAGATTATGCTATTCCTATTTGCCATGGGGTTTCCTTGCATGTCTCTCTGAAGCATCTGTTGTTGGCCTCTGTCTGAGACAGAGTATTAGATGAGAGGACATAAAGTCTAGTTATTCCTATATTTCCAAAGTGTAGCTTTTTTTTTTTTTCTTGCTGTTTAGTCTATGTTGGGATGATTAGGATGCAGCACTGAAGTTCTCTTAGTTGGTAAATGACAAGTATTCTCAATATTGCTTCCACACTGCAAAAACAGCTACTTCATTTTAGAAATTATATTCTTAAATTACTTAAATTTTACACTTTTTAATTTCTACATTTCTATTTTACACTTTTTAAGGGTTTGCTAATTAATGTCATACACAGCTAAAAATTGCATGTTTGTGAAGAGTGCATACTGATTATAACACTTAAGTCCGACTGTTTTAACTGTCACTTAAAAAAGAAATAGCATGCTGTCTTGATTTCTATAAAACTGAATAATTAGTTTTTTGCAGATGATAATCTTAAGATGTTTATCATAGTGAGGGTTTTCATTATGTATTTATTTTATTACTCTAGGTATGCATATCACAGATAAAAGTGAATTAAATGTGTAACTTTAGAAATACACACATTTCTGGTTCAGTTTTAAATTTTTAATAGGCATTTCAAATACACCACAGACATTCTTTTGAATTCCAGCCAAGTTCATTTAGTGTCTCTTAGGGACTGAAAAAGGGTTTTGGTAAACTTAGACAGGTTTGCCAGAGAATTATTTGTTCCAGCTCATCCAATGAGCTAATCAGATCAAGGTAAGGTTGTACATAGATAGGGCCACATGTTGCACCATGGGATTTTTAGATTTTATTTCCCTGTTCTGTGATTAATGTAGCAGGGGTCTAATTGTGGCCTTCTATTCTTGATCCTTACAAGATTTTTTCCTCTGAGATGTGTCTTGACAAAAGGCAATGACAATATATTTTCTGTGAACCTGCTCAGTTCTTTGTCTCTGAATGTGCTCTGGGATGTGTTTGGGGGGAAAAAACACAGCATAATAGGTGTTTTCATAGCCCAAACCCTTTTCTTGTCAGTCATGAGACCTGGCACATTCTGTTAAACTGCCTGAGAGGCACTTCTCATGTTGAAGCAGGATGTGTTGAGGCATGCCTTGTCCTTCCTTAAGATGAAGTCCCCCGGGTACAGGCTGTAACCACATGTTGTTTAGATGGCACAGAGCGGCCCAGAATGCTTTTATTCAAATAACAAGGTTTGAAATCTCATCTCTTGCGAACACTTAAAATCTGCACAAGGCCATTTTATTCTCCCAACATGTGTGGAGCCCTGTTGTCCTTTATTACTATTATTTCTTCCTCTTCCACCCACTGCACAAAATCCATTCCGGCAAACTACCGTGGCAGCTGCTTTCCTCCAGCTGGTAGGTTGATAGCAATGAACAGCTTACTGTGGAGCCTGAGCCAATTAGCACTGCAACAAGTGACCAGAAAAGCCTCCCTAAGATAAATAACTCTGAGCTATATGTTCAGACTACTGACATATTTTCACTGCTCAGCTCACTTGAGCGTACACTGCTCCAGTTCTTTTTTCAAAAATGCTGGCTAAATTCTTTGGGTCTGGTTTCAGATAAGAAAGATCTTTTTTCTCTCTGTTTTTTAGTCTGTGTGCAGAGTGCAATTTCTATAACAGCCCCTGGTAAATAATTTTAGCCTTTATTTTGCAGGTATAATTACTTCTAGATAAAGGTTGGCTCAAAGTATTTCTTTAGATTGTAGAAAGAATTCAGAAAATGTTGCGTGACCACTTTAACTCTAGGCAAGGGGAGAAGGAAGTGTTTCCAGCTCTGGGTGCTGTTTACATTACATAGTCATTTTTGGGTTTGTTTTTGGTTTGGTTTTTTTTTTTTTTGCTGATTGATGGATAGGGAGAAAAATGTCAGAACAGGAAAAATATTTAATATTAGTAATGTCATACCCATACCAGATTGCCCTGTCAGACCTCCTTACATGCAATTTTTAAAAAACAGAGTCTCTGGAAATACCCAGGAGTTAAGTCCAAGCATTCATAGCATGTTGCAAAGCAGTCTGTTAACTTCACCTTCCGTATGTGGCATCCTCAGTGCTGAGCCCCTGCAGGAGAGAGAGACTTTCAGTTGTAGAGGTGTGAATCTGCAAACCTGCAGTAGATCTGTAGTTGCTTCAGAAAATCTACGTAGACAAAAATCTGTGGCCAGTGTGACAGGAGATAACCAGCAGCAGAAGGCAACACGTAGACACAGAGGAGTGGAGAGGGGCCGGCAGGCAGTAAATCTGCAGTGAGGAGGTGGTGAAAAGAAACACAAGCAGCAGTTTGCAGAGTGCCATTCTGAGGTGTGGAAACAGCTTTGGTGTGAGCAGTGTGAAGCTTTCAGTTCTGCATTGGGCCATTATGAAACCACTTTGTGGAAAGCTTAATGTATGGGAGGGAATTAAAATTGCAGATTTGTTTCTTTTAAAAGAGGCTGTGTTAGAATAGCAGCATACCCATACTCATAGGCAATGTTTTCAGAAGATACTAAAAAATATCCATATTTATTTGTTGAATATTGGTTAATCAAGCTTTTATTAGAAGTGGCATGCAAGGAGGCAAATTTTTGTCCTTTAAAATAAATATCAGGGATTTTCTCAAATTATGTTGTAGGAAAGGGAAGTGCATGGCTACATACGATTTAGAAGTTCCCTGTATGTTGTTAGTTCTTTTTCAATTATTTATTTCCCCAGAAGACTCATGACTACATTTTGTAATTACAAGAGTGGTTTAGGAAATCAGTAACTGTTCTCTTGAAGTTTCTGAGTGAAATAATCTTTAAGAAACAAAAGCAAAATGCGAGGTAGAAATAAGGAAGAACAAGGTAGCTTTACAGCTGTCTCTTTCAAGATTATTCCAAATTTCTCTGGCAGTAAAGCACAGAATTCAGACTGAGGTGCACATCGTGTTTTAGAAGTAGCTGTAAGTAGTAGTTGGGGTGGGAAGAGTGTTTCTGATCACATTTACAATCTAGCTTCTTTCCTTTGGCAGTTCTGGCTTCTTGGTAGGAACCTCTGAGGCAGACAGTCTCCTACCACCCTCCAGTGGTTTGCAGAGCACAGTGCAAGTGTCATGTTCAGAAAGCTTATTGGGAAAATAAAAAGGGGGCTGGGGATATTCCAAGTTTTCTGCTGGGGATGCATATTATTACACTTCGGATTTGTTTGGTGACTTGTGTCTTTTGATTGTTGTTAGATGTTACAAAGTGTTTTACTACACCTGTGCTGTGAAGCACAATTATATTCATGCGATTGCTTGCATTTGCAGGACATTAAACCATCTGCATCTGTGATGATTTCTAGTCTGTGTTTGTATTGCTGCAGGATTAATGAATCTGTGCATGGTAACAGTTGGATGTACAGCAGTGAAGGGTTGCTTCCTAGGGGGTGGGCAAAAACTAGAGTTTGTCTATCAATTTAGTGACTCAATAACTTGCAAGTCATTATAAATGTCTCCTCTGGCTGTTAGTCTTCCATTTCTTTCTCTCCTTACAGTCTTCAGAGCACCTTAGGAGTATTAACATGTAAGTGTCAAAAAAAAAAAAAGTTCTATCTGTGTACTTTTGTGTTATTTTTCTGTTCTTGGTGGCATTTGATATTCTATGCATGGCATGTCACAGTATCATCAACCTGATGGTTGTATTTTTTTCTAGATCAGTGATGAACATAACAAAACATGATGCAATTTATTTTTATCTTGCCATCATAATGTGGAAAGCCATGACAACTGCAGAGGCTTCAAAACACAGCAGGGATGAATTTGTCAGTGGTTAAGGGGGCATTAAAGCACTGTGTGACATGAAAGGCAGCACCTGCCAAAGTTCCTCACACAGCTTGAGGCTATATCAAGTCCTGGACTGTAAAGCGCAAGTAATAGGGGCTGATGCTTTCTTTGCTCAATATATTGTCTCATCCTTTGCTATTGATTTTCAAGCAATTTTTATTTCACTGTGCTTTTATCTAAGTGAGTCTGTGCTAAAACTAACAGTTATTTTTTTTATATAAGCCTACTGAAAAAATCCTAAAACAGTGAATTGCACTTTTCTGCTCCAGGACAACATAATTTGCTGGCACATCTACTAACATCACTTGTTTAGGAGAGAGTGACAGTAGTCACACAGTACTCTCCGTTCAGCCAACCTAAAATATATCAGTAGGACAGGAAAGTTACATCAGCTATCAGTGGGATCACCAGGAGTACAACACAAAGTTTATTTGAATTTCGTCTTCTGAATTCAGCCTATCATGACTGTAGTTGAGAGAACTGGGACTGAAGCTAGGGCAGGACAAAACAGAAGCACAGCTTTGGGACATACAAAGAGCTGTAAAATGCTCCCAGGTGTCTGTCTGTATGAGACAGTCTCTCCTTGGATATTTTTCCTTTCTTGTTTCCCAAACTGGGAGTACAAGTACTGTGCAGTCTTCCAGTTCCATAACCACCCATGCCCTCATGGCCTCTCCCAGTCTCCTGCCATCCAGCTTATTTCTGGTGTGGTAAATCGTGTGGATAGAATACCCAGGCAGGCAGGCATGCAGGAAGGCAAGGCAGGCAGACATACATGATGTCTCATGAGAGAAGACGAGGGGCCAGTTAGGGGAAGCAGAGTCCAGTAAGCTGGATTTGATCATGGGATGTTAGCAGAAAGACCTGCTTTAGCCCTTTTCTGCTAGCTTCCTCTCCTCATATACCTTTCTTGTAAATCTCAGCAGAAGTTTGTGAGCTTGTTCCTTTTCTTACCTATCCTACCTTTGGTCATTTAGTTGGGTCTGTTTTTTTCCACCTAAAAAACTTATTTAGACTCATGGGACCAGCATTTGTCTTTCACTGGGCATTCAAACACTTTAAGGATTTTGGGTATGTTAGAGAGTAAAATGGCTATGAGACTGCATGCATACATGACAATGAAAAAATTGCAGAGAATCTTCTCTCCAGTAGATGAAAAAGTGGAGCATCAAAGTTGAGATGACAGAAAAATTCTGTTTAATAATTCATGCTTTGTGTTCAATGTTGATCTCTCACAAAGCATCCACAGGTAAGTGATGGGTTAAGGCAAAACCGTTTCTTCCATCAGGACAAAGACAACTCTTTCTTTGGAAAGAAAGTCTTTTGCAAGACTGGAAGTGAATTTTCACTGCCAAAAGGGTGAAAGTCTCCAGGACAAATGCTGTATAACCTGGTGACTGTAATGATACAAGACTGTGATAATAATGCCTCAGACTGTCTGGCCTGGCCTCTGAATACATGAACTACAATGACTACTAAGTGTCAGGGTTTTATTACTAAAAAAAAAAAAACCAAAACCTCCCATTTTTTTTCAGACTGCCATACAAAATCCAGCAAGTTTTCATTCCTAAGTAGATACATCAGAAACTGAAAAAAGGTCTCAGCTGATAAATAAACTCAAAGCTCTGACTCTTTGTAAATTACTCAGGAAATATTTTCTAAGCAGTTATTTAAGCCTTATGTTCATTAAGTGTGATCAGCAGATCAGGGGAGGTGATTCTGCCCCTCCAGTCTGCTCTTGTGAGCCCCACCTGGACTGCTGCATGCAGCTCTGGGGTTCCCAGGACATGTTGCAGTGAGTTCAGAAGCAGGCCACAAAAAATCATCAGAAGGCTGGAGCACCTCTCCGAGGAAAGGCTGAGAGAGTTGGGGTTGTTCAGCCTAGAAAAGAGAAGGCTCCGAGGCCTTATTGCTACTTTGCAGTACCTAAATGGGGCCTGTAAGAAAGACAGAGCAAACTTTTTAGCAATTTAGTTACAATAGGACAAGGGGTAATGATTTTACACTAAAAAAAGGGTAGCTCTACACTACATTTAGGAACAACCTTTTTATAATGAGGGTGATGAAACCCTGAAACAGATTGCCCAGGAAGGTGCCCCATCCCAGGAAATATTAAAGTCAGTTTGAATGCGGCTCTGAGCAACCTGGTCTAATTGAAGATGTACCTGCTCATTTCAGGGGGGTTGGACTGGATGACTTTTAAAGGTCCCTTCCAACTGAAAATATTCTATGATTCAAAAAATTTTGGCAAGGGCTACAAAATGTTCTAGAGTGTTTTGAGGCAACAGCTCAGACATATGCAGGCTGTAACTGCCATTAAAGACTGAAATTTGTTTGTCCTGGTATGTCCTGCTCTAAAACCAGTGTCAGGAAGAAGCGTTTCTGTGTTATTCCTCCTGGTGACATGGCATTGACCCCTTTCAGCTTTTACTGCAGTTGTGCACCATCAAAACACAACCTGACAGCAAAGAGCGTTCAGAGTAGAATGGCCATATTGGTTCTGGTGAAAGGCTAATCATCTAGCTTAGACAGCATCTCCAACCCTAGCCATAAAGATTTTAGGGAAAGTTGTTACTTCGCAGGGGGAAAAAAAAATTAAAAAGAAAAAAAACAAAACCCCAAAAAACCCCAAAACCAACCAACCAAGAAAACAGCCGTCAAACCCCAAAACAATACAAAAAACCTAGACAAGGAAAACAAGCCCAAACTCATGCCTTTGAAGTATGCCACCTCAGTGCTCTGCCGCAGCTCTGTCTGGTGTTCACAGGGTTGCAGGGAGGTGGCACTCGTGTCTCATGCTTTGTACTGGTTCCCTTCCTCAGATGCTAGTGTGACCGACTCTGAGATTATTCATCAGAACTGGGGCATTTTGCTTTTAAATGCCATATTCTTTCATCTGTTTTCAAAGACAAATGTTTTAGTAGAGAATGGGTTTGTTTTCAAGAAGTGCTAAAAACAAAACAAAAAATTGTCCTCCCAAGCAAGATTAGAAAAAATCACCTCAAGAGTTGCATTTTCAAATGCAGGGAATAGCCTATTTCATCTTAAAATAGTCTTAACCTAAGTTAGGATTTAGTGCCATAATTCAGAAACATATGCCTGGAAGATCCTCCTTGCATTACTGAGGCTATTTGAGTGCTATCATGTACGATCATTTTCAAGTAATCAGCTTTTCAAGTTTATTGAATTTAATCCTCAGTGCGGTTACATTTCCTGTACTATTAGTTTATGGGAAGACTGTTGCATGACCATGTTCCTCTACTTTTAATAAGCACTACAAACTAATACTTGGGCTTTTTCTTCTCTGCACCAGAGGTGCAGATTTAAAATAAATATTCATCTTTTCACCTGTTTATTAACATGTTATGGCTGTACTGCAATGAAATTAGGTATCATTCACAAACACACAACAGAAACTCTTCATTCCTCTGAATCTGTGAAAACGAGATCATTGTGAATTTTATAGTGACAATGCACATACTCCTTTAATGTGTATTACCAAAATAAAAGGATTTGTTAATTTTATTACTGCTTGGGTTTTTAGTAGAAAGAGCCAGAATGGCCTAATCAGTTTATTGTAAAATTTTACAAGTCTGATCCTTTTAACTATTTTTTTTTTTTTATTTCAGTGGGAGAAACTACAGATGACAACAAGTGAGAGGAGGAAAATAGTGTGTTCAGTCACATTCCATGTAATTGCAATCACTTGTGTTGTTTGGTCATTGTATGTTTTAATTGACAGAACCGCTGAAGAAATTAAACAAGGCAATGATAACGGTAAGTACCTTTTACTTTCTTTGGTGTTGTTGCCACTGCAATGGCTGGCTTTGAAAGGCAGCTATGTAACTAGTCACATTCCTTTCTTAAATCACCTCACAGATGCATGGCTACATCAAATGCTTTAAGGCGGAAGTTCTGAATGCATTAGCATTGAAAGCTTACGTTATGCCCCTGCAGAGAGAACTTTACTTTGTGTGATCATTACAACAGATTAACTAGCCTGCTGGTTCTTCCTAGGTTAATCTCCTATTATGTTGGTATTTCTAAAGCTCAGGCAAAGAGATGAGTCAAGTTCAAACAGCTCAGTCAAGTTCAGGTCATTAAAATAGCAATTTATTTGTATTCCTCACTTGAACCTTGATATCAAGTAAAACATGATAAAGCCTTTTCATTAGCAAGCTACCTAATGCGAACCTCCAAGAGACCATGTTCCAGTTGTGTTAGTCCTTCATGTAGAACTTAAGTAGCCTGGAAAACCATTCTGGCATCTTTTCAAATAGAATTTCACTGTGAAGGTCCATATTCCAGTTGTGTTTATTGTGAGGATGATTAAACACTGCAACAGAGAGGTTGCAGAGTCTCCATCTGTGGAGATGCTGAAAACCCAATTGGACAGGTGTAACAAAATGTGTTTAATTAAAGTAGGTTTCTTTTTGGGCCATACTTAGCATATGTGGAAAATATATCCTAAACTGGGCTACTGTTTTCCATTTGAAATCTAAGTCTTTTTGGTCTTAAATTTAGTCTTAAATGTGATCATGATGATAAAAAATCTTTTGAGTTTTGATCTGAATTGACTTTAAGCAAGTAGGGGAACAAAGATCTCTAGTTTCGCACTATATTCAGAAGTTAACATGGAAAACAAAACAGGTGGAGCCTTGTGCCTTGCTAGTTAGATAAATATTCAATTATACGCCTGATGCTTGCCTTTCTTGCCTATGAAAGGAAACTAGGAAAGCCTCAGTAAGTCACACATGAATATATATACTACAAAGTCTTGTTTTGCATTCTTTTGAAATGGGTAACCCTGTTTTTTAACTCTAAAAAAACCTGGCCCAGAGGACAGTACTAAGAATGGCTTTGAACTTCTATTTATGAGTACAACTACATCACCCTACTTACTACAAAGGGGAAGCTATTTCTGTGGAGTAGCTAAATTTTCGTAACAAAATGGCTAAGATGAATTTTTGTTGTTATACACAATGCTAAAAAATCACACTAATTATCCTGGTAGGCTCAAAAAGTATTTATGATTTGTATAGAATTCAGTGTTTGCCAAATATAATGGCTGACTTTTTACACTAAAAAATGACAAAGAGATGCCTTTTAGCTACTTACAGCATGCAAAAATAAGTGTTTGTGAAGAGAACTCTTTTGCCCCTAAATTTGATTGCTGCAGGGAAGAGTAAGCAAACACGTATTTCAGGGAGTAGGAAGAAACATCTATGTAGTTTCCTTTCTTCTCCATTCTCTGAATGGGAGTTGCTGGTAAAAAGACAGTGAAGACTTGAGAAAAAACCCTTTATATATATTGAGAAGGAGAAAAACTGAAAGCCTGGAATAATACTAGTACTGTTTCTTAATATTCTGTAGGTTTTAAAATCCCATTTTAAATTAGTATCTCAAACTATTTAAAGGGTTGGGGTTTTTTACTGCCTATAGAGGTGTTTGATGCAAACCTCTTAACTGCTAAAACTGACACTGGTCTATAGAAGGGAAACTTTAAAATATATTTAGCAACAGTGGTAGGGAATCGAAGTGAAAAGAACACATAACTGGATATAACACAAAGTATTCTTTGTTACTTCCTTTTTTCTGAAGAACAGAGGATTGAAGAAAGGCATTGCAAACTTTTTGTGAACAAATTTAGTAAATATAAAAGGATTTGTTCCTGGCAAGTTCATGTTAAGGAGATACAAAGCTATTTACGTGTATGCTTTCCTTTTGGTGCAAATTAATAGTAGTAATTGGCTGTCATCACTTAAAACATTGTTGCCTTTTCTAAGTACCATGACAGAGAAAACTACAGCTACTTTAAGCATTTTGTGTGTTTTTGCAATAATTGTTACTCTCTTGGTCCCTGTTTATTTAACTAAAAGCCCAGTTCCTACGTTTTTAAGAGTAAAGGGGATACAGGCTCCTCACTGAAATTCTTCTGCTGAGTCCCAAAAGAATGCAGATTTCCTGCCTGGGGAAAAAATTCCTTCCAGGTGTAGAACTTGTGTAAAACTCACAAACATCACCAAGTTGTTCTGATATATCACCATTAGTAGAATGCAGCATCTGCAAAGCACCTCGAATACTACAGTGAGCGAGCAAAAGTCCTTCCATGTAGAACAAATAAACCTACTCAGGTTGTTCCAAACGCGAGTGTAAGGGTTGATACAGAGCGCTGACTCTTGTATATAGCATTAAATCTTTAAATACAATGAGTCAATGTGTAATGGGAGGGCTGACAGCTGTTCCTTTACATTAAGCTCCTGAATGGCTGAGGTTGAAAAAAGCAGATGAAGTGGTATGAATTAATGAAAAGGCTGTGCTTAATACATTATTTATTCTGTTAAAATCTTAAGACCACATTTAGGCCAAAGCAAATTATTTAAAAATTATTCATGTAATAATCAAGTTCAAATGCTCACATTTCCATCTTTTCTGTGTTAGCAGCCGTGGTTTTTTTTCTGTAAATATCAGCATAATTGATCAATGCAATGAGAAAAGTACAAACATATATACCAACACCTGTTATTTTTTTTATTGCATAGAAATACAAGTTCTGCTCTCTAATGTAGGTGTTTTCAGAGGGTTTGCACAGATAGCAGGAAAGAGGTCAGTGAAGGCAGGTGTTGCAGGAGATAAGAGCCCTTTCCACTAGCTGGGGTTTTTTTCACAATACCCTGACTTCCAGATGAAGCTAGGACCAGGTAGTAGTATTATAAATGCTGGTGTTCCAGGTACCCTGAACAGTGTCATGCTTCTAGCATGACTGAAAAAAACCCAGTTGTTGAAGAAGTGAAATACTATTACTAGGTATTTTTTCTATGTATCCAGTTATCTCAGTTTTCATACTTGTATTTTAGCTTAAGCAAGCCACTGACTACAGGAATAGTATTGAAAACAGTAAAAAGTTTTGGTTTTGACTGTACTGAGCATTATGCTTACCTTGTGAGACCGTGACCTCGCGTTTCCTATTTGATCAAATTGTGAAGTCAGTTTGAAGTGGGAGACAGTTTCCTGGCTCGCGTATGGAATAGGAAACCCCTTCTGTTTCCTACTTGAGCCACAACTGCCCCAAAAGCATGTGCATATCTCGGGATTCTTAGCAAATAGCTTCAATATATTTGACTGAAACTCAGTACTTGATATTCAGTGAGTAACGGTGGTAATAAATTTACACTTTTGTATTTTCAAAGGTGTCCTTGAATGGCCATTTTGGACAAAACTCGTTGTAGTGGCCATTGGATTCACAGGGGGCCTGGTCTTCATGTACGTGCAGTGTAAGGTTTACGTCCAGCTGTGGCGCAGGTTGAAAGCCTACAACAGAGTGATCTTTGTTCAGAACTGCCCAGACACCATCAAAAAACTGGAGGAGAAAAGCTCTTCGTGCACTCAAACCTCGGACGTCAAGGACACAGTGGTGGTGCCAGTAGCACAGACAGGTACAAACTCTCAGCCGGCAGCGGAAGGAATGACATCTGAGGTCATGCCAGTTTGACACAGACAGCATTGTTTCTTCCTTGCAGAGTAAGGCGTAGTGTTTTCTACACTACAAATGCTACAAGAAAGTAGAAATGACTGTGCATTTTTTCAGTTTAAAAAAAACAGCAACAACAACAAAAAAGAAAAAAACATACAAAAACCAAAACCTTACAAGGATAATGGATCCAGCAAAGTGACTTGTTACTGTATGGAACGTGACCGTTCGTGAAGTAGTTTCGCAACTAGTCAGCAAGTGTAGTGAAAGTGGAAGTGTAGAAAGTGCAATAGAGAACAGGTTTAACAGACAATGCCAAACCAATGAGACAAGAATACTTTTTTTTTTTTAACGGAGATGTATGGGAAGGTAGAAACAGACCTGATATAATAATTTTGTTTACAGAAAACCAAAATATTTCATCTGTTTACTACTAAAACTTGTATTTGCTATTTATCTTTCTAAAGATATGCTTCAAAGGGTACCAATCCAGTCATACATGCATTTATAGAATCAATGTATAGAGAGTTCTAAGTTCACTCTCTAAGTTTCATATGGTAACACATGTTCATGTGACTGTAGAGGAGCCTCAATGCTTGGGCAGCTGTGTCAACTAAGGCTATTTTAACTATACCTGAAGTTTTGAAAAGTAAGCAATTCCAACTAGTATGAACTCACATCTCCATAAGCTTACAGGTATTTTTTTAAATACAGCTGTCAGCAAAATAAGTACAGAACGGAGAGAATACATAGATAGGCATTTAGAAGAGCAGCTCAGCTGTTTACTTCGTAAAAGCAAATTAGACATAAATTGGATATGCAAAGTATTGAGGCACAACTGTAAATAAAAAAAAGCAGTTTACTGCAGAATCACATAAAAGTAAATTGAGTATTATCAAAGGTCTGAAAAGCAATGACACATAGGGGAGATGGAAGCCATTTTTGGTTTTATTTTTTAAGATTCATGATACAGAAAGGTAGATGTAAGAGAACATACCTACCTACATATCTTAAGAAGATATTAGTTTTTATCTCCTTGTTCTGAAAAGTTAGTTTTTATCTTCCTGACTGAAAAAAACAAATCAATGGGTTCCTTCTGTACAGGTAAACTTGAGGTGTTAGAGATTCAACAGTTCAGTTGTTAACTTCGTGTTTTGAACACTGTCATATAAAAATGAAGTGTGAATAGCATTAAAAGGTGCAATAGATAAATGAATGTAGATATAATACTCTGTCCAACAGGGTAAATTATATATAAAGAAACAATTTTGTGATTCACTTTGCATACCTGTGGTATTTACCATCAGGACACAAGAGCAAGTATTGACCTGGAGTAGTTATGTACTGGTATGGACAAATGTGGGGCCTGAACATAATGTATATTTAAAAAAAAAAAAAAAAAGTTAAAAGTTGGGGGTTTTTTTAATCTTGTATTTAGGTAAAGGAGGAAATGCAGACAAGCAGATAAAGAATCAGAGTAAGGTGTATAGGACAACACAGGTTCATTCAAAGAGAAGTATCTGCCACAACTGCAAGCAGAGTTCTACAGAAGCCTTGAAGTTTCTAATGGAATTCCTCTTTATACACTGAAATAACAGAATAACACTTAATACAATGAAATAATAGAATCATTCCATTCTTGCAAATATCCACGATGCTGGGCCTAAGATGTACTGGAGTTTATATACTGGGTATTTCTTTGTGAATGTTTACTGGCTTAAGGCTCAGGGAATACCGGAGGTAGCAGTATTAGCAAGAAATGTGTCAGATCATTATATTCTTTTGTATTGGAATTGCTCATGTAATTTGCCTGTAACTAAGGGATTGCCATTTGGCTAGAAAGAACACAAAATCTTGGTGCTTGAATGTGTCCTAAACACATGTCAATATGTGCTGTAAGTTACTCCAGGTGAGTTGGATTAATGTTTAAATTTTTTTACATGAATGGCATGCACTTTTTATATAATTTCCCATTTGTATAGATGCAAATTGCAATTGTAGCAGTTTTTCACTTGAAATGACATACAAGAGAAACAAAATCATGTCCCCGTTTAAAATTGCGGAGGAGACTTCAAAAGGTCTTCAGAGAATGATGACAGTACTAATGAATGACTCATAACTGCATATGTTTAAGACAGTCTGCAATGGGATGGTTTTCAAAAAGTGTAAAAGGTACTTGGTAAAAGGTAAGTCTCATGATATCTGAAGTTAAGACACTTAGAATTCCACTTAGACACTGCATCTGAAGGTTTGGAAGGATGTTTACAGTAAACCTGATGAATCATAGCAAAATTTACTGACAAGGAACATTATTATGAATTAAGAGCTTTCTGAAATAATAGTAGTTTCTTACTAAGTGACAGTAACCTTGCTCCTTTAGGCAGCTTGTTCTTTGACCTGCTGTAGCATCATGACCGCACTGAAAGTATTTTATCCCCTATTCTGTCAGTTTACTGGAGTCTAATTCATATTGGATGAATTTGAACAAATTTAACTCAAAGAAGAAAATACCTGAGGCTTTTGAAAGGACAACTGTAACATCCAACAAAATTACTGTACATTTTTAAAAAATACACTGAAGAGTCAACAACAGAACAGACAACATGCAAAATTTTATACTAAAAATTTTTTTTGCCTTCCCCTTCAAAACACTGTTCTCGCATTCAACCATATCTGCAACTGCAGTTAATTAAATAAAAAAAATGGAGGAAGACTTAAGTTGAAACTCCTCCCCTCCCTTTGAAATATTTAATGCTGACAGCAGGAAAAGTGCAAAACGGGACACTGCTGAGATGGACAATGAGCCAAGTCATCAGCAAAAGAGATTTCAGAACGCCTAAAGCAGTCTAACCTTTTAAAGCATTACAGTATTAGCTCGTGCATGCCCTTCTCTTCTTAGGAGCACTGGATATTCTAGAGCTTTCAGGGATTTCATGCAGGATTGGAATTTGTCTCTTCTTCAAGAGGGCAAGGAGCTATTCACACCGCCATGCCTTGAATTCAGGTCTTCATTAGTAAGGAAAAGTGCACGAATACAGACACTAGACAAGATGCTTATCAACCAATGTTTTTCTCATTCCCACACAAAGCGCAATTTTCTGTATTAATAACCATGGGATCCTGAAAAAAAAACAAACCAAAAAAACCCCAAACCAAACCAAAACAGTATACTGAAGGTTTTAAGATTCAGACTAAGACTTTTTAATGAAGATGCCATCTCAAATAATGAACCATATCAAACTGTTTGTGTAGTCACAGTACATCTCAGGCAAATACACTGATGGTGGAATTTGGCCTGGCTAAACCCACAAGGGCAGAACCTTGCTCTGAATTGCCATTACCAAGTAGAGCTTAATCTGCATTCTTGTTTAAACAAAGTTTTATTGAAAGTAGGTAGAAGTAATCTGGTGTCAGGTCAGACCTGGAAGTTTAAACAAGATACTCCTAACCTGTGAACATGCACATTTAGTCTTCTGGTTTTAAGTTACAAGCATTATAAAGTTTATTTCAAACTGGTAAATATACCACTTTTGACTATCATTAGCATTATGAAGATTGTCAACTAGTCCAACTCTGCAATTCACACACTGCTCTGTCTGAAGGCAGTGTTTATTTTGTTGTGTAGAAAAAATAGTCATTTCCCATCACCAGAACAGTTTATAATTTCTAATAATGCAATGAAACTTACTCTATGATGAAAATACTTTACTGTGTATAATATTTGGAACTACAAATTTGTGTTACTTAACTCCCTCTCTTTTGCAAATGAAAAAGTGTATGTTTTTGTGGGTGAATGCGTACTGAAAGACAGAAGGCAAGGGAAATAAAAGTAATGTATCTGCTTATTGTTGTGAAAAAAATGTATTTGTATTAAATGACTGAAATTACTGTAGTATTCTACATTTTTCACTTTGTTATATAGAGCAACACATGCTGAACATGAGTTGGAAAGACCCCACTTGCAAGAAAGGTGAGCAATATATACTCAGCTGCATACTTAATCCTGATAAACCTGCTTGCTACCAGGGGCTAGTTTTGGGTAGCACACCTTGGCAGAATGCTCAGGAAAATACCTCATGGTACAAAACCACCTGAAAAGAGCTATGGTCGCTTACTTTGAAGACTTAAACTCTGTAAAGAACTCCCAGAAAGCAAATGGTTTTATATCCACAACATAATGGACAACTAGTACTGGTTTTCAAGTCCGGGAAGGTAAGAGGAAGAAAGCTTCCTAAGGAAAGCAGAGCTTTGGAGTGAACTGTTTGTTACAGTGATTTTGGAATATCCAGCACTAAAAAGCTTTAAAGATGGGCTGGACAGTTAAATACGTTAATCCCACCTCAGGCTGTCAAAATAGATCTTGTTCCCTTTTCTATCATTTTAGACTTTTACTTGGTGAGATTTTCTCCTTTTCCTTAAAAGATTTTTTTTTAATGAGAAGAAATATTACATGTTTGCATTCTAGAAAAGCCTGTGTACTTTGTCAGTTGTAAAACCAAAGGAAGTATCCTACACTGACAAATACAGAGCATTCCAACCAAGGTACAAATTTAGTTTTCTACAGAGGGTTGTATCCACCTACCCCATATTTTTCTCCTACATGGTCAGCTGGGGAGGGAGTGGGCTGTTTCTAAAGATGACAATTTTAGCTGGAATAAGTCATCATATGGCTGATGACTGATAAAAATATATATTCAAAACCTAGAGGAAGTGCTCTAACAAATTACATTCCCTGCATCCAAGGCCAACCGCTTGTTTGTTAAAAGTGCCCCAACTAGTTCACTGTGTAAATGATTTACAAACCCTACAAGATACAATACAGAAGAAACAGCATAACCAAAGAAATTATAGTAATAAAGATATCTTTTCATTTATACAGAAAAGTGGAGGCAAATTTGCCTTCTGAATTAAGACAATAGAGCTATAGGTCCCTATGCCTTTTTGGTTTGCACATCAGTTGCTTGATGAAGGGTACCATTAGAACACAAAACACATTTCTGTTTAGTTTGATGTCTGTTTACACATAAGCAAGGAAACGTGCTATGTTGTATTTACTCACGCCAAACGTCACACACCCCACATACACAACCCAGTCAATAAAATATTGAGGCTGCTCTGCGTGAGCTTTCCTAAAAGTAAAAGAAATTGTCTGTTAACGAAAAATTTGCCCAAAGTACTTTGACTAGTGTACCACATTTCCACCGCCTATGACATGGGGCTCAGAAAATAACCTTGACTGAGAACAGAACGATTCCAGTCTGCTGGAGAGTGTGGGCCCTGGGACAAACTTGCCTGCCAAGGACTTGCAAATGCTTATAACTGATGCTCACTGAATCATAGAACTTCCTTTTTTTTTTTTAACACATAAAAAGTAATATATATGAAAATACAATAATAAGCACTATTCCAAATGAAAATCAAATTATCACAGTAATTTTAAGTGTGTTAACTAAATTACTAATTATTTTGAGGACTACTTCTATAACAAAACATGGATCATTATGTCTGTGTATGCATATGCCTGGGAACAAGGTGAACAGCATGATCTACAAAACTTAAACGTGGATCACAAACACCATAGAAGTCAAAAGCAAAGACGCAAGATTTAGGTGGGTTATATTAAACTCAGAAAAGAACAACGAACCAAACAAGTCTTAATGGCTCTCAGAAGAAAGACTGCTACTTACAGGAGTCCTGACGATACAGTCAAAAGAACAAGTCAGTCTAGAACCTCAGGCTAAAGCTTTCTTTGAATATTCAAGTGCCACTTCACCTCTAGGTTTGCTAGCAAATTTTGAGAGCTGGGGAAAAAGAATATTTCATTAAGAAGTATGGGTAAGATTTTGTGAACACTTCGTATCTTAGCAATGGGCATCAGCACTTCATCAGTTTTCAAATTGTCATGGTACTGTCTTGGTTGACTATGTGTGAACTTGAGTATGAGCTGACATTAGTAGGATGCTTCCACCTTTCTGTATTTGTTTAGAAAATGCTTCAGTTTTTAAAGTAATGCTGCCATTTTTGTCTAATAACTTAACAGTTTAATTAGTTTAATTTTTCATTATAGCAGGTAAGCAGTTACATATTAAACCCTTCTTTTAATAAAATTGATCAGTGCTTACAATCAAGTAGTTAAGGCTTAGAGAACTTGATTACAGGACCACTACAGTAAGCGTATCACCATCAGGTAACTTTTAGTTTCATTACAGTAACTGCACAGGATCTTGCTAGCTGTATTTAAGACAACAGCTTCAACTGCAGTGTATAAATCACACCACCTCATTAGCAAAGTCTCTTACCTCATGAGAAGTACTTCTTTTGGGGAAGAAAGTCTGAAAATCAATTATAATGTATTTTTTAAGATCTAGAAGATAGAAAGATAATGCATGCATTGTATCATGCTGAGACTGAACAATCCAATTTAATTCTGTATTGCAGGCATTTTTTTGCCCTTCACTAGAAAACTAGACCTGGAGGATTCCTACACAGAAAACTTTTCCTGCTGAGAAAAAAAGAAAAAGATTTTGGTTTGGTTTTTTTTTAACTATCCTTTCCTATCTGCCAGGTGTCTAGCAAAACCCAGTTTTACAAAAGTTAAACTCCAAACATTTTTGTATCCCTGACTCTGTCCTCACATGTGGCAGAGTCATCACAGAGATGAGTAAATATGCTACTGCATTGAAAGACAGACAAAAAATGTCATATGATACTCTCTAAGTATATACCTTGAATTATTTACAAATGGCTCAGAAAATTTCATATATTGTATATTTGACTTGTTGCATCCCCCTGAACATACTATAAAAAGTATACCTATATACTAGATATACTATATAGTATACCTATATACCTAGACAGCTACATGTAAAAATTCTACTTTTTTGTTTGAAATTTTGTATATTTACTATGAGGCCTGATAAGAAACATGAATGTTAACTACAACTTTGCAGTAAAAAATTAAAAAACACAGGGACATTGCAAAGCAATATTTGGCAAGAAATATTAGAATAAATTTTATTGCAATAAAAGAAATCTTCTCTAAAATTAATCTTTAACCAGAAAAAAAGATCTGTAAATTACGGAGAATTATAAAAGAGGATTTAACATTAAAACCTGTAATCCTTAGCTACAAATGAACAGAATTTCAAGGTATTCCCAAGTTTGTGAGAACAGAGAACATCACATAAATATTCCCCCTTCCCGCTGTTACCAGCATCTGCTTTCTAGATTTTAAAGAAAGAGAACAACAATTCAGAATTCCTGAGAGCATTCATTTTTCTTCCACTGTAGGGAAGAAATTCATCAACATATAAATCCCTAAGAGCTGGCTTAAAAGCACAGGCATGGCTGGATTTTGAAACTGATAGAAGTGATTCCATTACCGCATCTCAGTAACACATGTGAGGCAAAAAAAACCTTCTCACTACATCCCCCCCACTCCAGGTCTCTCAGGACAAAAAACTCTCAGCACAGAAATTAAAAATATATAAAAAAATACATGGCTTTGTTTGGGGTTTTTTTTTGTTGTTAACTTGTCTGGTAAACTGGTCTTGCACATCACTTTTTCTGCAATGTTTCTACTTGCAATTTCAAAGCACATAGACTTTGTATACAAGCAAAAATTTCTTGTGAAAGGCAAAATCTGTCAAAGATACCACATACACAACTTTAGTTCAATCCAATTACCCTGGCTCAGCTTCCACCAGAGTTTAACACCTCAAGTTTTATAAATCAAAACAAGATAAATTCCACAGCACAGCTCAATTTTAAAAAGTTAGGAAATAGCAAAGGCCTGCCCTGAGCTTCAGCACACATTCTAAAACACAAACACAGATCAGTGATGTGACAGCCTAGAGATATGGTTGGTGTCAGAGGACAAGACCTCTACCCAGGTTTAAGACTGGCAGTCCATCTGAAGATGCATTAGATCACTCACACATCCTTCGGGTCTGTTAAATTTATTCAGGTTTCTTCTTTAGATTAATTTAAGGAGGACAATGGTTAATTCTATATGACCTAAATAGACTGGTTTCCTAAATCTTGAAAGGATAGCACAAGCCTATTCTGTAAAGAGGAAAAAACAATATACATGCTAGAAGACTTAACACTCATCAGTAACTCATGCTGCACTGTTATGAAAATACACACCTAGATATCTGTAAACGAAATCTAGGAAACCCACGTAACTATCTACCATGACAAAAACTTGGGGTTTTTAGCACACAGAAGTGTGCTAGGGATCAAATATTAGAAAGATTATCCACAAGGAACAATTATTTCCACATAATTAACAGGCATGTGAGCTGTGATTAATACTGTGTGTCCAAACAGTACAACTGAACCGTGACTGCTGTGCCCAGACAATCTAGTACACACTGAGATGTCCTACTTAATGCCTGCTGTGAAATTATCCCAAGTTTTGCACTTGCCCTTTTTTCCTTTTTTCATTCATCTTACAGGTTTTTAAGTGATAATCTGCTAAGAACTTTCCTGAAAGACACATTAAAGGCATCTAAAAAGCTGCTTCATAAAGCAAGCCTGCTATTTAAAGGACCTGAGCAAATTAATTTTAAAATGCACAGCTTTCTCACTAGAGGGGTTAGCAAAAAATATGGACAAAAGATATATTTAAAAACAGACTGTAGGGACTTTAATTGGCTTCTGATCTGAATTCTACAATACAGAGTGCTGAGGAGAGTGTAACTCTCTCAAATTCTCCTGACAAAACATAAAATACTCAGTGCCTTATTGAAGCATTTCCAGCTATGTTCCTGATACAGATTCTCAGAGAAGAGAAGGTACACAAGAGTTCCTCATGTTTAACTGGTTATTGCAATTACTAGGAAAAGGTAAAGATTTCTGACCACACAGTATTCTAATCAGAATCTAGACTGTTCCTATGACCAGAAAATAAGTACTCAACTAGTCAAGATTTCAAGATGTAAACTCATACGATTAAGAATTTAAGTATTTATATATATTTAAAATTTTTATCCAATAATATACAGTTTTACCCTGTAACACACTGTTTACTCTTTACCATAGTTACACAGTGAGATCATAAAAAAAGCAACTAGCAAAGCCTTTACAAACATAGTTAAATTTTACTTTGGTTTCCAGTGATAATTAAAATAGGTTTCTTATAATTCCCTTCACTGTTTCAGCTCTTGGATCAGCTGGTGCTCATTAGGGGCACCTCTTCTCCTTTAGTCAAGTCTTCTTTTGCTTCCACATCTGCCACCTCAGGGTGACTGGAAGCAGCATCCATAGCTGAGAGCTTTTTCATTTTGATGTTTGGCAGTTTCCTCAGATCACCATCCCATTCTCTTAAAAATAAAAATGTAATGAAAACCAATTAGTAATAGAAAGGAAAGAATGGTAGAGTTAATTCACCTTTCTTCAGAAGGTACTAACTCAAGTGAGGCTGCTTTTGTAAATTATCTTCCCAGTCCAACTGTGGTATGAATAAGCACCAAAGATTTCAACTGATTTTGTACACTACAAAAATTGTGATTTCTCTGCGAAAAAATAAGTCTTTCAGATTTGACATTCTGAACAAAAAATATATGACTCATTTTATTCTCACAAACTTACTGTACCCTCAGTTACTTTAGGCCACCTGCTTTTAGGTTTGTCTCATTCAACTTCCAGTCTTGTAAGCAACAGCAAAGCAGGCTGGAAGAGTTTCTTCATCTGGGTGCTTAATTTGCAGATCTAATATCACATGTACATAAAGTCCCTCATGATTTATGGTAAATGTTAACATGTTGTAAGACTGACTTCAAGGGGACACAAAGTGTTAGCAAAGATTCATTCACATGGTTAAGTGTATTATTTTAAAAGGCTGCATGAAGGAGAAAGCGTTATTTAAAATGTAAGTCAAATCCAGTACTCAATTAATAGAATGCTTTCTTAATTATAGTAAGTGCACTTCATGAATAATTTTTCTCAGGGGCAAAGGTAGTATTTGTCAGTTACAAGATGTTTTTGCTCTGTCAAGGCAATACAACAACACAACTGATCTGATGTCCCAGGTCAGTACGTCAATTATGTATTTATAAACACAGCAGCGTCTCTTTGATATTTTTGGCTTTATTCCAATATCCTAGGTCTTCAGGCTACTTACCACCCCTGGGAGTTAGTGATACATCATTCCTTGTGACCTAAGTCTTTCTCCACCCCCCCACCCCCTTTAAAGTATTTCATTTGATAGAGCTGTCAGCAAATATGTTCATTCATTCTATTACCAGGACACACTGGCTTGCTAGCCCAGATGAGCTCACAGCAAGCTTCACAGCTCCCAGATCTTTTAACTGGATGCAAGTCATTAATTTCCTTAAGATTTTCAACTACTATATACACACATTAACACTACTGTGAACAGCTGAGGTCAGAATTTTAGGTAAAGAGAAAGTAATATCTAAGAATATTGAAAAAAAAGATAGGTTACAGAAATGGAATCCTAACTGTTGAATCTAACTCTTCCAGTGCTTTAATGAACAACTGTCATCAGCATTTCTCTTGTAACTACTAAGAAATACCAAAATAGCAATCCCATACCTAGTCCGCTTTTTCAAATGACAAATTCTTTGACAGTTTTGCATAAATTCTTTTTTTAATGAAAAAAGACATACAGCATGTCAAAGTTAGAAACATTGTTTTGCATAAGCAGACTAGTAGTGATAATAAAAAGAACTTACCTGAAAAATTTGAGATGTTTTCTATTCATAATGTCTGGAATTTCTAATAGGAATTAGATTAAATTCTATTAGATGAGTTACATTATTCAAGTGAGTCTCATTTCAAAGAAAGAAATGTGAGCTAAATGGCTGAATGTATTACTTCAGAGGAAAAAAGCTCAAGAAAATGAGAACAAGGATTCATATTACAAAGTTTCTAGAACAATATATAAACAGGAAGACCTCTTCCTGCTAAAGAAAAGGAAGCGAACGTATCCTACAAGTTGTTCCAGAATTCAAATGTATCTGTTACTGAAAATCCAATCCTGACAAATTATTAAAAAAGGGTGCTTCGTCTTCTCTGAACTGACACATCTGAGAAATAGCAAAAATTTAAGCACACAAAGTTTCCCTTTAAAAATGTTCAGTGGAGAACTAGGAATTAAGTTATAATTAAGTTATTCTATGTTTTAAAAGCGTAACTAACTTCCTTGACCAAGATCAAGGCTCGTTTTGAATGGACATTCATTCATCACATCATAAAAAAACCCAATTCTGCTCTGCAGAACTCTTTATAAATATGCACAACAGATAAAAGGTAAAATAAAAAAGCTTAGTTTCAAAACTGACCTAAATATACAGCCTTACTCTAAATTAATGAATAATTTACAATAATTAACAAATTAGTCGTCCATAAATATTTTGAGAAAAAAATTTGAAGAGCAGCTTAAGTCTCTACTGCAAACAAGGCAGATTGGCACTACATTTAGGAAAGTCCTTCTGGCAATTCAAGTAAGAAACAGTAAAATACACTTTGTAAAATTCATTACACAGTACAGGAATATTTATATGTGTGTCTGACTTAAAATATAAACACTGAAAAGAGTAACAGTAAGATATCAGGTGTTTAAATAGAACACATTTTAGAATTTAGGATTTTTGAATATAATACTACTTCCTTTAGACCTGCAATGAGACAGTCTGAAAACAAAGAATGGCTATTTGATAACAATTAGTCTCACTCCAATGAAATTATAGTTTCCATGGTTAAATACCTGTTCTATAAATTGCTCAATACAGGGAAACATGGTTACTGAAATGCCTATTAAATCCTGCAGTAAATGCAACATAACATTTATAGCCACTGTTGGCACATATCTCCTCTCAGAAGCTGATGTTCCTTTCGGTTGAACAGAAACAAACATAACAATTTTAATAACTGAAAGTTTACACTTTTCTTCCCCATTAACAGAAAAAAGTAACATATACACACAACAAATCTGTATTGCTTTTGATAGTAAAAAGAAAGGCAAATATTTTGCACCAAGACCTACAGGACAGACCATTTCGCTTCTTGCCTCCTGGAGTAGCCAAAAGCTTCCTACTAGATGTGTAGTTTATAAACACATACAGACTTTTACCTAGGATACCCAAGCTGCTTTTCCCTCAATTCAGTGTCATTCTTTTCTTGGTCACTCTTGCAGTACTGCAAGAGACCCATGTTTAACATCTTTGCTAATTTATGGAGATTTATGCCTTAGCAACCTTGCAATCTTCCCACAGATTATAATACCTCATTACTGTCTATGAACTGTACAGATTTCACAGCCAGCAGGTTTCTCAACAACGCAGATACTTTCTACCTCTGCAACATTAAATCCACTCTACTTTTGGCCTTAAAATTTTGACACTTTAGCAACTTTTATGCTGTCCCTGAAAGAACCCTGAAAATAAAAACCCCTTTTCTGCCTTTGTTGATCTATCGACTTTCTCAAGTCTTACAGTAATAAATCAGATCATGCTATCAATGCAGGATTATATATGATTTTGCTACTACAAAAGGTAGGATGAAGATAGCTGTTGTCATATCTTTATGGTCAGATATTCCTTCCTTTCACACTTACTTATAAAGTTATCAATTGAAGAACAGTAATAGATACAAGACGTTTTGATAAAAATTACACCAATTTCTGCAGCTTGCTTATTGGCAAACAGATAAGGTGATATTGCTCACAGCTGAGCAAGGCAAGGCAAAGAAATATTTACCTAATGCTTTCTTTGTCTGCTGATTCCTTGAATCTGATAGACATTGACACTGAATTGATCTCTACTACTTTGGCAGTGGCAAAACTTGAGTTATGCTTTCATGTGCATTTGCAGTGTATTGCAAAATACTGAGTTGCAAGATTAAGAACAGAAGTAGAAACTCTAGTCCCATGCATGTAGCAATAAAGTAACTATATACTGCACAGTATCTCATTTTCTAAATTATGGTGGATAAATAAAACTTGCTTTACTCAGGTGCATCTCCTTAGCATGCACCAATGTCATGGCCTTGTGGCTACTTGTGATCTCCTTCGTTCCCTTTAAAATGTTAAGTCACAGGAGCACGTTTTTCTGAATTAAAGATAGAAAAAATGGAAGAGAGAAATACAGCACAGAAGTTAGTGGAAAAGAAATGAAGACAGTATTTGGGGGAGCAGATAGTCTGGCATTTCTAAGATGAAGTATTCAGCAATTTATGTGCTTTAACAACACAACAGTGAAAAATTTAAGTAAGCATTTTTTTAATGTTTCTGACCCTTTCAGGTAGTTTTACTTTTCTTTCTTCTGAGGAAGAACAAACGGCCTGTTAAAAAGAAGGAAACTGTAGATGCTCTTTAGACAAAGAACCATTCAGTTATACAATAATGATCATTAGAGAAAAGAGCAGCTAACAAACAGTACAGCAGTTACATTAACAGACACATGGAAATGATACAGCCTCCCTCTGAATTATCTATTTCCTTGTAATGAGAAGTCTCAAGAATTAATAAAACTAGTGTGTTTAGTTTTAAAAGCCATTTTCCCCCAAGATTTAGATTATGCTTCTAGAACATGCAAGATATTTAGAAGAAAATTATCAAAAATGTATGGCATTCAGATGAAAAAAATATTACGCTTTTCCACTGAATGAATACTAACTCTGAGTTCCAGATAAACAAACAAACAAATAATAAGTATCTAGGGTTTCCTTTCAACAGCCTTGCTGTAAGCACATAAGACCAGACTAAAAAGAAAAACTAAATACACAAAAATGAAAACATGAGGAAGAAGACTTCAGCAAAATTAATGTAGATATATTTAAGGAGTAAGTAAATAACAAGAAGCTGCTAACAAAACTCAACAACCTCACTGAAAGATTGAATGTTCCCTGTATAGGTACTGTTTAAAATAGACTAAATTTACTATATTTTTGGACATCTACCATTGTTGTAAACTGGCTTTTACACTTTCTAAAAAGAATTCATTTTTCATTTACATATATCTTCGACAGGACAAGAGGAAACGGCCTTGAGCTGTGCCCGAGAAGACTCGGGCTGGACATCAAGATGCATTTGTTCAGTGAAAGGGTGGTTAAGCACTGGAATGGGCTGCCCATGGAAGTGGTGGAGTCACCATCCCTGCAAGTGTTCAAGGAACAACTGGACATGACAGTTAGTGCTATGGTCCAGTTGACATGGTCCAGTTCAGTCAAAGGTTGGACTCCATGATCTTGGAGGTCTTTTCCAACCTTAATGATTGGATTAAATAAATAGCCTCAAATTTTAGGAGACTTTCATATATGAAAAAAATACACATTATGCAGTCTCTTCACAGCAAATGCACATGCATACAAGAAATAACTCAGTTCAAAAATAGGGGGGAAAAAAGCCCCCAACAAATACTAAGTCAATTATAAAAGCTCCACTCACCACAGCTTCCTGGAATAATAATGAGCTAGAGGCATGAAAGCACTGTTTCCAGCTGATTTCCATTTATGCCCAATCTCTAATTACAGTATTTAGTTGCTATAGTATTTAGCAGCAACTATTTTCTCTGAATGAATACTGTCCTAGACAGAGAGCAAAACCTGCAGCAGCTGTGATAACAAATAATGCATGGTTTGAAAGTGAATTTAATATGTGAAGTTGCACTGTGCTATCTGAATGCTCTACTTACTAATACTATAATAAGCTCAAATTTTGCCTACAATATTTCTGGATTCTTCACTATTTTTATGTTGTGCTTGCACATTTGACATCTTTTTCTCTAGTCCTATGGCTTTTTCCTTTCAGACTTCCACAAAGCAGTAAGGAAAAAAATACTAAAAAGCAAAAACAAATAGATTTTCTACAATTGCACTATTTGATGACATTCATAGCATCTATTTTCCTGTCACTTTTTCTCCCTCCTTCTAAGAAATCAAAGATTACACATCAAGTCATACAGACAGTCCTGAATTCCTCTGCCTCTGCAGGTTGCACTGGCAAAAATTAAAAGTCATTCATTTTATTTGTACAGTATAAATCAGGGTTTGCTGATTTTGGCCAGGGTAGAGTTAATTTTCTTCACAATAGCTATCACAGGACTCTGTTTTGGATTTGTGCTGGAAAAGGTGTTCATGACACAGGTTATTTTTCTTATCTGTGCAACACTTGCACAGATCCAAGGCCCTTTCTGCTCTTCACCCCATCCCACCAGCAAGGAGGATGGGCGTGCACAAGGAGCAGGAAGAGAACACAGCTGGGACAGCTGACCCCAACTTACCACAGAGATATTCCATACCATATGGCATCATGCTCAGAATATAAAGATGGGGGAAGAAGGAGGAAGGTGAGACCTTCAGAGTGATGGCAAGTAAACTGTTACAGGTGACAGAACCTGGCTGTCCTGGAGCCGGCTAAACACCTGGCCCACAAGTTCCTCAGTTTTACTCTCCCAAGTCTTTCCTCTATCCCAGTGTGGGGAAAGTGAGCAAGCGGTTATGTGGTGCTTAGTTGCTGGCAGGGGTTAAACCACAACACAGGATAAAGGGGAACACAACACATAACCCAAACCTTGCTGTGCTCTGTATCCTAGCCACAGAACAATGTAGATTTTTCACTATGTCTTCCATGACATACTTTTACTGTTAGGACTGATTACGTCTGAATAATACTTTAGCATTAAAGTCGAGTTCATCATTCAACTCCAACACACTTATTTGTTAAAGCAAAATACATAAACTTCACTGTTATCTGGTACTTGACTCTCCTCAAAACAACTCTTTGCTTTTTGCACTTTCATTATCCCTTTCTCTTTCTCACTCATTTCACCGTTACTGCTGCTTCTCTTTAGCCTAGTTCCAGCTACCAAATGAAGGTCCAAACAAGCTACTGAACAGAATTTTTACTTAAGATAGGTTCATTAAATCTCACTTTACTTTCAATATATATCTGCACTGAAGAGATAGTACTAGAAAATATGAACAAAGGCAAAGTAGAATATGAGTCAGACCTCTACCATCTTTTTTTCTCCTTTCCTTCACCCTGCCCCTCCTCCCAAACTCCTCTGCAAGGAGCTTAACTAACCTAGCAGTTAGTTAATTTCTTTAAAAAGAAATAAAGATAATGGCTAGAAATTCCACTTAGATTCTAGCCTTGTGAGCAGATGTGACCACAGAATTATTTCTAATGCTTTTACATACCTATTCCATAGCCCTCATAGAGCTGTCTTTCACGTTCTATTGTCTGCTTGATGACAGTTTCCCGTGAGCCATGTTGTCTTCCTTGTCTACCTTTAATACTGTTTTGTAATTCAATCTGCTCCAATTCAGCATTGAATCGACACATGTAACTGAAAGAAATAAAATGCATTTATGCTAGATGTAGTCATGCAAAAAATTTGCAAAAGAGAATTACTTTGATAATCTAGGAAGTTATTTTACTAACTGCATTTATGTTCTCAATTAGTCAGAGATATTTCTTAGACTTGAACAATTACTTTAATCTTGAAAGTGGAATCTCCATTTAGAACTTCACTAAAATCACATCCAGGTTCCAAGATTAGGGTTTTTGTATTTGTTTTTTTTTTTAAACTATGCTTGCATAAAACAAAACTCCTTTATTATAGTAATTCACCCCCTTTAGAAGACCATATAATAATTCCTAAAAGTATTCCTAACTTTTAACAGTTGGATTTTACCATCTCAGTAATATTTTTTGAAGTAAAATTCCTCTTTGCCATGTTTCTATATCTTTTTGCAAACAACTCAAATGCAAAAAGTAAGTTTTTACTGCCTTTGCCATATTACTAGCATTGATGAGCATAGAGAATATGCTGTTCAGGAACAGTGTAGAAAATACGCCAGAGCTTCTGAAAGGAAACTGACATAGTACATCTGCATAAGAATACATAAGTATCTTATATTTTTTAGCTAGCAGGTGAAAAACAGTGACGAGCCACAGGAACGTATATCCAGCAGCACAAAAATAACTGAGTCTTTTTGTTAGCACATTCGGTTTTGGTAGTTCCTGCCCTACAAACTGACCCACATGACTACTGTTTAATCATGTCAGCAAGGCAAATTGAAGAATAAAGGAGTAAGTAAGGAGTATGAAATATCTGCATTCAATTGTCACTGTATAACCAACTAGCAAATGCATGCAATTACTACTGTCCAAATCATGTGGAGTCCTCCATACACTACAAAACTAGATATGTTGAAATAATTTTTTAAAAAAAAAAACACAATATGTGACTTATTCAAGTAATTCTACTGTGAATATACATATCTTTCAACAGATATCAGGAGTAACAAAATCAACTACTTGATATTAATAGCAATATATAAAAGTCCTCCTCTGAGTCACCATCATTTATAGATCTTATTTCAAGAATGTTATTTTAAAAAAAAAATCAAGTTTTTAAATCTCATTTTAACATCAGTCTTACTTTTCAATTAGTTCGCCAGCTTCCTTCTTTGTGTACTCAATTTTACTGGGGTCAAGGTGACTTTGAAACCATTGCAGTTTTTCTCCTACAAGAATAAACTTGGCATTAATGATCACAGCAGCACTGTAGCAACAAGACAGATTAAAGTTCCTCAAAGTTTTTTAAATTCCTCCCAATTTTCAAGGCTTTGAAAGGCATCATAGACTTTATGGTATTGTGAGTACCAGGTAAGAAGGCAGCTGTAATAGAAACATTCTCATACATTTTAGGTGTATTTTATACCTTCCTTTTGGAAAAAAGATCCCAACAAACTACTAAGCTTTGTGTTACTGAAAGTTAGTGTTTAAAATATCACTGTATCAGCTGCTTAGGAAGGAAACTGAGGGAAAAAACCCAACACAATGGCTGAACAAGAGTTCTGATCATCACCCTTTTTAAACAGATTAAATTGAAAAGGTGCAACATCGATCATATGGAAGAGAAAAATATTCCAGGTTGGGTCAAGGTTTTCAATTTACTTGCTAGTCCAGTGTGTCTTTTAACCTACATATATCATCTTCTTTCACAAGCAATTAAAAAAAGCATGGAGACCAAGTACAATAAACACATGTACAGACATACAAAACAGTTATTTGGTGTATATTGTCCTGTTGTCACGTACACTGACTAAAAATTAGGCTATCTTCAGCCCCAAATTCAATCCTGTATAAATTACTTAAGTAATCAGGTATTTTAGCATTTTCAACAGTCTATTTGAAGATTGCAGAATCAGATTACAGAGAAACTCTTAACTGAAATATCTATAAAGTTGGTAAAACTTAGAATGTCACTAAGAAGCTCAATACTGTGTTCAGTAATAGAAGTTTCTGCTTACCAATGATACTTAAACGCAAAGCTTTGTCAGTCTTCAATCTAGCAGAGAAAAAACAGGTATGTCAGCCAGGAATGAGTGCCATACAAATAATTACCTTAATTTCATTCTCCAAAAATTAATTTTTTTCAGTCACAATGAAAGTCAAGGTAAAATTTCAAATAGAAATATTTGCCAAATTCCAAACAATGTAAAACTTACTCTCTTTCATCTAAAAGACCTATTTTTTTGTGAAACTACTATCTGAAATCTGTCCAGTTTACCTATTAAGCTAAACAGTTTCTTGGAGGAAATAAGGATGCAACATTTTTCTCAGAGTACCACAAAAGGAATTTCATAGAAGACCTGCATTATAAAAATTTCCAGAAGTATTTCTGATATTCTGCTGGTATGTTTAATGAGTTTGGAGATTTCACCACACTGCATTCTTGCAAATCAAGCATGCAATCTGAAAAACACCATTCTGTTAACTAATAAGCTTGT
Source organism: Dendrocincla tyrannina (assembly GCA_035047865.1). Taxonomy (NCBI): domain Eukaryota; kingdom Metazoa; phylum Chordata; class Aves; order Passeriformes; family Dendrocolaptidae; genus Dendrocincla; species Dendrocincla tyrannina. The sequence continues at coordinate 33,672,795 of JAWWMP010000132.1, read as the reverse complement.
AATAATTCAAGTTTGTGCTTACTGAACAGCAAAATTCATGTGTTAAGAAACCAAAATTAACTTTATTGTCGCCTAAAATGCGAGAAAAAAAACTTTTCAGACAATATTAGTATAGATAAAATAGAGAGCGGGTCCTTTAATGAAAGCACCTTCAGGTGCAACAATATACATAAGTGCACAGCCAGTATAGGGTTCTTACAAATTTTTAACACTAAGTAATTATCAAATCTAATGGATACATCCAACCTGAGAATCATCTGCCCCCAGAACCTCCCCGGGTCTGCCCCTCTGGAGCTTCTCCAAGGGTTTTGGGCCTTCTGTCTTGCTTTTACTACATGTGCATGTGCCCCAAACAAGCTGTCCTTGCTAAAATCTTTTTTCTTGAAAAAGATTAAACAGAATTTCAAGAATGTGGCGCAAACCGTGAGAAAGGCATTCAGAAACCTTAAGTGTGAGAAGGTGTACAGCTATATTAAAATCTACAAATACATAAAAATCTTAAGGCACCATTAAAAAAGGATGAAAAAAAATCTATCTCAAAGTATTTTTAACTCCACCTCAATCTGGACGGATACTCAAGGCCTTCTGTACTCAATGGGATGTGTGCATGCAATTCTGTTTGGAATTAATATCCATCCTATTTAGCAGTTCTCCAAGAAGACAAGTTTTCTAACAGGTAATACTGTGCCTCAAGCTCTTTTGTTGTGAAGGTGTCAGATTCAATCTGCAGCAAGAGATGTTCCAATTTTCTACTGTTTCAAGAAAGGAATTATGTAATTTGTCACTGGAAAAATATCTTAGCCATGTAAGTTCAGTGTATATATCCAAGGACCTCTGATAAAACGGACATTTTATAATTATTAAATTGGAAAATTGATAAAAGTAAATCACAAAGGATATCACTGATGAAGAACAAATAATGCCAAAATTTATCACAGTTCAAAGCTAATGTGCTCCTTCATTAAATTCCTTTTACTCTATAGAATTTACCTGAAGTAACTCAACGCACAGAAGTCTGTCACCTGTCACAAAAATTGGAATCAAATAACAAAACCCTACTTTCCGGAGACAAACATACTTCTGTCACTTGTCCACAAACCTACGTTATTAAAATAATGATTAGCTTTTTCAGGAAGTACTTCATTCTCTGAAGGCCATCTAAAAGCCACATAAAAGCAAATACACAGCATGTGTGATCTCCTGAGAATTCCACTAACAAATTCAATTAAAGCCTTTTTACTTCTATAGATACCCCAGCATCTGGGAGCATTTTTAATATAAAAAAAAAATCAAGCTGGTGATTAATTATTTTCTTTTTGAAACAAAAATTACTCTTGTTCCTGTGGTTTAAATGACAGACCTGGATGAGACTGTCAGAAATAAAGAAAAAAGGTTAGGAGTCAGCTTTAAAGCTCAGCTGTAGAAGCAGCCTTCAATAAAAGCCAGGGCAGGCATCCTCAGAGGACCTACTGCAGGGAGGTCCAGATACTAACAGCAACCAAGAAAAGGACACACACACCACCCAGTGGAACTCCACACTAGCTGTCCCTGCTGTGCACCCAGCATGGCAACAAAGCAAGGTGAGCATGTCTGCAAAGCGTTGCTATAGAGAAAACCACAATGCCATCTAGAAAAGCTGCCTAAATAGAATCATGTTATGCATCTATGTTCTAAAATACTACAAATTGCCACCTGCACCTGCTAGGGCCACTAGAGCGTTTATTCATCAAGGCAGTGAAGTACATAATCATGATTTTCTTCTGGAAGAAAAACCTTCAGTCCCCTGGTGTACACACCTAATTTCAGTATGAGAAATAACAAACAATGGGCTCGGATGTTAGCTTATTGTACTTTTCATAAAAACCTCACCTCACTGACTTCCAGAAGACAATACCCTTAGCAGGGAGACTAATCAAATAAGGTGAGTCAAGGAAACTTACTCTCATCTCCTTCCACATAATGAGTAGTATCTTTTGCCGAAGGGAAGGAGAGGATAAGGACAGGGATACAATCTTGTGGCAGGCTGTTGTTTCTTGATTTTTTCCTCCACCTGCCTCTCAAAAATCATCTGCTTAGGCACTGAGTATTAATAAGAATGTTTCATGATTTTCTTGATGTCTACTAGGTACTTCAATTCTACTTGCTCCTGCAGCAGCTCTTTGTCTCAGATACTGTATTCAACTGCTCTACGCTAAAGACTAGCCATGAATAAGTATTTCCCAAATCAGTTTGCTCACTCAGTACTTTACCCCATTATATCCACAAATACAAATGCCTTCTATGACTGTGAAAACTAAGACAGGCTTTTCATTAGGAAAAAACTAACATAAAAATTCATGGTTGACAGGACGTATTTCATTGTTTCCCATTGTTAAATACCTTCCGTATTTCTCCATACACATGTCCATTTTTTGCTGGTTATACAAAGCATACTTCCATATGAAAATCTCTCCATAGGAAATAATTGATTTTTTTGCAGTTTATTTATTTCTGTAAGCAAAACAAATAATTTTAAAAGCTAACATTTTTTCAGTTCCTCATGATGCATCTGCAACAACAGGTCACAAAGCAGTGCTGCTGCAAACAGCACAAATATAAGGACAGGGGGGCAAGTTAGAGAATGGAAAACCTAAGAAGAATCAAACAAACAGCTCTACAAGGAGATATTTTAAGGTTACTGCTTACTCCCAAAGGGTCACTCCATGCCCCTTTCACTGTAAAAATTCATTAGCTCTCATATTTCAGAGCATGACAGTATAAGACAGGTGTATTTGTAATGAAAATCCATGGACTCCTAAAAAGCATAAAATCTATGCATAATACAAAGAGGGAAAACAACAAAAAAACCTCCAGTGCTAGATTAGGTTAGCTACCGAATCCTAAAGTTCAGAAAATGCAGTGTTCTACTGGCATCAGTGAACTGCTGCCACATAAAAACATACTTGTAATTATCTAACAGAGCAAACAAGTTGCCTAAAGGAATAAGGATTCACATGTAGATTAAGAGAGAATAAACTGGTAATAATACACTAGAAATTATTGCTGCTCATTACACCTTGAAGAGAACTGAGAAGAGTGATGCAGGCAGGAAAAAGGTGTAATTCAAGTGAACTAGATGACTTAATGCCAATTTTCTAAAAGCAACTGTTCTGTCTCCTCTTATTATGGTCAAGATTGGTCTTTTGTAGTGCAGCCACAATTTCTGGACAGTAAGCTTATTACCTCTGTCATATTTCATTAGGAATGCTTGCATTGAAGAGTATCTGGACAATGGAGGCTGTAAAAGACTCGTGCAACCTAATGCAGAATGTCCCCTTTCTTTTTCTCAGCACTGCATTTTAAGTATTGAAATTCCTTGAGGATAATGTCTTTCCTTCATTATTATCTCACTTGAGCAAAAGATACTTGAATATGCATCTAATAACAACATGCACATTTCCTTTCTGTTTAACATAAACAGGAACATTCAGTAGTTATTTCTTTTCCTCCATCATATAGCAAAGATAATAGGTATATAGAAGCCTAAACTGCCTCTAGTCCTGAATCCTATCTCCAGACAAATACCAAAGGAAAAATAAACAGAAAAAAACAAACTAAACTAAACCAACCAAAACCAAAAGAAACAAACCACACAAAACCAAAGCAAACATTGACTGATACTTCTACAAGACATTCTCACCCTTCAGTAACATGCCATTCAAGAGCTTCCTACACCCAAGGTAATACCTTTGTATTGAATAGTAGTCAACAAACAAAAGGTACATTTGTTCAAAAAGTATTACTGCACAAATTTAGCCAGCCACAATTAGAGCATCTTCTGGCAAGGAAATCCACAGCTTAATTAAAATAATACAGATGAACTCTACGAACTTCCTAGATTCACTGACTGCTCTGATCCATTTTTTTCATGCTGCAGAAGTGCACTAACCCATACAGAGAAACTATCTTTACTTGGGGTTGGTGAGGTCATAGCAAGAACATTGCTTCCAGTTTTGGGTCATACCCACATGTCAGACAATTTATTTCTATATAATAAGAAGCACAGTCAAAAAGTACCAGATCTGTAGATGGGACTAAGTAAGGAAATTTTATAGAGATTACACAGCCACTTCTCCTATTTACCACCAAAAGATGTATTAACCTTCCAACCAGAGAACAGGACTGTCATTCAACAGAAGCAATTTGGAAAATTGTTGGAAGACATTTAATAGACCTGCAGAATCATCTTGGAAGAACAAAATCGATGTGGACTACTTAGCTTTCCTGAGTGTAGCAGTGGAAAACTTTCTTCCAACAACAGCATCAGAAATTTATTTTATCTTTTTCAGAGCCATACAAAATGAACCCAAACTTCACCACTATATTACAGAGACTCAAAGACAAGTAATTACACTAAAAAGTTTAACATGTTTAACTCCCAATACTTAAAAAAAAGTAACCCTGAAAATTTAACAAGCTAATAATCAAGATAATAGAGATTCAAAAGAACCTGGAACCATTAACAAGTCTTTTAAAAACACTACAGGAAAAAAAACCCCAACATTATTCATGTCTTGCAAGTTAAATTGCTCTTCAGGCAAAGACAGTACAGAGAACATAGACAACTGCAGGATGTTTTTAATGCAACTAATTTTTAGATGTACATTTAGAACACCACAACAAAAGTGATCGACAAACTGCAGATCTGTGAACAACACTAGTTAACTGTTTAGGACTCAGAAATTTAAGATGTAGAAATCTTATTTATAGAGAGATCATTTTATCATAATATGCTTTGGATGGTCCAGACTGACACATTACTCTTGGTGGAAAAGCTTCCCTATGCAAAATAAAAGGTTACATCTTGTACCATCAACCTGGAGGCCTCACACTTTTAAACAGTAAGGTTTGTGCTTCAAATACATCAGTAACAAAACAAAAACTAAGGGTAATGTGGACCCATTACTAAATGGAGGAGGGGACCCTGGTAACAGGACACAGAGAAGACAGAATTACTGAACACCTCTTTTGCACTGGCCTTCACAGACAAGACCAGCCCTTGGGAATCTATGACCCAGTAAACCAGGGTTAAGGAATGTTGGAAGGAAGACTTGGTCAAGTAGGACTGGGTTAGAGAACACCTAGGCAAAACTGCCATCCACAAATCCATGGGCCCTGATGGGATGAATTTTCAAGTACCAAGACAGCTGGCAGACATCACAGCCGAGCTGCTTATGGTCATCTTTGACAGGTCCTGGTGATTGGGGAGGTGCCTGAGGACTGGAAGAAAGTAAATGTCACCTCAGTCTTCAAAAAGGGTAAGAAAGAGGACCCAGGGAACTACTGGCCAGTCAGCCTCACTTCAATTCCTGAAAAGGCAATGGAGCACCTCATTCTGGAGGCCATCTATATCGACAGGGAGGACAAGAAGATGATCAGGAGTAGTCAGCATGGATTCATTTGAGGTAAATCATGCTTGACCAACCTGATTGCCTTCTATGATGAAACAACTACTGGGATGTATGAGGGGAGAGCAGTGGATACTGTCCACCTTGACTTCAGCAAAGCCTTTTAATTTTTTGCTGTTGCAAGAGGAACCAAAAGCAACAACAAGAAACATTTAACAAGAAACATCAGCACAGGTGTCCATATGAGTATAACTCTAACCACAGAGACTATCACTGAGAGATTTGATTGAGTGCGCCGTATCATAATGAATAATCAGTACATCACTCCCAGTGAGTTTTCTGGTGCATGTTTTTCTTTATGGCAAAGCCACAGATGCAAGCACTAAGGATCAAGTAAGACTCAATTATCTTTCATGACTAAGCGCTCTGAACGGCGCTCTGAACGGCTGTTATGATGCAAGGTGAGTTAAGGGAAAAAGTGGTCAGTTTAGCACTAGGAAAATAATCTATAATAAAAACTTACAATCAACAATTAGTTCTAGAGAGCTGAGTCAAAACACGAAGCAGCAGGAAAACTTCTTGCATATTAGGAAACTGCCCAATCCTCAACACATGCTACTTGTAAATTCTCGCAGCAGCTCTGCTGGAGGCTATGTGACACTGCTGTGCTAGTAAAGGGCCCCTTCTAGCTAAAGCAACCCTACAGCTTTGCTGTGGATAAGGTCATACATTGATCCCAACAAAAAAATTGCACAGTCTCTGTACCAAGAGCTTCCAATTTAACTCCTTCAGACATCAGGATCAGCTCACATGGTCCATCCAGACACTATACTTTATGTAGCACTGTATAGTCTATATGGTTTATCTATTACTATGCTATACTTTGACAGAAAATGCTTTAAGTTAATTTTATTCTTTATAAATTAACAGTCTTAGCATAA
>JAWWMP010000132.1:33655667-33666367 GCA_035047865.1 Dendrocincla tyrannina | reverse complement strand
AAATTAAAGGCCAGTTTTCCTCAGCTATCTTTTCGCTTTGTGGGAGGGAGAAGGAAAACTTGAAAGCAGAAAACCAAACTTGCCATAGAACAGCAGGAAACTACCAAGGAGGAGTTAACTATTCAGTTTTACTCAGAAATCTCTCTTCTGCAGGAAGGTTTCTGGGTTTTCTTTTCTATTAACTAAACCCTTCAGTGGAAGCAGCTAGATCCTAAGCAGGATTCTTACTGAACTTGAAGTAAAGCCAAACTAGGTGACTAACCTTCACTTGAAACCACCAGTGTTGTACTATTCAAATTACAAACAGCAAAATATTGCTGTAACAAGAAACCTAACTTGTAAGGACAATACTCAAAATCAAGGAGCAGAACTATGAACTTTGTATAAGCCGATTTAATGAATACAAATCTGTCAAATCACATGGCCTAGCAGTAGACTGTTATACAGGCCTTTCTGTTGTTAACCTATGGTTATATCAGCATAACAGTCTCCTTTCCAATACCACCTCCCTTCCCCAAAGAAAAAGTATCCTCTGTGATATCATTCTTTGGTTTGTCCACAGATTTTGGAGTCAGCTTACTTTTCTTTCTTTTCCTGTTTGTGTACTTCCCTTGCAAGCTGTGCAGCTTTTCTGCTGTACGGATGGATAACTTTTTTCTCTTGCTTCCCTCCTTGGGTTTTACGTAACTTTGGCTGAAAAGAAATCAAACATGAAAAGAAATCATACACCAATAAAGTGAAACTAAATTAAAGGGAAGACAGAAGAACATATGACTAAGACTTAAAAGGTCATGCACTGATGTCTCAGAAAGCCCTTAACTTATAGTAGCAAGTTATCAGTTCCATCCTCTTCAGCAACAAAATTAGTTGAGGTCAGTACATGCTGTAACAAAACTACTAGAGCACAGGAAATGCTGTAAGAAATCTTATATAGTGACTACTCTCAAAGTATCTATTTTTTAGAACTCTGCAGCTAGGAAACTAAGATTAGCTGTCTCTATCTTTGCAGTGAATGTCCCCATTCAAGCTTCTATCCAACTGTTGCATCTGAATTTCTGACAAAGGCCATTATATAACTTGTACAGCATATCAAAAGGGATTTTCTTGTCCCTCCCAAGAGTCCATGACTCTAACAAGGGAGCTGTCAGAGGCCTTCCTTTCCTAGCCTAGTTACCTTAGTTTTTGGTGGAAAAGTGTCTGAACTGAAAGGCTTTATGAAATAATATGCAATTAAACTGTGTGCAAAAGAAAACACGTGAAAGCAAGGAGGCCTTTCCTGCGTCTCAATAAACGGCAATCAACAGACACTCTAGTGCACCCTGTTACCTGTTCCTGCGTCAGTGCTTAGGGCTGGGAGGAGAAGACGACATCAAATACAAACTATCCCGGACACCTCAGGAAATCTCAAGCGGCGGCACCTCACACCGCTCCCACACCGCTCCCATCACCGCTCCATCACCGCTTCCATCACCGCTCCCACACCGCTCCATCACCGCTTCCATCACCGCTCCCACACCGCTCCCATCACCGCTCCCATCACCGTTCTCACACCGCTTCCATCACCGCTCCCATCACTGCTCCCATCACCGCTCCCACACCGCTCCCACACCGCTCCCATCACCGCTCCCACACCGCTCCCATCACCGCTCCCATCACCGCTCCCATCACCGTTCTCACACCGCTTCCATCACCGCTCCCATCACCGCTCCCATCACCGTTCTCACACCGCTTCCATCACCGCTCCCATCACTGCTCCCATCACCGTTCCCACACCGCTTCCATCACCGCTCCCACACCGCTCCCACACCGCTCCCATCACCGCTCCCATCACCGCTCCCACCACCGCTCCCCTCGCCGTTCCCCTCCCCGGAGCCGCCCGGCCGGACCAGCACAGAGAGACGCGAATCCCTCCCGGGGGAAAGGCGGCACCTTTTAAAGGCAAGGCCTGCTCGCCGCCGGTGTAGGCCCACAGGGCCGCCCGCCAGTCACCCGGGGCACCCGCTGCCCTCCCGAGGCCTCTCCGGGGACGCGGTGGGGCCGCTCCCGACGCCTGGGACGGGGCCTAGGGCGCCACGTGAGAAGCCCCCGCCGCCCGCAGAAGCAGAGGCTGCGGAAGCAGCACCCTCATCTCTGTCTCTGTCCCGGACCCCGATCCCCACCCCGATCTCGATCCCGATCCCGATCCCCACCCCGATCCCGATCCCGATCCCGATCCCTACCCCACGGCACGCACCATGGCGGGCGCCCCTCCTTCCGCCGGGCGGTGCAGCAGGCTCAGCGCTCCGGGCGGGCGGCGCGGCCGGGCGGGCCGGGCCGCGCACACCCGGGCCGGGCCGTGCACACCCGGGCGGGGCCGGGCTGGGCTGGGCCGCGAACACCTAAGAGCAACGCAGCTAAAACACTGGGTTAAGGCAAGTCGCTGGGGCATGTGAAAGTAACGCTGCCGCTGCCCAGAAGCTTGGGATAAAAGAGAAAGCATAAATATAAGATAAAAGGGTGATCATGATGAAGAAATTCCACAGCTGGTGCCTGTGCATAGGACGAGCTCAGTTAAACTGAAGTAAATGGAATCAAACCCAGAAAAAGGCAATAACATGTATGAGAAGACCAAAACACCCCCTGTTAAGAGAAAGAACCCGTATACTTCTGATAGTCCAAAAAGAAAAGCCAAAGCCGTAGGAGAATGTGCAGACCTGCAGCCCCCAGCGAAGCAGAACGAGCCCTGCGGGCAGGGCTGAGCTCGGAGACATCGCCCTTACCCCGCGGGTCTGGAACAGCATCGGTGGCTCGTCAGCTCCGAGGGGCACAGGCTCACACCATCTCGGCCTTAATGCGTCTTGCTCTTCAGGCGCCGAGAACTCCGTTCTGTCAAGTGCTTTAATTCATTTCTGTAGCACTGAATAATTTTTATACAGTAAAATGATAAGCAATAGATATCAGCTCTGCTTTCATTTGGGTTGTACGGCTTCTTATCGGGCTTTGTGTCCCTAAAATTCCCTGACCTTGCCAACTGCATCACGCAGGCTGACAGACTTCACCTGCCCTTACCTCTGTGATACTCTAGTAGTATGAGATGAAGATATCACTGAAGCTTAAAACATGCAGCAGTAGCAATTTTGGGGTTTAATCTAATAATTTAGAATGTAGCAGTCAACAGGAAACTGAGCATGGAATTTTAAATAGTCCATCCAATTAAATAGAGTTATGCTGTCAAACAGCACAGGAATCATAGTAGCAAACTAGGGAATAGCTCTGTTTTAATAATGGTCAAATCTACCTGGGGACAGCAACTCATGTTTAACTGAGGGGTGCTGAAGGAAGTCCAGCAATATTATAAAATGACAATGAAAACAATTTGAGTATGGGGTAGAAATCATGAATACAAACCAAAGATGGAAAAAAACTAATTTGTAGATTCTTTATTTGGATGAACAGCTTGGAGACTTTAGAGCATGCATGTTTGGAAATGTCAATAGATATACTACTCCCATCAGAATACCGCAGAAAAACTACTGTGATCTCCATCTGATTTTCATTTCACAGAGAAATGCTAGGTGGGAAGCTGTATAATTGGTTTTACTTTTTAAGCTAGAGGACATGGTTGGAGTTGAAAGTACCCACAGTGCAGGATTACTGAGTCTTGTTCTACCTAACCTTAAATTTTTTATGGGAACTTTTAGAAAGAAACATGGACCCTGTAGGTACTTATTGGGCAGCTCCAAGGGGCTATTTAACTGGTCTTCTGTCATAATGAGACCCTTGGGTGATGATGCATCTAATCTGATGACCTAGTTACAAATGAAAAACTATTCAGTGTAAATATGCATTGCTTTCTAGTCCAGTCGTGTTCTTTAAATAGTTTGTAGCCTGGAAAAAAAAATTTGCTTTTTAATACATCACTCCTCCCATCTACAGAGGATCTTTTGTAAAATGTCTTGACAGCTGTGTCGAATAATTGCTATGTAAGTTCTCCTCAACGATGCATTTATCCAGAGGGGAGGGGGGCAGGAACAGACACAAGAATCCAAATTTGGTATGTTAATATCTGGATCTTAATTTACATTTTTTGCTTTAATTTTACTGATACCAATGCAAGTGCATAAGTTAAACTGAAGGGATATCAGGCTGTGATAGTCCTTCTTATGGTGTTCAGTGATGCAAAATACAGTTGGTTTACTGACTAAAGGTTAATTATTCTTTCATCCTCAAACAGATTTGCTATTAAATTCTAGCTACTATGAAATATCATGTTAAACGTTATAACGCAGTGACTGCCGGATGGTACTTTGGATACAGTAGCCATAAAATTCTGAGAAGGAGGCTCCATTATAATGACAATACCATGTATTAGATTTTCAGAATTTCTGACATTTACATGTCATGAATTAAATCAATTGACATGCAAGAGTTAGACTGATTTCTGAATATTCTGAAAAATCTCTTTTACACTGTTATAACTGCATTAATTAGAATGGCAGTTATAATTGTGGTTAGCTTAGTTTTGATAAAATACAAATTTCCTGAGTTAGAGGGAATCAACTAAAGGTTAAAGCAATTAACAGCTGCATTTAGAAGTGAGAAAAAAAGCAATGAGCAGCAGAAACTATATCAGTGAGGGAACAGTGAGCAATTAGACATAGCTTTGTCAGGATCTGCCTTAGTCTGAAATGCATCTGTAGTAGAGCTTTAGTAGAAAGGCACATGTAGAGTTTCTTGACTATATGTCACATTATCAATAAGACCAAACAGTACAGTAGAAACAGAAAATTGTTGTTATGCTTACGGTTATTGAGTGGATTTTTTAAGCTAATCTCTCTTAAATCTGTGAGTTTTGTATGTGCTATTATCTTAATAAATAAAGGATATAGCCACATGATAGTAAACATAATGGAAAATATATCACTAACTTTAAATTCCATTGGAGTTTAGTTTTGTTATTGTTTGGTTTGGTTTACCTATTTCACTTAATGTGTATTTATCGCAAACTTCTCTACGAATGATACACACTTAAGAATTCCAGTTTCTTTCTACATATGCAGAGTTCAGATCTGCTCATAGCAGTGAGGATATGAATGAAACTGGTACTTTTAAAATATAAATAAATTGGGTAAGAATTATAAAGCACTGAAAATTATACATAATCTGGGTTATTTTAAAATCAACCTCTCAGAGAATGAATCGGAGAACAACTGAGCTCAGTGTTGTCACAGTTAGGTGACTGAGCTTCAGCAAGTCTGAGGTATGTCTTGGTTTAAAGACATACCCTAATATTTGCTGTATCCTGATTTCATAAATAGAATGCCATTTGCTTTTGCTTTAGCCAGCTTTATACTTTGAAGTTACATTCCTGTCAACTCAATGCCATTGTTTAGGTCTACAGTTTACAGACTGTGAACATGTTTATCTGCATATCTGAGACAGTGTTTCTGCAAATTTGACTTTAATGACTCAGTGGAGCTCTAAATGAAGGCAAGAGGACCTTGTTTTGAAACCTGCGTTCCTCACATGAATTATAGCAGATTTTCTAGCATTTGTTTGAAAATTTCTTTAAATTGCTTATATTCAGCAAATTGGGTTTTACTTCTGTCATTGATCCTGGTACTATATTTTGCATTGACATCTTAACTTTTCTGCTGATAAACTAAGAAGAGGTATGAGAGAAGTACCTATTTATGTAATTTACTCTTCCTTTCAATTTACAATTATTTCTAAATTACATTGCACAAGAAACTACTAAAAACATCTAATATGCTCCCTTGATTATGTTGCAGGCTATCTATTTCTGCATTTCCTGATTTTTCTAAATGATGCTACTATTTTATTTTGTTTAATCTCTCCATTCTAATTACACTCAAGCTCTTCTTAATGGATTCCTTTTGCTAATCAGAACAGCAGAAGACCACTTATTCCTTTCAACAGAGGCTCCTTTTATCAACCTCTTTAAGGTTTTAAAATTAGAGCTCTTGCCCCTTTAGTTGTTTAGATTTTTAAGAGGCTCTCTGATGCACTATATATTTACAATACACTTCACATTTTGGAAGTCCTTGATAACATGGTTGCTATGTGGCGTACTCTGCAAGTTTCCAGTTTCAAGATATTGAGTGTCTAAGTATCTAAGTGCGACAGCGTACTGGAATGCTCCCCCTTTTCGTTTTCCCCCGGCCATGCCCCGAGATGCCCTGGGACACAGACACACAGAGACGGCAGGAGAGAATGCAGAGAGAGAGTTTATTCACATGGTCAGGGGTATATAAGGGTTTTAGGGGAATTTTGTTACTACCAATAGAAATCTAGGGATAACAACCAATAGGGAAAGGGTTAACTAAAGGCCAGTAGGGGGGCTTCATATAGTCCTGCAAGAATGAATTCCTGCATACTAGACTAGGGAGATAGGAGTTTTCTCAAAGGGTTTTGGGAAGGAGAAGGGTGACTCAGGGAAAAAAGACAAGCAATCCATTTTACAATACAGTAAAAGCCTCAGTTTTTAGGGCATTATGGCTGGTCTCTTCATTTTCTTCACAGGCCCATTTCTTGCATGATTTACTCCACTTCTGATATTGTAAGTCCACTGCCATATCTAAGTTTAAAACTTTCTAGAGAAAGGAACCTGAAATGAGGCTAAAGAGTAGTAGCATAACATGCTGTCACTGTATAGCATTGCATCTCCAGCAGAGAAAGGAAAATCTTATGTATTAGATCCTTTAGACGCTCTATTTTGCATAGACCCATCTGGACCAAATTCCAGTCAGGGTGCATGTGAGTGTGTAAATACACACAGATTTTCAACAGATTCTCTGGAACCCAGAGTTCCCTTCGGGCCCTTGGGTGTGCCCAGTGGCTTAATGCTTAGGTAAAATGATCAAAAGTTCACTATGTGGGCAGATATATCTGGGAAATGGGCCTGAAGCTTAGAGAATAAACTACTTCTACCTCTGCTTAAACTTCTGTCTGGGCACCCATTTGAAGCATTTCTCCTTAACCATTCAAATGTACCTATTTGTGAAGTTGCAACCAAAATTCATGATTTTATTCTTGTGAGACTTTAGCTGTTGTAACTTTTTTCTTCAAGAGTGAATTGAAGCTACTCTGCAATAAATTTATCAGACCTTCCCTTGATATATCAGGATATTTTCACTAAGCATGCACTAGGAATGGAAAAAATGAGGAAAAATTATTTGACCTTACATCAGGCGTGATTATGAGACAAAGACCCCAAAACTTCAACTGGTTGGCAGAAATCTGGGCATACCCACACAGGAGTGATCTCAAGTAGAAGGCTGAGCCAGAAGGACCCATTGATTACTGCTACATTCACCCTAATCACATCCCCACTATAAACTCCATGTGCCATGAATTCTTCTGGCCTGTTAAGATTCCTCCAGTGCTTGGTTTTCTAAAAAGAAAGTGGGTTTGCTCAGAGAAAAACATTCTTGGGCCAAATCTTTCTTCAGTTGGTGTCTGGCTCAGTTCTTAGAAAACCATAATGTGATGCTGCTCTAATGGAGTTGAGATGGAGAGGTGGGTTGGGTGTTTTTTGTCTCTTGAGGTCATGAAGAACTGAGCAATTAGGTCCTAATTAGCACATCACTCATGGAAACAGGTGCCAATAGGAGTAGTCTAGTAATTTAGTAATTGATTAAACCTAAGCATCCAGTGAAACATTTTGCAGAATAAGAGGCTGAAGTAAACAGTTTTATGGTACAGTTTTACTGTTCATTAACTTTATGAGAAAGTTTCTTCCTAGCAGCCATAAGCTGGATATGTTGGGGTGAAAGTTGGGAAGCCATATGAGGAGTGTGTGACATTACTGGGTTTGTTCAGTGTGGAGAAGAGGAGACTGAGGAGAGACCTCATCATGGTCTACAGCTTCCTCCTGATGGGAATATAGAGGGGCAGGCAGTGATCTCTTCTCTCTTGTGACCAATGACAGGACCCGAGACAATGGCATGAAGCTGAGTCAAGGGCAGTTTAGGATATTTGGATATTCGGAAAACGTTCTTCACACAAAGGGTCGTTGGGTGCTGGAGCAGGTTCCCCAGGGAAATGGTCACAGCACCAAGCCTGCTCAAGAAGCATTTGCACAACCATCTCAGGCACATGGTGTGATTCTTGGGATTGTCTTGTGCAGGACCAGGAGCTGGACTTGATGATCCTTTTGGTTCCCTTCCAGCTCAGGATATTCTGTGATATATCAGACTATTTTCGCTACACATACACTAGGAATGGAAAAATAAGGAAAATATTCTTTGACAATACAGAAGATGGTTACTGAGTTAGCCTAAAAAGTCATATTTGTGTGCAAAACAGAAAAATGTGAAATTATTGAAATCTCAGTGTTTTGTGTACCAATAAAGCTTGAGTTACAGTATATAATTTCTTAATCCTATCTTTCTGGTTTGAGTGGTCTCTTTCCTTCTTGTCCTTTTCAATCTTCACTTCAGGCCCTGTAGCTACAGCAGTTGAGGCTATTACATGAACATATTGTGTACTATTTAAGATGAGGTGACTCTAGAAATGCAGTCTTGTCTGGGACTCCATCAGGTGTCAGGAGGTTTTCTTCAGTTTCTCTAGCACGCTTATTGGGTTGTCATGTGCCTGTGAGTCTCCAAATAATTTCTGATTTTGTTACTCACACTGATTTTTTTCTTCTTTTTTAAACCTAGAATAGACTTTCTCATTACTGCTGTCAAAAGATGTCACAATATTATGCAAAGCTAAAATGTACATATAAACAACCCCCTGATATTTTCAGGTTAAAAGCATGTAATCCCCATAACTTCTGTACCAGCACAGCATGTTACACCTCTCCTACAATGTTTTGGGTTTTTTTCCCATAGATATTCTGCATACTTTTGAGTTTCAAACTAGGTCTTCAAGAGTGAGCTGGGCATAGTCTAGATAAACATGTTCAGGCTCATTGCTATATACCTGCATCACAAACTACATCCTTTTAAATTTTGTTTGACTCATTTGGCTGGTTGCCCTAGCTTTCCTCATTAAACAAATATAACTTCTAGTAAACCTTCTGCCATCCTAAGAATTCTTCTGCTTATCTCCTTAGTTCTTTTAATGTTTTCTATTTTTCCCCCCTGTGATTTCATTATTGTCTGTTTAAAGGAATTAACCTTTTAGAGGAGGAAAATAATGATCAGCTTGGATTGTTTTCCACTTTTGGAGTGTATAGTTGCTAGAGATTGGATCACTTCATCCTCTGCAAAGTGTTAAAAAAAAAATCTCTAAAATCACTTAGACTGAGAAGTATCATGAACCATATTCAATAGTGTGTTTATTCCTTAAAAAAATAATCTTACCCTACTTAATAGTAATATTTGTTTTGACAGAGGGTCTTCAATCAAGAAAATGGGTGATTAGTTGCTCCATATTAGTAATATAAATTTACAAAAGAAAAAATTGAAATGTAACATGGTTCATTAAACATAGTTTTGTTGGACTCATTTTTGTGCATATGTTCAGTATCAGGAATATGGATTGTGCATAAAGGTGTATGGAAGAAAATAGATGGTTTCTGATGGATAGAATGTAATTTGCTGAACTACACAAGACAAGTTAAGAAATTGAGGTATTAGAGGAGAAAAATTATGTTTGATTTAAGATTGTAGTAATTGGATTGGTCATTGTGCTAATTTTACCCTGAGTAAATAGATACAGAGATATATCAGTCTGTAAATTAAATGCACTTCTCCACCTATTGTAAGAAATACTGGGAGCACAGTTAATGTGATCTAAATCATTACTGAATACAATCAGTGAAATCCTGTAAAACTCTGCCTCCATATTCAGAGCTGTTCCTGTGTAGCTCTGTAGTGGCATAACTACACCTATCAACCAAAAACAATTTTCCCACTAGCTATGACCTGACACAGCAAATTTGATGACATTATCTGCACTGTGGCTACCATACCCTTTGTATATTAAGAATGACTTAGGGAAAGAAAACTCACTGGAATTAAAGTTGTTTTGTAGCTTCTGGTAATTAAAAAAAGGATAAAAAGAAATTTTATTAGACTATAAACACTGCCACAGTATTACAAGACAGCTGTATGCCTAATAGGCTGTGACTCTGATCTTTGTTGGTGTTATTTATAATTAGTTCCTTTCCCTGAGAAATTATGAATCTCAAACCAAAATAAATAAATAATTTTAAATTTTTTTAAATAAACAAAATAATTTTGTTCTGGAACAAAAATGTAAGAAACGATATTTCTTTACCAAATAAAGGAAGTTATCTGTAAAAATAATTTTGAAATACTTTTAACTCATTTTCTTAGAAAATCTTTACATTATGTAACATTACATTCTAGAAAATTAGGCTCTGATGTTTGTCAGGACTCTGAGTCCCCTTGCTCACTGCTTCAGAGATTTGGAAGCTATTTTGGGGGACCCTGGAAAAACTGCATTACCTGCCTCAGGCTCCCTTGCCTCCAGCATTTCCTGTCATGCCAAATAAAACTTTGCATAATATGTTTTTTAATTTCTTTTTCCTGGCTAAATGGCCCTCAAGGTTGCAAGCTCAGGCAGAAGCCTTCCCATGAGTGCTGACTTTCACATTACACCAGTTGTAATCTGCATGACTAAGCCAGGAACCCAAAAGTTTTTGGTTTGACGTTGGCAAGAGAAAGGCAAAACATTGGAAAAGAAAGTCTCTGTTCCTAAAAGCTCTTCATCCAGACTCTGAGCTT
>JAWWMP010000132.1:33626613-33653094 GCA_035047865.1 Dendrocincla tyrannina | reverse complement strand
AGACAGACAGACAGACAGACAGATAGATAGATAGATAGATAGATAGATAGATAGATAGATAGATAGATAGATAGATGAATTAGAATTCCACTTTTTTCCCCCTGATTATTAAGGCCAGTTACCTTGGGTAACCCTTCCTTTCTTTGGTTTACAGAGAGCTATTCCTCTTAATGAGCTTCTGGAAATAATTTCATTTGTATAGGCAGAGAAGCAAAACAGATCAATTAGTCAGACTGTAAGTTTGGTACCACAAAAATGATAAGAAAAACCACTTCATCTCATGATTTATTTTTTTTTTTTAATTTCCCAGAGGAAACTGGAAGAATTTCAAGATGACATGCCATACTGCAGTCTCAGTTTATAGTGAAACAGTGCCAGAGCAGGGAGATACAGGTTTACTGTATGTAATCACATGGAATCTGGGAGCTAAATTAACCTGCTATTCTTGTTACTAAGGTTTTAAAAAAAATTAGAACACAATAGAATTAGAGTGACTTCAAAAGGAATATTCTTTGCTTACTTATACTTCAGTGTTATGTCCTACTGCAAGCATTTCACCTCTCTGTGCCTGAGAAGCTCATGGAGCAGCTCCTTCCAGAAACTGTGCTAAGACACATGGAGGACATGGAGGCAATTTGAGACAGCCAACGCTGCTTCACCAAGGGCAAGTCCTGCCTGACCAACTGAATGGCCTTCTGTGATGGAGTGACTCCATCAATGGACAAGAGAAGGGCTACAGAATCTGGACTTCTGTAAAGCCTTTGACATGGTCACCCAACAACATTGTTCTCTCTAAATTGGACAGAGATGGGTGGACAGTTCAGTGGAGCCATGAGCAAACTCTGTTGCCACGGACTGCCTGGGTTCATTCTGTGGTCAAGGGATTTGTGCAGCACTGGTCTGTGCATACCCAGGGTGTCAGGTGGACCACCTTGACGTATAGTGGTCTCAGGGGCAGGATGTATATCAACACAGAATATTTTTTGGTACTTCACTGTAGGTACATTTGTTACGATATCCATCAAGTGCAGGCTCACCATGGGTTGCTACTGGAAAGAATCAGATCGGTTGCATTGGTGTTGGGCTGGAGGTACTGCTGAAGTGAAAAGAAAGCACAGAGATGAGATATCTGCATTTATTTTATACTACCATGAAATTCTGGACAACAGCGGAGAACTATTAATTAACCATGGATTTCATACAACTAGTTCTATTTGTCAGACTTTCAACTTGAACCTATTTTCATCTTCAGACAGCTACTCTTAGCACCTGCTGAAAAGAAATAATCAATACAGAAGACTCATGGTTAAGTGCATGGATATTATTGTCATATGAAGAAAGACTTGTGGACTTTGGGACTTTGCTGCAGCTCCTGGTTTTGAAGAGTTACAACCACACAAGGAAAGCGTGCAGAGAGGTTTCTCTTTGCATCTAGCTCCCATGGCTGTAGTGATCATTAGATTTTGCATATATTACAGAAAGAATTATTTAAACATACGTGTGGGGGAATATTCTCTAGAGGATGATCAGGAGAACTGTTTTCTCAGGTCATGAGAACCATGTGTCTTAGGAAACAGGGAGGTGACATCTCTCTCTTCTGGCAGGCTGCCAGAAGGAGATAGACAAAAACTTTTTTATGAGAGAAGTACCTTTTAAAAAACTCAGACTAACTCGCTCAAAAGAGAAGTTTTGCACTATTTGGAGGGGAAAGTTCATCAAATTTTGTTGCATCTGTTAAATAAAATCCTGTTGAAACAATTTATCAGCTTATTTCAGGAGTTTCTGCTGATAAGAATGAGCATAAAGCTATTGCAGGTGTTCTACTCAAAATAGTGAGAAAACATAAAATTATCTTCCTAGAGAATAATTTCCATAATGTTTCAGAATGCAGGTTCAATAATTGCCTAGTAATTTATTGGGTTTGCATATTTTGCCTTTTTTCAAAAATTTATAGCACAAAAATAAGGGTATTTGGGAAGCTTTTGGCTTTACCATCATTAATAGATCTCTATGTTTTCCTTTTCAGACTTTTCAGAGAAATTCTATTCCTAAATGTGACAATTTTTATCAAGAATGATTTGTTTAGTTTATAAAGGTCTTATGTCTTGAAAGGCAGTTTTACACTTTGTGGGCATTTGCTGCTTTTACTATGGAATTGTTCTTTCAGTTCATCTGACACTTCAGATAATAACCCATTTATCAACAGCTATTATCATCCATTATTGCAACAGAAAAAATTAAGAAGGATTACCTAAGGACACTGCAAAAGCAGGCACTTTAAAAGAATAGCTTTAATGGATGCTATGAGCTTCATTTTACGTTTAGGGTTGCAATTTTTGTGAGCCAATAGTGAAGAGATTTGAAGCAACTTTAGAATATGGCAAAAATCCTGTTTCGAGTTGGTAGAGGGGAAGTCTGCAACTGCAAAATAAAGTGGATTTCTAAAATGAGTGCTAGCATAACTAGGAACATGAGAGGGAGGTAGCATTGCCATAAGCAACCTGGATGCTCACAGAGGTGTAAGAAGCTGAGAGCAAGCTGGGCAGCTGGGCCAAGGTTAGTGTTGCAGCATACTGATGAGTGCAAGGAGGCAGGAGAGCTTTATGGCTTCCTTGAATCACCAAGGAATACCTGTCACAACAAATTTTAAAGTAAAAGCATTTCCGTGCCCACTACAACTTTCCTCAGCTTGGTCCTTGATGCTCTGTTGAGCAATTCAGTTACAGAGACACATTGCTAACCAGGTAGATGCATTTCAGTGAGGGGAATGGGAAGATAAGCTGAAGCTCTCTCTGATATTACTTGATGGAGTACTATAATTGGAAGAACCAATATGAAATGCCAGTCCATTAAGATGTCCTGGTATAAAGAAAAACATTATCTCCTGAGAGAGGCTCACTCTTTGGAAAGCTGTTTTCTTTTTGTTTGTGCTATTTTTCTGCTGTAATGTAGCAATTTTTGTAGGAAAATTGAGCTGTCTTATCTGATACACCCTTGATCACCGCTGTGTGAACTTTCACAAATACGATTTTAGCTGGATCTTTGATAAGGATTTTTTCCCTCTCCACTATCATGTAGCTTTAAGTTATTTAAGATTTTTAGTGGTAATGAGAGATCTAGAACTTCTTCAAAAATATCCAAAGGATCTATTCACGTTATCCCTGTTTGAAAGCCTGAGTTACAGTGCCTAGTGCTTACTAGAATAGAATTACTGGACATTAAACTTCAAATGTTTTATATCAGCAGAGCACTACCTCAGTCCAATTCAGAAATAGTTTGATGATAGAAATGAGAATCTTTTATTAACTTCCTTTAGCCAGTTCTTGCACTGGCATCCAGTTATACAGGTTTCTACAAGACAAAGATACTGTTAATGATATATCTTTGTGCCCTATTTCACTCTAAAGCAAGAATTATTTTAGTTCTACTGTGTTAAATTTTAAATCCTTGGATAAACTAGCAGACCTTGTTAAGCAGCATAGCTGGTTTTTATGGCAGTATCTGCCCAATGTTTAAGTGAATTGGTTCAGGGAAACTGAACGGGTAAATGCACACAGAAATCATTCATTATTATCATTACAGTATTTCTTTTGATCATTTGTCATTAGCTTTCTGTAAACATATCAAAAAGTATTAGAGATGATGCGGGGTTTTTTGGTTTTGTTTGGTTGGTTTTTGTGGTGTGTTTTTTTGGTTGGTTTTTTTGTTTGTTTGGGGTTTTTTTGTTTGGTTTGGTTTTTATTTGGGGGAGGTGGGGTGATGTTAAACTTATGTTGTCGTAAAACTTCAACTTTTTGGGATGGAATTTTTTAGTCATTTCTAAATGGATTAGACCAGGGACTGATGGGGCTCAGAACTTCATGCATCATTTTTTAAACTAGTTTATGGCAGCCTGTGATACGATTATGTTCTTTTATCACTTAGCAGGTGCAGAAAGGGTTTTGTGTAAAAGTGCTGTTAAGTTGTCATCAATTGCTTCTATTCAGATTTTGACCTTTCCAATACTTTTGACAACAAATCTACAGACTAATTATGTATTGTGTTAATAGTGCCCTTTTACAGTCTGCAGTTTCTTTTTGTGTGAGAGGCCATATCTGTAGATATAATTCAGAGGGATTAATAGGAGTTTCTGTTAACTTTTCATTAGAACTTTCTTTTTATGAAGTTCACCGTCTTACCTTTTTTGGTAGTAATGTATTTATCAGCTGGAAATCATCTCATTCTTTGGTTATCTGTTCTGCTCTATTTAAATACAGATGATCAGCATGATATATGTCACTGTAGATGAAAGCGTACTATTAATTTAAAGGACTGCATGACACATTATTTGCCATACATTAATTGATTAAGAATTACCATCTGGTATAATCCCTTCTAAAATAACACACCTCATTAGTTTACTGAATGAGACACAGAGTCATTAGTTTACTGCACTAGAGAAGGAACCAAGTCACTCTATTTTTCTTTCTCTTTTTTTTTTTTTTTTTTTAAACCTGCTACTTAGGGAAGCTTATGCTTCCACTGATCTAATCAAAACCAAATTTTACTAGATTAAATAAACTGAATTGAAACTGCTTTTCTTGCCTGTACTTAGAAATGGTACAGTAGATATCTGAGAAGTCATATCTTGTGTCTTGTTCTCCTGTTATTCTGGATCACCTTGTGTGCCCTGATTTTGCTCCAGTCTGGAATGGGGACACGACAAGAAGATGTGCACAGGCCTGGGATGTGCTCCCAGGTATTTCAGCTTAGATGTATAACAACAGAGAGAAACAGGGAAAAAATAATACTTCTACAGTTGTATTTCATTTCTTCAGGGCCTCAGGGTAAAGGTGGGAGTTAACATGTGCACCCTGCTTTACCTGCCTGTGAAGTGTGTGAGTTTGAGACTGTAAATGTGGCTCCTAAAGGCAAGGGGCAGCCAGCAGTCCTCTTTCTTCACGGCTCCTGAATGGAGGTGAACAAGAAACACGTACTCTCTTTGAGGCTTTTTTTATGGTATCTTTTCCCCCTGATTAGACTGGTGTCTGCAGAGCATTCACCACTTCTGAAAACTTGCCCTAATTTAGGTGTGTTAATTTAGGATCCTTAGGGCTTCAGTGATAATTAGTGAACTATTCAGCATTATCAGTGATCTCTCTGTTACTTTTTTGATGCAGCAATGCTGGTCAGTGGCTCCCAGAAAGTTCTCAAATTCACTCACCTAGTAATACAAGTCCTTTGACGGATGAGTTTGGCTTTCCAGAATACACACCCTGGTTTCCATCTTAGAGTACAAATGCTCTGAGGTGGTTTGCTTTGTATAGCATTTCACTGAAGTTATTCAGTTCCAAACAAGCAATTAGCCCTCTCCCTACTGGTATCATTTGAGCTTACCCTTAATATCACACGATTTCAAAGACAAACATATATTTGTTTATTTAAGCAAAAGACTACAGAGGAAAATAAAAAGAAACAGGGAAAAATGAAACAAAAAAAAAAAGTCATTTTGAAGTCTATTTCATTTGGAACTGTTTTCCTAGCTGTCACTTTGAATAGGACATTTCAGCTATAGCAGCCTGGGATCCACTTGGCTAGCACTACTCTGCCTCCGAATATTACTTCTCCAAGTTGATTGCTATGTCTCTTTGCTATACTGGATTCTAGTTTATAGCTGAAGCTAGAAATAGCAGGGTTAATGTGCTTTAGTGCTCTAAAAGAAATGGAGGAGATGAGATCTTATATTAGATCATCTGAAATGGGAATCTAAGCTACATATTTATATAAAAGCATTTCCTTTTTCATAAGGAGGCCTTATTGTATTTCAGCTTTTTTGAACCCTACAAGAGATAGTGCTAGTGCAAGCCAAATTGGGATGCTTGTCTTCGAACTCATGGAAGGTTCTCCAGTGTATTAATACTCTGCTCATGTTTTCCTTTTTGCTGAGGAAAACAACTGTGTTCTAGCTACAGCTTAGAACTTCCCTTTTCAGGCAGAAAAATTTACATTGTAAACCACTTGTTTTTGTAACTGATTGCAAATTGCATATCATAAAAGTTACCCAATGTATAATAGGTTCAGTTGTATATTGCTTTTCTGACTTGCTAAAGTGACTACACACCACATCTTAATCAACCATGTGTCAACATTAAGAGCAAAGTCCATACTACTAAACTCCTTGTTTTCTGAACATTTCTTCAACTAGTAGTTGCTCTACAGCCAACCTGTGCCAACTCCATGCAAAACCTTCAGATAAGGCAACACAGTTTATGCTACTGCACAGTAAAACAGGCCCATAAACCTCTCAGGGTTGCTTTTAACCTGGATAAAGCTCACCTTTCAGTTGAGGTGAATTTGATGCAAATGATTAGTGAGTTCATTTTAAACAGCCTGGGTCATCATTGCTTCTCAGAGAAACACTTGTGAAACTGCTGAGTGGAGTTTTCTGCTCCCCAAGACAGGGGGATGTGATTGCTGCTCTAAGGCTTAGGTCCCACTGAAATGGAAGGGTGTTGGTTGCCTCTATATGTTCTGAAGTTCTCAAACTAGGACCTTTGCTTTAATTCTTATTGTGTTAACATTACTTAAATTTCCTTTACCTCTGAACCTCTATGCTATCTAAATAGTAAGCTAGACTCAAGCACACTTAGTAGTTCTTTGACTTAGTCTGATTTGAACTTTAGATTGTTTGAACTTAAAATTATTTTCAGGGTCTCAAAAGGCATGGAATAGAGAGACACAGTGTCCTTAAAATTTATACAATAAATCAAGCTACCTTAGATGTGAAGATAAGCAGGAGAACAAATGCAAGTGATAGAGACTGGATTTTTCAATTCACTGTTTCAACCTAAATTGTTTACTACAGGGAAAATGGAGAGCAAAGAAGGAGAATAAGCCAAATTTATGTTACAGGTATAGGTATTAAGCAAAGTGCAAAATTTGATAACAGTAGCTGTAGATAGGGAAAGGTGGATGACAGGAAAATGTATTGGTTTTAATATACTTTCCTCCAATTTTTGAATAATATGGGCAGTCTACCTTGTACCTGCACTGAGAGTGAAGGGGAATGTGTAGAGAAAAGTACAGTGTTGGTAGTATGAGAAACAGAGCCTCAACCAAATGAATTTTTTTTTCATAAAAAGAGGTTTATTATATGGTAAGAGCAATACAGGCCTGGACATGAGGAGGGAGTCTTCACTCCACCAACTCGTGCAACAGGTACAATGTGTGTCTGGCTTTTATCTAGCCACTTATACATATTCATTACATGGTATACATATGAATTTTTACATACTTCTCTTTATATGGCTACCGTTAAGTCATTCTTTTTACAACTGGTTAATTACTACATTACCATTTAGTATCTTGATAACTTTCCACCATAATTCAGGTATTCCTTGATAAAGAGGTGACAGGGGAGTTTGGGGGTCATGTACAATTTAGTATCTTGATAAAGGAGTGACAGGGGAGTTTTAGGATTTAGTGTTTTGACAGATTCCTTATCATGATTTAGGTATCCCTTGGTAAAGGTTCAGGGAAACTGATGACCTTACAACAGTTGGTTTTATTGTTTTATGGGGGTGCAATAAAACCATTTGTTTCCCTACTGGCACGAATGATATACATACTTATTACAGTAGCATGAAAGAGTAGTAACTTGTGCACCCAGCACATGTCCTCTCATGTTGGTTACATAGGAGAAAATAAAAGTGCCTCTGCCTAGAGCCTTCCTCTTCACTGCTCATCTCAGAGGATCCTAAGACTCCCTTTAGGTGTAACAGAGTTTTCAGACTTTGTTTGCTCATTCATTCCCACCTGAATGAATATGTGCATACAGCCTTCTCAATACCTATCACTAAATGAACAAATCTCTAGAGTAACTTTATTTAAAACACTGCAATATTTCCAGATGGAAGTAAATTTTAACCAAGCAAAATTCGTACCGGTGTGAAAGTTTTTTTGAAGCTTGGATTTGTTTGCAGATAGCAGTTTTTTGCAAAGTATTGTCCTTGACTTTCTGCTTCACTTTTACAATGGTATTTGGAAAATAAGGCCTCTATGCTTGGACTTTTTTAACTTAAGTAAAGTATTAATAAATTCAAAGCCCTTAAGAGTACGTTCAGGAGGCAAATAACATTAAAAGCTCTAAGCACTGTTTTCTCTAACAGCTGGAGTGCCTATATTGTAATCTCTGGTTAGCAAGCAGCAGCTGGAGTGAGATAAATTTTGTTCACCAGGAGAGGGCTCCCACAGTCTTCTAATACTACTGTACTTGGGAGCTTGCAGACAAAAAGATGAAGCTACAGAAAAATTCATTCAAGAACTGCTCAAATCAGGTTATGTGCACCAGTGTGCTTCAGATACCATAGATGTTAATCTTACATAAATTACACCAATTATACTTAAATGCTTTTTTTAAAGTGAAAAATAAGGGTGCTGTTGCATCTCAGCTCTAGTTCTTCCCTAGTAAGGCTGTTGTTAAAGGGCATTAAAATATTATAGAAATCAGCTTCAGATCTGAACACCACCACCACCACCAACATGCAGATTAACAATACTATTGTCTTTGCCAAAGAAATGCCAGAGATGTATAGAGTCCCTTCATTTTGGGGTGCTTAATATGGTTTCAATACTATTATGAGAATAGAAATTAATGCTTCAGAGAGGAAATAGATTTTTTTGTCATATTGTTTTTGACTTTTTGCTATCCTTCAAATAGACTCATGAAGGATAAACTTATAAAGTTATACAAACATAGAATCAGCCTGGTTGTATCTCCTCTTACTATATCTCTTATTTGTTAAAATTGAATGTGCTAAGATATTTATATGAATGCTATTTCGTAAGTAGTGCAATGGAAGCTGTCTTCATTTCTGCAGTAAACAATCAAAAGCAAGGTTATTTGCATTTCTAACAATAGTTAAATGAACTCTGCTTTTTAGTTCTTGTTTTCCATTGTAAATTACAAGCTTGGTTCTGCTTACAGTCTACTCTAAGCATTATCTCATGAAATTCATGCATGGAAAATAGAAATTAGTTTGTTACAGTGCCTGCAGTCAGTACAATAGCCATAGAAAAACCATTATTAATTAATGTTGTGTTCTTTATGTAAAAGCCTTTTCTAGCTTGTTTATTTTTTTATTTGTTTGTTTTGTTGTTGCTGGTCATAGAATTCTTAGTATAGTCTTGTCTTTTATAGATGCTCATACTTGAGGGGGCAGGCTGGAAGTTTTATTTCAGCAAAAGCAACCACCAAACTATGAAAAGAAACCTCTTCCTTTCACGTATTTGAACAAATGCCAGTGAAATATGTTGAAGTGTTCCCATAGCTTTTTAGGGATATCTTGATATAGTCAATCTCTCATTTTGACAGATATGCTCCTTTTTTTATAGTGCTACTTTCTTTAATCATTTTCATGGTAGTATTTCAACCGAATTTTTTATCAGGATCAGACATGTTGTGCCATGTAATGGAATGTCATGGTTTTGTCTGGGGTAGAGTTTTCTTCACAGTGGCTAATATAACACAGTATCTTGGCTTTATGCTGAACTCAGCATTGACAATATAGAGATGTTTTTGTTATTGCTGACCAAGACATACAGAGCTAAGGCCTTGTCTCCTTTTCATACTGCCACACTGGCAAGGAGGTTGGGCGTGCATGGGAGGTTGGGAGGAGACACAGCCAGGCCAGGGGACCCAAACTGACCCAAGGGCTATTCCAGATCATATAACATCGTGCTCAGTAGTATATAAAGTTGGGAAAGGAGGAGGAAGGGTGAGGTGGAGGGAGGATGTTTGAAGGGATGGTGTTTGTCTTCCCAAGTATCCATTATGTGTGATGGGGCTCTGCTGTCCTGGAGATGGCTGAACACCTGTCTGCCCATGGAAAGCTGTGAATTAATTCCTTGCTTTGTTTGGTTTGGATGTGTGGCTTTTGCTTACCCTATTAAACTGTCTTTATCTCAGCCTTCTGGCTTTTACCCTTATGATTCTCGCTGCAATCCTGCTAGTGGCAAAGTGAGGGAGCAGCTGTGTGGGGCTTGGCTGCTAGCTGAGGTGAAACCTCTACATGGACCAATAAAAACAGAGTAAATAGCTTAACAAAGGGTATTTTGGTGTTGGAACTGTGTTACAATGTGAAGTTGCTTGGGTCAGAGCACATGTCAAAATATGACTCCAATGATTTAAAATAAATTTATTTTAATCAAAACTGCATATCACAATATCTACTTCTTCTTTTTTGGCCACACAGTTAGTAAGGTCCTAGGATCCTGGATGTATTGAATTAATCAGCTAGTCCTGCACAGACGTTCTACTTCCTCTCTGGGAAGCGATTCCTCATTCCCTCTTCAAAAAGCCTTACACAGGTGCCTTCCACTAATTTCTGTAAGGTCTCCAATTTTAGACGTGGTTTGAGACAATTTGGAGGGGCGGAGACCTCAGAAGGAAGTCGCCTTCCTCTGATTCAAAACCCCTTGTTCTCTCCAATACAGAGAGAGAGAGAGATCGAGAGGGATCAAATACACTCGGATGTAACTCCTTACCAAGAAGAGTGCTGAACACCAATACTGATAAAACTGTGCTAAGCTAAGCAGAAAGTTCCCAAGCTCCCGTCCACCAAAACGGGATAGTGACTGATCTCCCCCCACCCATTCAAACCTAGCAGGAATGTTTTGGAGGGACAGTGCTGGAGTGAGGCTGCAGTGCTGGCACAGGCTGCGGGAGCACAACTGTGGACTCCCAGGCAACTGGAAGGGCCCAAAAACACCTGCCCGATTCAGCAATGAGACCTGGTCACTGCACCTCGAATGGTGGTTGTCCTGATCTGCTAAGGTAATGGTAGAAGTCCTGTGGAGTGAGGGGAGGAGACTCTCAATCTGCCAAGGGAAGTCCAAGTGTGGTCTTTTATTGGGTTCAGGGTAGGTGGGAATGCCTCTGGTACCTCCCCTGGGGTGGGAAGTTCTTCACTGGATGATTAGTACTGGATCACAGGACATATCAAGACTCTTTGACACCTTCTAAGATGTTAAGGCTGCCTGTTATGTCAGCACAGGTGGATCCATTATGGCCATCAGCAGAGTTAAATATCTTCATGTGTGTGAACTGTCCTGATGCCTCCCCAGGAGAGTTATCACAGATGAGTCATTTGTGTAAGGACAAAGAAACAACATCCAGCTCCCACCCTGAGATGGCAGGTGTGCTCCCCCTCAACACACAGATTGTCTGAGTCATCAGCATTCCAGTCTTTTCACACTTGTAGATACATTCTTCTCCTAGGATGATAGATTACCACCCTTATTTTAAGTCTCTCCCCACAGACATACTGGGGGGAAATGGAAAAGAAAAGGTGGATACCAGAGTCTTTGTGTAACCCAGGACAAGACAATTTCAGATTAAGAGGGGGAAAAAAAGAGTGTTATAGAGTTTGCAGTCTCTTTCACTGCTTTTTTCAGCCATCTCTTCTCTTCTGTGAAAGGAACAGCACTTGAGGGCCCCTGCTGACTGCAGGTGTGATGATGGGCAAAGGGGAGATTGGTGTTACGTGCCCCGGAGAGCTACTGGGAACTAACTGTAATTTGGCTGACATAAATGGCCCTGCAGCAGCTTTTCTGAAGAACAGATTCCTACAAAACCAGTAAGAGATCGACTGTGCCCTGAATAAGCTTCAGTCCCTGAATGGTCTTAAGGAGCAATCTCAAGTAGAGCATATTGCAATTTAGTTCTGCAGAAGGAATAAGGTTCTGAATTTCGCTCATTATTTGCAGTGAGGATCAGATGAGGCTATGCTATCTGAAATGTGTTCTCATACTGTAGGATACTAATTGAGAGAATGTATCATCGAGGCTTCAGACAATTACCTTTATGAGATGTGCTTTGGAACTGATCGAGTCTTAAAAAACACGTAATTGTTTTGCCTGTATTTGGTCCCAGTAGTTACATAAAAATAAGTTTCATTTTCCTGCAGTAAATGGCTTGCACTTTTCCCAGTTGTGCTAACATCACCAAAAAATTAAAAAATGGACGAGGGGAAAATAAAGAAACAAAACCCAAAACAAAACCAGTAGAAAGTAAAGGTTTAGATTATATTCTGACATCTTGTGCAGCTTCTTAAACCTTTGGTCAAGAGGCAAAAATTCTTATGAATACTAAATGAACCCTAAATCAGTGGAGAGCCTCATAAAGCCAAGGGAATTACTAGAAGTTAAAACAGAGTGAGGTTACCATCTTGTTAAATGTAAGAAAATCTGGATGTAAGGTACAAAGGGGCTCTAAAATTACTTGTAGTAGGGATGGTTTTATTTATCTCCTTGCTTAGCAATTTTTGTCTCAATTAAAAAAATCCAGATTTATTATGGTCTTGTGGTCTGTCATAGAATGGGGTTTTTGTCTTTGTGGTTCCGAGTCTGAAGAGACGAACAACTGTTTGAGCATCATCAATTTACTTTGCTGGAGAAATTTTGCACTAGAAGTCTTTTAAAAATACTTTTGTACATAATTTTGTTCCCATGGACTGTAATAAATGTTTCCTGCTCAAAAAATGTCCAATTAATGTGACATTCAAGTGATACAGTTATGAGCCTTCTCCTGCTAAGACAAAGCAAATATTTGTTTAAATGAACATAAGAGCAGGGCCAACCTTCTTTAGTCTTGAAGGTCAAATCACTCTCCTGGTAACTGCCCAGAGTTCTTAAGCCTTAATATTAAAATGATCACTGTAATGTGACTATAAGCTCAAAATGAAGCATTCATGCTTTTTCAAAAGAACTGAATTTGGATTGTGGCACTATTTTTCTTTTACAGTGTTTCCTAAGATTAGCTTGTAATGAAGTAGTTTCATAACTTTTGAAATTTTTACAACGTTTTCTCTTCAAAAACAAACAAGATTAATAAATGTCTCACTTGTATAGTTATACTACATTCACAGCAATGGCACTAGCTGTACCCTTAAGGTGTAACTCAGCTTTTAAAAAAACCACTGTGACCATATCTTCCTCTCTGCAGTTGCATACTTTCTGAGGAAATCAGATCAGGATTTTGCATCAGAAACAAACAAACAGAAACAAACTTTGCATCAGAATCAGTAAGACTGTTTTTACTAAGGACAAGATGTATTAAGTGCTTTTTTTTTTTTTTTTTTAACTGAGATTAAGTTGCATGAGGGAGCCGGGAGATCATGGAGTAGAGCAGATGTTTCTAGTATGTCTGAGCTTGAGAGATTTAAAAATAGGTCCTGTGGTAAGACTCAGTGGCATATGCATAGTTTCGTGCCCTAGTATGAGACACAGATCATCTTAATGGCACAGCATGATGCATTATGAATGATCGCAGGCAAGGCAATCTTTTTCAAATGGTTGGAAAGAAAATGCTTTTGTGTAAAAGAAAAATTTTGAGAGGGGTAATTTCAAGGGCACCTATATCCATACTCACTTATTAGCTCTTACTTACTTAGGTTCAAAAATTCACAATAGGCTTTCCTGGCCACATATGGGATTAGTAATGTCCAATGGTACTGTCACAAACTCATTTTCCATGGCAGATCCTTGAGAAGGGTCTGGCTCTGACACATTCCTTTGTCACTGGCAGAATGTGGATAGCTGATGTTAGTGTGGATCTGCTTTTATTCTCTTTCTCTCTTTTCTTTCTCTTCCTGTCAAAAGTTACTAAAATTGAATCTGAACAATAAAAATAGCATTACCTACCTTCAGTACAAAAGCAACTTTCACGCAATATACGATAAACACATATATTATTGGATCAAAACCAAACAACTCTGTGAGCCTTCATTACATATTGCATGTGAAAGGCTCGGGGCGGGGAGGGGAAGTGGGATTTGTATTTGTATTCAAGGGTATAGAATCCCCACTCCCCCCCCATGAAATGAAAGCAAAAGAAGACTGACCTCAGAGATTATAAACCACATATTATGGTCAAAGATGGTTCAAAAATGTACCTAATCATCCTTAAAACATGAGGATCATGATTTCATATCATTACAGTCATGTGAGGGAAAAAAAAAGAAAATTGTTTACGATCAAAGTCCTGACACCACCCTAAGACTGTTCCAGACTGTACTAATAAATTTTCTGGCTAGGAATTTTTAATGCAAGTAGCATGGGCATAATTTGGCTTTCATCACAATCCGAGGCTAAATTCCTGGACCCCACAGTATTTATGAAGGAATCTGTCTGGATATTATGAAATTTAGTACTGTTTGTCTTGTATGCTGCAGAGAGATATTGTGACTGCTCTGAGAATCTATGGATTTTTTTTTTTCTTTCAAAAGTGCAGTGAAAGCAGACCTATGAATTACACAAGGGTTTTTTTAATTTGTTAGTAATCATTAGGTAGGGAAGTTTTCCATGCTACCCAGCTTATATTTCTCAAAAGGAGAGCTGAAGCCTATGTCAACGTGATTGGGAGTGAGCACTTTGCTTCCTGACTGTGCTTCTCTTCTTGGTTCTCGCACATCTTCAGATCAGTGGATTTTTTTTTCCCCTTTTCTCAGGTGGTCATACTGCTGAGAAGGAAACATTTTGTCCTGAGAGCTTCCAGGCTCCAGGAACAGCGCTATGCACCCAGAAAAGGTTGCAACCAGCAGCCAATACAGAAGCAATGTGGTTTTCATCTCTCACTGTGTCCCTGCCAGCTCTCCAGTCCACACAGCCCTACCCAGGGCTGGTGCTGTCCCACCAGGCATCTGCCTGGGCTGCAGTTCCCCTGGGTGCCAGACCCGGGCAGGACTCTGCACTGCCTGCTGAGATTACAGCTACTCTAGACCCATGGAAGCCCATACACATCCCTCCCAGCCACTGTTGCCATGGCACTATGAAGAACCACAGAGGCTCCAACCTCTTCACCACAACCTAAGGAAATATATTCCAATGTTAGCTCAAGCAGGGCTCCTATCATCCTTGGCCACCAGCCTGGCCCAGGAGTGATCTGGATATGCCAGGGCACTTCTCCACTGAAAGAGGAGGGACAACAGTGAATTTTAATCTTTGACATTTGCAAAAAAGTCAAACCTGTCAACGATATTTCGTAGATCTAAAAAAAGCAATTTATTTTTCTCATGAGAGTCTTTCTAAGAGTTTTAGCATTCATCATACACAAAGAACAGCTGTCTGAGATGTTTTCTTCGATTTTTTTGTTTTAATTAGGAGAGAGAAATCACTGTACCATTACAAACCTTTATTCTAACTCCAATGGATATATGGCTCTGCAGCTGGTGTTTCCTGGTTGCATTTAGTGGATACTATCAAAACTCCTATCTTCCTGTTTATTTAGATTTTTAGTTACAGAAGGGGTAGCCTAAGGACTTGATTAAATGTGCTACTTGAAAATCCATTTTAATGTGCTTTGTTCTCTAGGAAGTGTGCATATCTGTACCTGTCCATATACCTCTCTACATATGAGAATGATAAAATGTCATTGAATATTGTGGTGAGATACATTTCCCAAGAAATTTTGACATCTGTAACGGAGACAACATCACACTGCCAGTCACTGTTGACGCCATAGAAGCATCTACTGCAGCTCA
Organism: Dendrocincla tyrannina; assembly: GCA_035047865.1. Taxonomy (NCBI): domain Eukaryota; kingdom Metazoa; phylum Chordata; class Aves; order Passeriformes; family Dendrocolaptidae; genus Dendrocincla; species Dendrocincla tyrannina. Next base: position 33,637,576 of record JAWWMP010000132.1, on the reverse strand, counting down.
AACTAGATGAGGTCTACTCAACAAGCATGGGGTAGAGGGATCCTTGTGTTTAGAATTTTTTATATTTCTATATTGTTCCAGATTGGGAAAATGTTAAATGGATGGTTCAGTTATTTCCTATCCCATTCACAGAAGTTACTCTTTTGGGAATTGCCTTCTGTCTGATTTCATTTGCTATTGCTCCTGTCTGCTTGATATGTATTCCTTGCTGATCCTGGGGCTGAGCTACACTGGCTGTTGAAGTCAAGTTTAAGGTGGAAAAGTTACTTTATTTTTTTTTAGCAATTCACAGGAAAGACAGGAACATTTTTGAAATTTCAAAATATGATGCTGATGATTGCTTTATAAATAAAAAGAAAATACACATTCTCTTAACATTGACTGACTTAAAAAAAAAGATTTAGATGGCACAGGACTAAAGAAATTCAATAGCTATCTTAATTTAATTCTCTATTGTGAAACTACAATTTGTGGTGCTTTGATCAGTGGAAAGAGTAGGGAACACAATTATTGCCTTCATCCAGGCAGATAGATATAAATACAAAATCTCCAGTGTACACATTAATATTTGTGCACCTCAGAAACTAGAGGAAGTCCTAGCATGATTCTGTGTGTCATACAATGTGAGCAGAATTTGATCTGAAAAGAGCAATTACTAAATAAACATTTAATTTATATATAAATAACAATCCTCAGTGTAGGAGTTAAAACTGGTTGAAATTCTGAAAGAAGGGAAGGAATAGAGAATAAACGGCAAGTAGGAGGGAAGACAACAGTAAACTGAAAAATAAATAAAGTCAGAAGGAATATTTCAAGCTGAAACAATGTGACTGCTTTCTTATCCTTTTATATTATTTGGTTATATCACATGGTATAAATAAGATTAAATGTTATATTACAATGTTGCAAAAATTTGTAGTTCTATATAGGGCATAAGATGCTGTAACTTCCACAGAACTACATCATTGTGTTCTGGCTGTAGATTTAGTTAACTTTTTCCTAATTTTATCTACCAAGACTAGCCATATATATTTTAAGTACTTAAAATGTTTAAAAAGCAATTTTAAAATATATTGTTCCAGCAACATCTTTTCCATATCATTTGTACTCTATTTAATGAGTTATTGTAGGGTTTTAGGAGAAAATCATCTGCAAAATGCAATAGCCAGTGTCCAGAAAGAAACTATTAAAGTATACCACTAGTGAAAACAAAGAACAAGGGGTTACTGGGAACTAGACTTCAGAAAAATACCTTAAGGCTAGAAGCTATTACCAGCTGGTATGTGATAAACTCCATAGTAGATAATGGCTTGGGGAGAAAAGGTTTCAGAATCATAAAATTATGATAAAAGTAAGTTCATGATTCCTCAAAATAGAACTGCTTTCACTTTTAAAGACTAACTGGAAGGGAAGTGTCTTGAGGAAAAAAAAATGCACAAACCACCTATTTATAAAAAGAATAACTTTATTTCTCAGCCTGTAGAAGCTATATATAAAGGCCTAGTGGATTAAAAAATCTTAGTGGCGAAAAGGCAATAATCACCAGCAATTCCAGGGAGAGGTTTTATAGCTTAAAACTCCAGGCAAAGACTTTGTACCTTTATTGAATCCTGAGGGCAGAGATGGATTATTAAGTCAAAGTAATGCGTGTGTGGGGAAAAAATATATATACATTTTTTTATATGTATATATATACTTTGCATTTGTGCTGTGAAATGTAATAGGACTTAGGGAAGATGCATGTGTTTTAAATTTGAAAGGAAAAGTACTGATCTGGTTAGAAAGGAGAGAGGAGAGGGGGATGCAGGAAGCATGTATATTTGTGTTTGCACACGTGTGTGCACACACACAGAATCAGAGAATGGGTAAAGTCGGAAAGGACCACAGTGATCCAAACTCCGTGCTCAAGCAGGGTTATCCTGAGCACATGGCACAGGATTGTGCCCAGATGGTTCTTGAATATCCCCAGTGAGAGAAACTCCACAACCTCTCTGGGCAATCTGTTCCAATGCTTGGTCACTCTCACAGCAAAGAAATTCTTCTTCATATTCAGGTGGAACTTTCTGTGCATCAGTTTCTGCCCATTGCCTCTTGTCCTGTTGCCTGGCACCACTAAGAGCCTGTTCCATCCTCTTGACACCCTCCCTTCAGATACTTAGACACATTGATGAGGTCCCCTCTCAGTTGCCTCTTCTCAAGGTGGAACAGGCCCAGGTCCCTCAGCCTGTCCTCATAAGAGAGAGTCCCTTAATCATCGTTGCCCTCCAATGGGCACACCCCTGGAGTTCCATGTCTCTCTTGTCCTGAGGAACGCAGAACTGGACAGAGTAACTCAGCTGAGGCCACACCAGGGATGAGCAGAGGAGCAGCATCACCTCCCATGACCTGCTGGCAATGCTCTTCCTAATGCACCCCAGGATACCACTGGCTTTCTTGGCTGCAAGGGCACACTGCTGGCTCATGGACAGCTTCTTGTCCATCAGGGCCCCCCAGCTCCACAGAGTGGTTTTCAGCAGGTCAGACACCAGCCTGTACTGGTTTACAGGGTTATTCTCCCACAGGAGCAAGACAGTGCACTTGCCCTTGCTGAATTTAAGAATAATCTGCTTTGCCCATTCCTCCCACCTGCTAAGGCACACATGCACATATTTATTTGAAAGCTGTTATAGCTTTCCAAAGCAAGTGGGTCAGCTATAATGAAGTTCAGTAAGTTTTTGCTTTTTGGTAAAGGAAAAGAAAAAATCCTGCTGTCTTTCCATTTTCTTTTTCTTTGCACAATCACTTGCTTAGATAATGAAGGCTTAGTCTGATCGGAAGCATGTTGTATGTTCAGAGGTGTTATCACTGTAAGAACAAAGGCATAACTAAAGATAAGTTCAGGCTGGTAGAAAATTACATAAAATGACAAGCCAGAGTGAAAATTGGCTGAGGAAAGCACAGATAGGTTGTACTGGGTAAACATGGTAAGATGGAAACAATCATGACAACAACCCTCAAACCCATTCCAGGGAGTAAGGCAACCTAGGAACCAGCAGCAAAGCATCTTGCAAAGATTTTGCAAACTATGAGTCAAAGAGCTAACAAAAAATATTTTTATAATGACATCCAAAAAAAGATGTTTAATTATATTAGAAAACAGTCAAAGCTGACACTGAAATAGTCTCAACAACAGTTATTTAGTAAATTATATGTATTTTATTATAGGTTTACAACAGTTAATACTGATATGTCTAAGTAGTTTGTCTTACATTTATTACTCATTATATATTCTGTGTAATTCCAAAGTACAGATTGCCAACATTTCAGATAACAAAAATAGTATTCTGGTTTTGTATACTGGGCATGGTTTTCTACATGTAACAGACAGAAGAATGTTATAACATATGTATATATTTCTGCCCAATGCAAGAAATACATGCAGCCGTAGAACTATCCATTCACACAAAATGCCACTAATCACAACCAAGTCAGACTAACTAAACTAAACTAATTTAGCTTTTACAGCTATGCACCCCAGTAGGCATGAAAGCCGTACTTGTTTGTTTTTCTTTATCTTGCGGCACATAAAATCACAGTATTTGGCAGCATGGAATAAGGGACATTAAATCAGCTTTTATGCTGTTGTTAAGAAACCCGTAGAGGATGGGATTCAAGCAGCAGGACATCATACCCAATAAGTGGCATATGCAATATACTAATTTAAAATGTCTGTTAGAAATGAGAGTGGCATTAAAATCTGTCACAATGTGGAAAAGGTGAAGAGGCATCCAACTGAAACCAAAAACTAGGATTAGCACTGTCAGTCTGCAAAAAACTCTCCTCGATCTTGTCTTAATTCTGACAATGGATTGGGATACTGTAATCATGTCCTGGATTTCTGTATTTTCTTCTGGTTTCATTTCAAAACAGATAGGAATCCCAGGGATAACTTTACTGGAGGAAAAGAGCTGGCTTTTTTCTGTGCCAGAGGTTTCTGGGAGATCTCTCGAATGAGTATTCTGATGATGCCTTGAAATAGCTGGCATCACACTTGAAGTCTTTCTGCTGTATCTTCTGTGGTGCTTTCTGCCAAAGGCACAGCTCCACCTGGAACGCCCAGAGGGCTGCACCTGTGTGCTGGTGCTCTTAGAGGGATGAAGAGCTAGGTTTATCATTTCCTTTTCTTCAGACTTGTTTTCATTGTTTGACAGTCTAGACCCTACGCTCCTGCAGACACTTGTGTGACTAGCAGTTAAACAGGCTAGTGGCAATATATACTGCATGAACAGTAAAGCTATTGTAAAGGCAATTCTGTAGGAATCAGAAGGCCATGACTCGATACACAAGAGTCTGTTCTCCAGTGCCTCTAAATTCAGAGTTTTGCTGAGGTCCACAATTTTATGGAAAACTGGCAGAGGGGAGCAGATTGTGAAACCAAAGGCCCAAATGGTCACTATTAAGAAATAGCCTTGTTTTGCTGTTAAATTGCTAGAGAGGGGATATTTTATCATACGGTACCTGACAGCAGCAATAGATATTAACATCAAAGTTGAAACTAGAACTGATGTGCACTGGAGGAAGGGCATTACATGGCACATGACAGTGCCGAACATCCACTGGTCAAGCAGGACAGATGTCAGTGTGAAAGGTGAACAGAACAGTACAACCAAGATGTCAGAAAATGCCAAGTTACCTATGAGAATGTTTATTATAGTCTTCTGCTTGCACTTTAGTAAGGCTGTTAGTATAAGCAGATTTCCCATAAAGCCAGCCAGACTTATAAGTGTGTACAGCCCAATAAGAAAGTACTGTATGTCATCAACACTACTCCTATAGTCTTCCCAGGCAGAAAAATTCTTTGTAGTAACAGAGGTGTTCTTGGTAGGTGTCCTGTTGTTACGGTCTTTGAATCCTAAATCCATTTTTCAGTCCTGCTTAGAACAAGAAAGGCAATAATTAGCATCTAAAGGAATGGGAATATTGCTGCTAATCAGAATGTAAAAGAACATAAATTTACCTTGTATCCCCTCAATGCAAATAAATTACTAGTGATGTTAGTCTACTGTGAGGCAGATCCTGTGTAACTTCAGGTCAACATGAATGAGTTATGTAGGTTTTATTGTGTGGTGTTCAGCACACCTAGGCCTCCTACCTGGCTGCTCACATGGGATAATGGCAATTTAAGGTTCTGCATTATGATACTGGCTTTTAACTATGCTTTACTATAGACTATATTGTCAGACTTTCTATGAGGGAACAGTTAGCTACAAAAGCAATCCACCCTGAGTTGGTGAGATTACTCACTTGAATAGCAACCCATTGATATGAGTAAGGAAGTGACAGTCACTATCTGGGCACATGCCTAATCATTACATCACAGCAAATTGTAATGAAGGCACCTGAAAATACATATGCAAACAACTGCAGTAGCATTTCTTACCTTGCTTTTAGAGAACTAAATCCAAATAAATGAGAGCTTTCAAAAATTATCAGGAAACCCACTGTCAGTAATCCAAGATGAAGTTCCTAAGGTGATGTCTATAGAAACTGTTTTCTATTAAGTGTTGAACAGAAAGGAAAACTTACTGCAAAACAGCTAAACTAATTGGATGTAATACAAAGAGGATAATGCTAACTGGAAGGAAAACCCCCACAGCCATTTGAAAATTCAGTAAACTACTAATTATTCAGCACAGAAACATCTAGCTCAGCACAAAGTTATTCTGCCTATAGAATCTTCATGTATCAGTCTTCATTTTAGAACAAACAGAAAGACACAAGAATTTCGTTCAAACTTCAGTTTACCTTAAACACCTGCATGTACTAAGGTTTCAAAGTTCCCCAGAGTGCCAATGTCCTATACAAAATTGCTTCATGTTTAAAAAACTTACATAAGAGAAAACAGAAATACCTAAACAAACCCAAAGCATACATAAATTGAGCAGGAGGCTGAAAAAAAGACAGGGCTCTTCAAGACTGTAGTGATCCTCAGTGAACTGTATGGTGCTGACATTTTAAAGTGTAATAATATTATTCAGCTTTCTCTACACATGCAGATGTGCTCCTTCCCTCACATCCTGTGTGTTCCTACTGTCATGTGCCAAAGAGAAGCTTAAACCATAAGACAACCTCAACTGACTGTGTTGTGATGGGAAGCTTCCTCATGTAAAAGTAGGAATACATAGTAAAAGAAAAAAAAGATCTTGCTAGTAATATGTTGAAAAGAGGTGAAAAGAAGTCAGCCTTGCCAACTTCTCTCAATGTTAAAGTGCTTTTTAACAGCTAAAATAGAAGTAAGAACTGGATATGTGAATTTAGACAACCAAAATATTATAATTGTGTGCATACAAGCAGAAGAGCATTAATGCATATTATTTCTGTTCAGTTTTTCCCAGTCTTTAATGAAATGGTGGGAACCATATAATAGACAAACAAAGCTATCTGAGACTACCTTTGCCTCTAGACCAACTTTAAAGAAGCAGACTAGAGATTCTGTAAGTGATGTAATCTATTTCTATATTGATATTATCAGAAATTTTCATTTTGGTAGGCTTCTCTATATACAAATATTAGCTAATGAAGTAAATAGTTTTCTACTTATTTTTTCTGAGTTAATTTTTCTGAGTTGCTTCTAACCAACTGAAAAAAGTATGATCTGCATACCACAATGACTTCCAAAATCTGCTGAAATTTCTTTCTTTTCCGTAAATGTGACTCTACATAACTTTTGTCTGAGGAATCTCCAGCAGAGCTTTGCCCTAGATAAGATACATTTCCCTACCTCAGGTTTATGGAATGATGCCCCTGTTATGTCATACTTATATATTTTTTTCCTCTTGTTCATCTTGGAGGAATGATGGATTTTGCTGACTGATGCTTTTGCAGATTTCAGTGCGTGCAGGTCATCTGTAATCTGCACACTCTCTTTTGATTCATGAAAGCCATTTCAACTCTATGTTGCGTTTCAGTATGAAATATTATATGCCTAATACTTTCAGGGTGAACATTCCATCTTTGTTCCACCACATTCATCTTAGCTGAGAAGTGTGTAGGAAAAAACCTTGCATAACTGAGTTAATAAAGAAAAGCCATTAGTGTTATTCTGGGCAATTTTCTTTTTGCTTGGACACCTTCCTTTTCCAGTTTATATCTTGCACAGATTAAGAGAGCTTTACTAGTGGAACATCCCATTGCCTGGTAGCAGGTTTGAATCATATCAAGAGTTACTTGAGAAAGGGAAATGAAACATTATTCAAGAGCTAGATCTGTCCAAATCTTGGTTACTAATCACCTGAGAATGAGACTAATAAGAGAGAGGGAAATTCAGTACTACCTTGAGATTCAAAAAAACATCAAAAGCTCTTACAATGCCCTCAAAGTTGTGATGACTCTGTAGAAATGAGCTTTTCATTTATTTTGTGTGCCTCCGTAAGTAACTCTGCACTAAGAGCAATAATTCTGAGTAGTCTTCTATTTTAACTGTTAACTAGACTGAAGGACAAACCTGTAAAGGAGAAAAAAACCTGGCATTACTGTTTCTCTCATAGAAACAAGGAGATTAAGATTGCTTTTAAAGTATCTACAGTATTTTCAGTAGCAGTTAAATCCCCACACATCATCACATCTGAAGGTCATACCAAGTATAAAACTGTACACCAGTGTTTAAGTTATAGTAGCAGCCTTGTATGTGTGAGAGTTTTGGTGATCCCTGTACCAAACTACAACTCCCTTTCTAGACTTTTTGATGGTATTTACTGTCATGGAGAAAGTTCATAGGCCATAGATTCATCAGTGACTAGAGAAAAAGCAGGCATCCCTTCTGGTATACAAGGCTCTCCATCTAGTTAGTCCACTCCATTTTAATTATGAGCTATGGTCTGAGAAGAAATCTGTGTCTTTTCATTCAGTTTTGCTTAGTCTTATTCAATGAATTATATGAAGAGAATTGACAGAAATCTGATGGTGTTGCTGTTATTTCCTTCTCCCGCTTTCAGCTTTGGGTGACTGAAAGAGACTGTCAAGTCAAATGCACCACAATTGTATTACTGTCTAGATATTTATATTCCATACAGATAATGTTAAGACTAGGGCCAAGGAACAAAATTTTATGTGTTGTTATACTGTAACATGGTTTTTAAATAAGTGCCTATCAAGTTCTCTTTGAAGGTTTAATTGAAAGGTTATTGGCACCTTCTGTGGATTTCTACATCTCCACATAAAGCTCTTGCAGTATAGCTTTAGCAGAACTGTTCATTATGTTTTTAGTAGAATTCTTTAAAAACAAAATGTGAATATGCTGCTTTTGCTGAAGTAGACATATTTTGTTGAGACACATCAATACTGAAGAAGCTTAGCAGCAGAGCTTCAGAAGTGCAGCATGGGCTCTCCAGCTCCATCCCTTCTGTGCTATGGCTGCCTTCTGCCTTGGGTGAGAGATGAGAAGGTGCCATCTTCCCTACCACGTGTCCTCATCTCCATGAGGAAGGAGCATTGGAAGAAACCACAACGTGATCTGTTCAGGCTCTAGCTGAAAACTCAGGGCACCCCAGGAGTCTGCAGTACACAGCAACCCTTTCTGCACCATCTCCCTATAACCACACTTTCAGAGTGGCAGAAAGACAGAAGGGGAAGGAATAAACACTATACTCTGCAGACTTTTGCCCCCAAAATTCAAAAGATGCCAAATGGATCTCTTGTCTCTGAGCTTCCTCTCCTAATCAAAACAAACCAGGTGCTCTCAGCTCGAGTGCCACTGGCACTAAAGGTGTAAAAAAAAAAAAGTGTTCCTCCTGTATAATTGATCTTCAGTCCCCAAACTCAGTCAGTGATTTCACAGGGCTGTGTGTGCTTATTGGCATTTATCTTTCTGCTTTGTTTTAACAGCTGCTTCTATTTTGGGAGATTCTCTCACTCTCTTTCTTGCTGGTTGGTCAATTCCAGTACAGCACATAGCTGTAGCATTCAGGAAAATGGAGATTCTTGAAAATCACAGTAAGAAATAAATAATATAGCCTCTTTCGAAACCTTCTCCTCATATTTGAAGTGTGTTTCTAAACTGAATGAACCAGAATGCCAGGGTGATCTCGCACCTGTTTTCAAGTTCAAATTTAGTAAAGTTGAAGGTACCTGATGGAGATTTTTTAGCTGTCAGCTGCAAAGGTTGGATCACTTTCATCTCCTACATCAGTAAGTCAAGCAAATTAGGTCCCCTTTCTGTGATCCTGGTCTGTGTACACTCCTAACTGTGCCCGGCTACACCTGTACGAGCTCACACCCCGTGAGCCTTACATGGGTTTGCTTAGGTCTGCTTTAGTTTCAATGGAATGCTCGAGAAAGAAGGCTAGGCTGCACAAGGCAAGAGAGACTTCAGTTTCATGACAGGGTCCAAGATGTATTTGAATATTTACTGTAAGATTCAAATGAATGCAGTTAACATTTAAGAGTACAGTAAAATGTATTTTATAACAGATGGTGTACCATGGTCTTGAAAGATTTCAAATAACACCTCCTTAAATCACATTAATTAGTGGTATACCTCAGTGTGACTCTGATTACTGTGATTCTTATTTTCACTAAAAGCATGCTTCAGTTGCAGTGGATCGAAGGCCTGAGATTGACAGGGAGAAATGAAACCATTATTCAGGTGTAGCTGAGCTAGAAGTACCACATAACCCAAAACATAATATGTTTAATATCTTGTAATTAATATAATTATTTCACTTAAAGCTATAATTGAAAAACCAAAATCGATAAATCATAATTTAGAAGATTTAGGAGGCTGGGTATTTCTCTAAATATCTAAGGGAAACTTTCAAGAACACAAAAGTTAGGCAGGCAACCATCATACTCTGAAGGTAATTGTTTTTTTCTCAGGAAAAGTTCCTTCCATTAGATGAGGTACTTATATTAAGGTGTATTCAAGGATAAGGGCTTATATCCTACAATATTAATACCTATTAAGTTAACTCTGGCTAGTCCTTGTATAGTCTAATCAGTTCAATACTTATAACAGGACAATTCATCTTTATAGTTGTGAATGATTTATAGTCTTAGGGGATATTTTTCTATGTTAAGAAAAATAAAAGGATGAACACAGACAGGGAGGACGCAAAATGTAAAAATTACCTCGGAAATACAACCTTTCTCCTTCTGTAATACTGGAGTAGTATCAAGACTGCATTGAAAAAGTCAGAGAAGGTCTTTAAACTTCTACACAGCTGTAAATAGTTAATATGACAGGTTGCTACTGCCTGACCACCGAAACTTAAGGTAAGCACTGATCTACATTGTTACAACTGGAGAAACAATGCCCTCACATCATTAAAGACTGAGATAACACCCGAGAAAAAAATTGAAACCACTCAAATATTGCATTCACAACACAAGCTAAAGATTAAAAACCTGCTGCTTCAGACGCTGTTGTTCATTGCATGCAACAGCAAAAACTAGCCTGAGAACCTGGGAGAATTCAAAAGATTGAAATTACTTCAGAAGTCCAGAAAAAAGGCTTCTTGTGCATGTTAATGGTATGCCTCTTTCTGTGCCTAACTAAAAGAACTGCAGTATTATACTGGAAAACAAGAATACAACTTCCCAAAATATGCCAAAGCCAACTAATAAGAATGTATCTCCAGCTCCAAGAAAATGTTATGGAACGTAATGGGCTATTTGCTGGCTAGAACAGAAAACTTGGAATGCATGGCTACATTTTTCGCGAAGGAGCACAGTAGCTCCTGGCTCGCACAGGCAAAAGCACCAAACCGGGAATTAGTGTTCCTGTTGCGCTCGTACACCGCGCTCGGGATCCACCCTACAGTGCGCCCCTATCCCGGAGCGCCCCCAGCCCCGTCCCGCACATCTGCGGGCACGGCGCTCCTGCCCCGCAGAGCCGAGCCGAGCCGAGCCGAGCCGATCCCCCCGCGGCACTCCGCGCCCTCCCCGCGTTACCTGCGCGTTCCCCCGGGGGCAAGATCGGAAGAGCGTC
>JAWWMP010000132.1:33573017-33626376 GCA_035047865.1 Dendrocincla tyrannina | reverse complement strand
CGAGGCGGGCAGCCCCGGGCCGCCCTCCCGGCTGCGGCACCTCACGCTGGTGCTGCGGCGGTGCCGGGGCTCGGCTGCGGCCGAGGGCCGGGCCCCGGGGCTGTCGCTGCCCGCCCGGCGGGGCCGGGGCCGGGGCCGGAGCCGGGGCTGGGGCTGGAGGCGCGGCGTGGGCGCATTTCGGAAGGCCGCTCCTGGCGGCCCTGGAGCCCGGTATTTCAGCGCTGCACCGTGTGACAATTAGAGTTTCCATGGAAATACGGTGCGACGGTAAATAAGCCCCGCGCTCGGCGGTGCTTACGGGATGTTCTCAGTGTCTCACCCGGAACTCAGGACACGGCATTTTGCAAAGGTGAAACGCGCTGGGAGTCTCAGGACGCGGGGAACTGGGAGCACAGAGAGCAGCCACAGAGCGCTGAACTGAGCTCCTCTCGCTTCAGCTGGAGAGGAGCTCCTCAGGTGTTTATCCACGCTGCTCGAACACCCTTTAATTTTTATTTTAGAACAAGTGCAAGGCGATGGTTTTCCCCCAAACAGTTTTCCTTTCTGAGTTGAATAAATCGGTTCTTACAGAGGAAAATATCCGAAGAGGGGTTTTAATTTTACCTGAACAATCAGTGGGAAGGCAGGGCATTTTCTTAAGTGAGCAATATTTTAAAGCATAAAAATTGTTGGGTATGGCACGAAGCATGAAAACACAAATTCTCCAGCTCTCACCACTTGTTACCCTCTAGCACAAGGAAGAGACATCGATCATAATTCTATTACAGAGCTGCTAGAGAACTGAGTGACATTCAGGTCTCTGGGAACACAAGTGGCAGAATCTGACACAAAAAAGTAATGACTTTCCCATTTGCCAAGGCACTTCTTCGACAGTTGGTATTAACACAGCACTGCAGAAAAGCTGTCAGCATAATTAGCCTATGAAAGACTGTACCACACAAAACCAAGACAGCTGGATCAATCACATTGTAAAATAACCTTTGAAAAGTCCAGTTAGATTCCTTATTTGACTTGAGTTAGAAAATACTCATGGAGTGATCAAGGAGCAAATAACCTTAATCTTCAGCAGATGAGCTCAGGATGGTGAGGAAGATTTCATCCCATCATCATTCACCTGCTTCTGCATTATCCACCACCCACTGCTGGTGAATCACTGCATGTACAAGTGGAGCATAGGGATCTGACGGTGGAAGTGACGCACCAATCCATCGCATTATTTTAAGACAGCTTTCCCGTTAGTCACATCAGAGAACAGGATTAATCCTTTTTAGGCCTGAGCAGCTGTTCTTAGCATTTTCAACCATCTTCCCACCTAGCACTGATGGCTTTGAAGCCTTTCATGCAAATATTTGACCTGAAGATAGAAACTCATTGTGGTTCTAACGTGATGGGGGTGATTAATACTTTCTCCCAGGGTACCCACTTACCTGGATGTCCCCTGTTCCGGGAGACATTCCCACATTGTTCACCCCACTGCTTGAAGTGGAAGCTGCCTCCTGGAAACAGTGAGCTTTTAGAGACACTATACCTTTCTATGAAAACTTCAGGCTATGGCAGACTGACGTGGTCTTTAAAAAGAAATCCAAATTTGCTGGCAGAGTCCGCAGCTGGAAAATTAAGGTTTCTTATACTGCACAATTGTGATTTATGTGGGATGCCATTGTACCGTCATAGAGGTACAGTCTACCTTCATGTTGACCCATTTATAAGGTGGGAGGTCACCTAGTAGAGTGTCCCAAGCACCATCCAGAAAATATGTGCTTCTTAGCAGGAGCAGTTAGTAAGACAAGTATTCCTCTCTCAAAGCAATTTTCTCTAAGGATAAATATTGTACTTGTTTTGTTGGTTGTCTTGTTTCAGGAGAGTTCATCAACCAGTAATGTATTGACAGATGTGGGCTCGTTTGATTTTTTTCCCCCCACAGGCCTGTAAATAACACCGGATTTCTCTCAGCTGTATTTGAACAATTTGTCCCTGATACTTGCACACATCAGAGGCAATTATTATTCAGACTACTATAATTTTTTCCTTTTCACTGTTTGTGTACCTCTGTCTTGCCAGTAATACTACTGAATAATAAAATCAGTAAGCTAGAGATAGGAAAGGTACTGACATTCATACTGAGGTATTGAATGTCAGGAGTGACAGCAGATCATAGTACAAGTTCCCAGAAACTAGCCACCACAGCGTTGTTGAAACCATAGAGGAGTCCTTGAGGAAGTAAGAGATGGTGATGATGGAAGATACCTGTCCTGGAGGAGCTGGGGAAGAAAAACAGTGCATCAGAGATGAGACTCCCGAGTCAGAAGGACACAGCAGAAAACACAGCAAAGAACTCTGTGATTATATGAATACAAATTAATTTTAACATGTTTCTTACCACATTCGTATATGTATCTTTCTTTTGGGACTATCATTCCAATATCTTAGAAAATGTAACCACTAAAGACATGAAGTGAAAGACATGAAGTCTCAGGGCTCCAGTGGAAGTCAGTGAAAAAGAAAAGGGTCTAAGCCACCTAATGTTCAATTCCACAGCATGAAGTCCTAAGTCAAAGTTTGCCATGAGTCAAAGTCTAATGTTACTGTAAAGTCTGATAGCAATGGAGCACCAATACACAGGGTAAGACAGTGTAAATGGTAAGACATAGCTACTACAGAATTTGAGGGGTTTTCTGAGTTATATAAAAAGCGTTTCCATTGGTCAAAATTCTTCACCCAACTCTTCATTCCCAGCAAAAATACTATTAAAATACTATTAAAAATACCACTAATCTTTGGCTTCTTTTTGGCACATCCCTTCCACAGATTCTTACCTTGCATAAAGCAGCGAGCCTTGGACTAGTGAAGATGTGGCAATTGTTTAGCTGTCTTTGTGATGAAAAGCGGAACATCTGATGGTTAGCTAATAAGCTACTTCCAAGGGTGAGCCTTGAATTAGTCATTTTTGTTGCCTAATGTGTCATCACATTTTTTGGCTGGTGTTATACACATTGACCCATCTGGATGATCATGCTGAATGTGGGACCTAATTCTGCTTCATCTGAACCCAGATGAGAGTTTGTGTATGAGTGTACGTGAATTTGAATACTTAATGGACAGCACAGGGTGGCCACAGCACAAAGCATGACTTGGTATTTTAGCCAGATGGACATAATTTAGGTTATAACTCAAGCAGCACTTAGGTAATATTTCATGGGATCAGGGTAAATTTACACTAGTTAACCTGGCTGTATTGTTGAAAATGAAACTGCAGCAGCAAGACTGTCACATAATCATTCATGAAGCTCATTTGGATTTGTGACATTAGCAGTCAAATGAAGTGTTGTTATGTTTGGTGTCAGATGCAGTTGTGTCAGAATAAACACACTCTTAGCCAAACAGAGAGTTTCCTACTATTCAAATCTTACTCAACAGCAAAACGCCTATTTAGTATACTGATGACAGACTTTTGCCCCAAGGAACATGAGTTCTCTTATCTTTGACTAATGTGAAATTCAAGTATTTCAGTGGCACTGATGTTCATTACTAGAAAATGAAAACAATAACAAATAAAGTTAAAAAACCCTTCAGAGAGTGTTTCCATTCATTCCCATAGTGGTGACTTCAGTTTGTTTTATACAGAATAGAAAGTACAAACGACTCTCCTTTCTTTCACTTGGTTCTTCCTCTTGGTGCATTTTAAGTTTTACAGAGGGATTGCAATGCCTGAACACATGACAATACATTGCAATGAAAGTGACAGCCTCATTTTCCATTTTTGAGAGTTGCAGTGAGAAAGAATTTTAATGGATTGATGTCTTGGTATATTTTTTCTACATACTTCTTAAAAACATCTTGTTCCCATCTCAATGTTTTTACTTCAAAGCAATTCTGTATCTTTTACTGAGGCTGTTCTATTTCCTTAGTTGAAATATTTGTGTTTTGTTTATTGTACTTTTTCTCTTTTTGCAATGTCATGCCTTCACACAAATAAACATATGTACACAAACAAACAGAGTCTTCCAGTCCAGGGTGCCTTTGATGTACTGAAAAATTTATTTCCTGGAAGAGGATAATCTTTAACACAATGGTTATCTTACTACTCCAGTGTTCTTGTCTCCTGACAGTCATCACCTACAAAATGAAAGTTACTGAGGAATCATTTGACATCTTTGTGAGCTTGGAGCTCCAGCTGGAGACTCTCAGCTTGGTGTTGAGACTGGAGATGCATGGAATAGCCAGGACCTGCTAATGCCTGCTTTTCTCACAGAGCATAACTGATGCAGCATTTACTTCACAACATGTATTTTTTATAGCTGTAGTGGAAAGTTTGAAAAGAGTCTGTCTTCTGTTTATTAGAGTGATTATTTTTTAGTGAGTTTAGTGCTCACACGTATGTGAAGTGCTTCAGAGTAGACTGATACAGCTCCAACAGATTCAGTCATCTGAGGTGGGCACACAACAGTATGGCAAAGCAAAAAGCTTGTAGTAAGATTTGGGTTATAGCCTGTGTGCATATATATGTATATACACTCATATGTGTAGCACACATATATGAAAGACTCAGTGACTGAGGCAGCCTCTCCCATTGCACCACTGCACTGTTCAAAGCTTGACCTTGCATCTGTCTGCTGTGTGAATAATTCTATGAATATTCGTTGTCATCATTGTGAGTTCAGGTCACTGAGTGGCATGAAGGCTCTATATTTGATCTCTTATAGGTAATTATTATTTTTGCAGAGTATAACAGCGGAATTGTGAAGTATGCTTTGCCTGTGTTTATGTGATATTTGAAATTCTTGTATGTACTATCCATTAAAAAGTGAAATATTATGAATCACTTCATTTACAGCTGAAATGGAGATCCTCATGACTAATGACAAAATGGAGGAGAAAGAAGATCATACCTATCTGAGTAATTAAATAAAATAATTTATCATATCATTAAATTATAGTAAATTAATGCCTCTGTGATACAGTAATCTATTTAAAATACAGTAGAATGGTGAGAAATAAAGGAAAAATGTACAACTTCGTACATCCCTGTCTTCTCAGGCTCAGCATCACTCTTTCCTCACAACTCTTCTGTATTCTCACCCACCTGAGTTGTGTAGAGGGACAGGGAATGGGAGTTCTGGTCAGTTCATCACACATCTCTGCTGCCCCTTCCTCCTCATGATGTTCCCCTGCTCCAGCACGGGGTACCTCCCATCGGTTACAGTTCTTCGAGAGCTGCTTCAGCATGGGTCCTTTCTTTGGAGTACAGTCCCTTAGGAACAGACTGCTCCAGTGTGGGTTACCCACAAGGTCACAATTCCTGCTAGCAAACCTGATCTTGTGGATACTCCTCTCTGTGGACCACAGCATGGATATCTGGTCCACCATGGGCCTGCATGGGCTGCAGGGAAACAACTTGTGTCACCATGGTTCTCACCACAGGGAATCTCTGCTCTGGCCAGTGGTGGGTCCATTTTGTAGTCAGCTGGAAATGGTTCTTTTTTTGAAGTGAGTCACAAAATATTCTGAGTTGGAAGGGACCCACGAGGATCATCAAGTCCAGCTCTTAAGTGAATGGCCTCTATGGGGATTGAACCTGTTCCGTTCAGCATGGGGGCAGCTCCCGGTGTCTTCTCATAAAAGCCACCCCAGAAGCTCCCCAGCTTGTCATGTAAACCCAAGTCTCTTATTCTGAACTGATACTAAAAATGTATCTCTGCTCTGGATACCTGTTGGCAGAGTACCACAATTCCATATCACATAATGCTTATTATGTGATAAATAATAATAAAAAATAATGCTTATTTTAATTTTTTAAATAGCCATCTTGACCATATTGGTAAGAGCATTACAGAGAAATAGTGGAAAGATCCTGCCATAACGAAAAAAAAAAAAAAAAAAAGAAAGCTTTTTCTCTGCCTAGCATTTTATCTATTGCCCTTAAAAATCTCTATATTGGACAATATTTTTTTTTTTTTTAGTGTGAATTAATCATTCCACATTCATAGCAATGAGAGGCCTCAGTTGTACATATCCTAGTGTCACTGCTTCAGATAGAAATATGCTCTTTATAAGACCTCCAGCTTGGATCCCTGCCTGAGTGTCCCCACCTTTGCTCTGCTCAGTCAAGGACTGGTGTGTGCTAATGACCCATGTATGACTGAATTTCTTGAGAGGCATTATATATAGCCTGCACTTACCTTCTGGCTGCTGCTGTTAAAATGTCAGCAGCACCACAGCTACTGGTTTACAGCAACCTGCACTTTCTTACATCAAGGACTGCAGTTACAATGCAGTCGAGCTGAACTCCTGGAAGTACAGCGTAAACATCAACCTGCCTCCTGGGTTCTGAAATCTTCCTACGAGGCTCCTTCTACAAAAAACGTTACCATCATTTACTATGTGCAACTAACTTTTTAGCTATAATTACCATAGTTCCTCAGTTGATCGTTATCCACGACACAACAGTGATGCCAAATAATAGGTGTATGGCTGGAGGTAAGAACGTAAGAGCTTGCAACTCCTTACACTGGAAAAATTAATCTGGAGCCTTGAAAGATTCAGGAAACTCCAGTTTTCCAAGAAATCCAAACTCCTAACAAAGCCTGCAGATTTTGTCAGGGCGTTTTCAAAGTGTTGCTTAAGTTTGTCTGGGTAACTTCTCACGGGCTTCCCAACTCACTGTCTTTTATGTCCATCAAAGTTAGACCAGTGCGGTGCTTTTTGTGAGTGGCAAAGTAAGCTGTTTCGGCAACTTGACGTTTCTTATTGTGTCGGTCATCACTATTCATGATAAATACAGACCAGAAGCTAGTTGTGCTGGTTTAAAAAGCCAAACCCAAACTTTGCAACCTGCTCCTTACGCTTAAAATCTTTTCCTCGTCCGCTTTCCAACAGCTTCTATCGCCATCTTTAGTATGGCCACAAGATGGCAATAACTTGCAGACAAAAGGCTGGAACAGGCAGCCCGATTTGAAACTGTCTCCCTTCCTTAGCTTTTCCTTGCTCGCTTCCCCCCCTCCCCACCTCCCCGCTCCTTTTGTTTCAATAATTCAATAATTAATTGCATTTCTTTCGGAATTACTAGGCAACCCACCCCCAGATGTGCAGTTTAAAGGTGATATGCTTGCAGTGAGATTTTCAGGATCTACCCAGCAGAGCACCATCATGTGATACTGGTGTAAGGTGGAGTTCGGCTTTAAGGGGGTGTCTCCAGCCTTCCTCACCAGTCTTTAGGATCTCAGCTGGAGAAATACCAGAGGATCTTTCCGCTTTCCCTACTCCTCCTTCTCCATCCAGCCTCCTGAGCCAGCCTCTGAGCAGACCAAAGAGGGGCAGCGCAGTTGCAAGGTGAGTTTCCCCTGCGATTGCTTTCCCATGACTGTGGGTGGTTAGATTGTGTGCCGGTTAGATGGGTGTTTGCTTGCTCTCTTAGGTGCAGGTGACAAAATCTAAGGGAAGGGTAGGTTCCAGGTTGGACTTGCGAGTGGCTGGGTGAACCATTGGCTTGGGCTGACAGCATTTTGTGCTTGCTTTTGAATAGCTCCAGTAGTTTTACTCCAGTAGTGCATTTCCAGTCACCTCACAGCACATTATTTCATCCTTTCTGTCTGTTGGTGCTAAACTTTGGACTAAAATTCTCACGGAAAGTCAGGAGGGTGTGCATGGTGGGGGAGACTCTGCAATCACCCAGAGGGGTCTGCAGAGCTATGGGCTTTCCCCACCCCAAGCCAGCATTCAGAGTGGGGAGGGATCTCTTCCTGACTTGGGAGCTGCTGGGGTAGGGAACAAGGAGCAGTGCACCTGTCAAGAAGTCGTAACTTCATCCCTTCCTGATGTCTGGTCCGTTTTGGAGAGGGACAGGTAAGGACTCCTTGTCACTTAACAGCAGTGCTGTTTTTCTGAGCTGGTTCCCAGACATGCTCTTAGGTTGCATATCTGCTATGGGGAAAGGTGAGGGAAGAAGGAGCAGTAGTATTTTCTGGTTTTGAGTCTGATATTTAATAAATAAGCAAGAGCAGAGCTGTGAGTAGAGAGTAGAAAACCCAAGAGACTGAAACACAGAGCACCTTATTGCTGGGTGCAGTTTTCACCCAGCTGTTGAGAGAACCTGTCCATTTCTCTCCCTGCAAGACATGGCTCCTTGCCCACTCTGCTCCTGCCATCATCCCATCAAGTCACAGGGCTGGACTGCCCACCTCATGCTGTACAAGTGATGGTGGAGGTCATGATTAAATCCAGATGTGATTTTCGGACTATGATATAGTCATACTGCAGGAATCAAGAAGCCCTGGCTCTCCACATTACCCCCACTCTTTCCCTTTGGGTAAAGCACCTACTTCTGGCTCTGGCTGAAGCAATGCTTCAGGAGGTCCTGGGAGGGGAAATTTCTTTATTGGACCCTAAAACAGATTTGGTGAACTAGGAGATTCAATGCATTTAATTAGCAGAGGCAACAGGTCTGAGAGAGAATGCCCAGGTGTGTGCTTAGCTATCCTGAAAATCAGCATAGCCAAACCTCAGAGATGCCTTTTGTCTGAAATCACTTCTGTTAACTTTCACAGTAAAATGTCACTCAGAGGCAAGCTACATTGCCTGTCGTGGTTTCATGTAGCCGTATGGTGATTATAAAGAGCCATCAGAGCCATCTGAGGTGAGCTTATGACAGCAGCGAGAAGATATGGCATTGGCATGGTCATCCTTTGGCTGACCGTCAGGAGGAGCTGGAGTTGCAAGCCCAGCCCTCACACGCTGGCTCTGCCCCAGGGAGGAGGCAGCCCCAGCTCTGGTCCCCACCATGGGACTGGTTAAAAGGGTGTCTGTCACCAATAACAGACAAAGACGATTCTTCTCCAGAGACTTGAGTGGCACACAGATTTATAATGAGTATTGTTTAAGACCAAAAGCTCGCCTATTCAGGATTACTTTTAATGAAGTATATTTTAGTGGGCAGTGTTTTTACAGCTTTTGTGATAAATGCCATATGGAGACATGTTTGAAAGCCACTTGTGTGAATTTTAAGTGGCATTGCTTTCATTACCATAACCTAAGGTTAAGCGAGCAATAAATTTAGCTCATGGGAGTGGGCAGAGGGAAAGTTTCAGACTCTGTGTGGAATTCAGTACCACTAGTGGTGCCGAGATTCAGCACCACTAATGGTGAATTGAAGTAAAGGTGTGTCAGGTTATTTATTATTGTTTATTAATTAATTTGATTTTATTTTTTAATTTTCCTCCTGAATACACATGCTCGAGTTTCAAATTTTTAAAATCCAAGGCCTTGCAAAGGGGTGGTTATTTAAGCATGCCTATTTGTGTTGCATGGCTAAAGAAATTTTCCTGCAGTGTTTAAATTTTGCCACCTTTTGCCTTGTTTTGTTCTTTCTTTGTTGCACAGCCCTGCTAGCTGAGACTAAGTTGTTCACAGTTCCTTATTTGCCTTTGACTTGGTGCCAGGGCTGCTGTGGGCACTCAGTCACTCAACATCAAGTACATGCATTAGGGAAAAAAGAATGAAGCAATTTTTGGTGTAATTTTTCCGCCCCTCACATTAGTCTGATGGGCTTTCCCCCTCTCATGTGATTAGATGTCATTTCACTTAAAGCAGTTTGAGGTTAAATCAGCTTGCAGATTAAACTTGTGAAAGGAGATGTAAAGCATGAAGTGGAGGCAGCGCCGGTGAAAGCCTGAAATTGCTTCTCAGCTCGCTATTTCGTGTAACTTTCCGCCGGCGGGAACGGGCGGGGCAGGGGTCGTGTCCCCACTTGCAGTCCTGCCCTCGGGTCCTGATTTCTGCCTTCCTCTCGGGGACCGCAGCCCCGCTCCCGCCCCGGACCGGCGCAGGGAGCGGGCGGCCGGGCGGGTCCGCTCCCCGCGGGGCCGGGGCGCGGTCCCTGCCCGGGGCTGACCCACCCTGCTCCTTCCTTTCTCCCCAGGTGGTGCGAGGGGGATGCGGCGCTGAGGAGCGCGGTCGGCCGGGCTGCGCGGCGGGGCTGATGGGCGCCTTCTGAACTCGGAGCGCTCTGGATGAAAGCGGCGGCGGCGAGGTGGAAACAACATGAATACCTCGGTCCTTGCCCCACGGGGAAATATATCCAGTCACCTGAATTTTTCGGAGACGAGCTCGCAGATCTTGCAGTTTGAGGATGAGGATTGCCATGTGCCTTTGGCCATGGTCTTCACATTGGCCTTGGCTTACGGTACTGTGATAATTCTGGGAGTCTCTGGGAATCTGGCCTTGATTGTCATTATTTTAAAACAAAAGGAGATGCGCAATGTTACCAATATTCTCATTGTCAATCTATCCTTTTCTGATCTCCTAGTGACCATCATGTGTCTTCCCTTTACCTTTGTGTATACTTTAATGGACCACTGGATTTTTGGGGAGGCCATGTGCAAACTGAACCCTTTTGTGCAGTGTGCCTCCATCACCGTCTCAGTCTTTTCTTTAGTCCTGATCGCTATTGAGCGCCATCAGCTGATCATCAATCCCCGCGGCTGGAGGCCGAACAACAGACATGCCTACATGGGGATTGCTGCCATATGGATTTTAGCCACAGCTTCCTCTTTGCCTTTCCTGATCTACCACGTGTTAACAGATGAGCCCTTCAGAAATGTAACATTTGATGAATATAAGGACAAGTATGTGTGCTTGGACCTGTTCCCCTTGGACACTGCCAGGCTTTCTTATACCACAACGCTTTTGGTGATTCAGTACTTTGGACCGCTCTGTTTTATATTTATTTGCTATGTGAAGGTAAGACAGAATTCTCTTGCAATATGTACTTCTTTTGTCTGATGTTTGTTTATCCTTGCAAAGATGACAGTGGTAGGTTAATTTATCCCGTGTGTTTCTCTTTGTTCAATTTCCTGCAGATATACATACGCTTAAAAAAACGGAACAGCATGATGGACAAGATGAGAGACAGTAAGTACAGATCCTCTGAAACCAAACGGATTAACATCATGCTGATCTCGATAGTGGTCGCATTTGCAGTTTGCTGGCTGCCTCTCACCATCTTCAATATCGTGTTTGATTGGAATCATGAAATTCTGCCTGTTGCTACCTGCAGCCACAACCTGTTGTTCCTGATTTGCCACCTCACTGCTATGATTTCTACCTGTGTGAATCCCATCTTCTACGGGTTTCTCAATAAGAACTTCCAAAGGGACCTGCAGTTTTTATTTCATTTTTGTCATTTCCACTCCCGTGAGGAGGATTATGAGACTATAGCCATGTCCACCATGCACACAGATGTTTCAAAAACCTCTTTAAAGCAGGCAAGCCCAGTCACATTTAAAAAAATAAATAGTGATGATGATGAAAAAATATAAAGAAGTAATAAAAATTCCACACCAAACTGCTGGAACTGTGTTGGAGGTGAAAAGTGTCCAAGGACAAGTGCAATTACATAACAAGTACAAAATGAGTAATGTTTTCCTTTTCCAAGGAACTTTGATTGTTGTCACTTTGAAATGATATGCTGTGCATTTTTGCCCCTTTTACTGCTTTAATGTTCACAGGAGTTGTATCTGAATTTTATTATAAAACAGTCAGACTTGCTACTACCTATGTTTTTCATCAGCTGTCTTGTTCTGTTTTCTTTGTACAGTTATGTGTAAAGTTATGTTTAGCAGAAAGGTTTATTTATTGATTATATTTTTTCAAAGAAGTAATTTTCAGGAGTGTCCATCTAAGGCCATTAGAAACAATATGAACCGCAGGAACACTGTCAGTACAGAAGACACCCGACAAAGAATAAAAATAGGAAATTCATATTGCAAGAGTAGTTCCTGTCTTTTTTAATTCAGCTTTTGATTGATGTCAAAATCCTGTAAAATCAGTGTAGGCATGCAAAAAAAGGATTCTGTGAGACCTGTAGGATATGTTTAAATGGGGACATACAGTTTTGTAATTCACAGTGGCAATTCAGGCTGTAATCACTTAGTTTCAAAGAAAGGATTAAGAAGGAAATTCTGTTTTCATTTATGAGAATAAAACCCTATAGTAATTCCACAGTGCAATGGGATAACTCTGATGTTTCACCACAGCAAATGAAAACATAAATGGGCCTTCAGTCCCAACTGATTATGGCTGGTTTTAATAACACAGACTTTTTAATTTAAAAGCCCTAAACACCATTTTCATCTGCCATCACTGACAGCAGCTAGTGTTCCTGGGATGAAATGCACCATCTATCCCAGACCTATGAACCATGTAAATTCTCTTTGAGACCTGTGTCCGGAATCTAAAGGAAGATGGGACTGTTCACTGTCTTGTCAAAGTGCAATTCCACCCTTTCGGGTGACTGAAAATCAGGTCTGGTATTAAAAAAAAATGAGCTTTAGCTACCTGAGTAATTAGTGTTAACCTATATAAATTATGTATAGCCTCATAATATTCTGTGTTCAGATGCAGTGGCATAAACCTGGATAATCTCCAAGACAATGGATGGTTTAATCAAGTTCTACAAAACTTAAAAGAAGGTTATAGATATAGTTTTGGTATAACTGGTATGTTTAGCTTCTAAACTCAGTTTTCACAATTGGTTGAAGTGCAGAAATATTTGCCAAATATACACAATAGAGCTCTGTGTGTTACTACTTAAAATATATATCCTCTAATTACATAAAATATTCATGACTAGATTCCCAGTGGAAGGAAACCCACATAACTGCTCTAAATGAAATTACACCAATAATAGCCAGCTGAGGTTCTGTGAAATACAGTGTACTTTGCTGGATAATCAATGTCTTTTTGAATAAGTTTTTTAAAATACAATATAGACCCTACTTTTTTCAGCAAGTCAATTTAAATCATTCTGGCAGACAAAAGGATCTTTAAAATGGATATAAATTTAAATGCAGTGTGAATGGAAATCTGATCTGATATATATCTGAGCGAAAAGATCTCAAGATGTTACAGTGAATTTGTATGTTCTAAATATGTCATAGATAAATGCTTAAGAAATTATAAGTATTTGGCTTGCCAGAATTTAAAAGTAAAATACTGTGCCTTGTGCTATCTTATAAATAGTGTAGAATATTAAAGTAGCAATGTGTTCTTGTGCATTATAATTCCATGTATTTCTCTACTGGAAGATAATTTAATTGAAAAGGTTTCTGTGGTTGAGAACAGAGACGGAATGTAGAAAATTAATTATAAGACAGAAGTTTCTTTCAGAGCTTTTGCCTTCTGTATTTTATGAGATTTCCTTTTTCTTTGTGGTTCTCTATAGTATGTCTTGTTAATAATTTGACAAGGGTCTCCCACAATTACTTCCCTCTCACTTTGCAACAATTTTCATATTCTGAAGGACATGTATTTTCATAATGAGATTCAATGTACAAAAACAGCCATGGATTTTTTTTATATAAAGAATGTCACAGCATGTTTTCCCATTGTAAAGAGTCACTGTCAATTTTATGAGTTTTTTCCCCCCTTTTTTTTTTTTAAGGCACTTTCTTAAAAATTCAGTTATTTGAGAAACTTTCCAGTTATTTTGCTGGACATTTTTGATCCAGCTGAATTAGGTGTTTATACAGAGTAGGAGTTGGGGGAACTTTAGAAGAGCCTGCTGGTGCTCAGGGACATAAAACAGGTGCGTCCTAAGATTTGGAGGTCTCCAGTGGGCTAGCAACATAATTCTTCCTATGCCAGCATTTCTCCTGCTTGAGGTACAGTCTCAAATTCTGCAGCCCATCTCATACTGTCTCATAGTGTCTTATACTGAGAATGCATGGCAGGTGTTTTTTGCCTACCAACACCCAATAAACAAGGTGAACTGTAAGTACGAGCATTCCTTCTGCTCATCTCTATTAAGCTCAGGAGCCATTTTATCTCTGCACCGCTGTCCTAGGATCAGGCTTCTTATATGTTTCCTCACTTCCCTGCAAGAAGCCTTTCTGAGCCTCTGCTAAGGACGCACCCTAGTGCATCGTTGTACTCTCTGCCTGAAATGACGGCTTAAAGGACCGCAGTGCAAAGAATGTTCAGCAGGAAAGTGCATTTCGAGAATTTCAGAGGCAAAATTATTGCTCTTCTGAAGTTATAAGGACAGATATAAAAGTAGTCTCTGAGGTGCTGACCTGACATCTGCAGGGCATAGATCACGTCTACTGAGAGCAGTATTTTTGTCCTTGGTTTCATGACTTGACGCTGGAGTTCTCAAGACCTGCTGGAGACTTTCCCCTCCCAACAACCAGCTACAATACTTATCCTCTTTTTCACTTTCAGAGCTCCACATCATCCTCTATATGTTAAATTTCTTTACAGGGTAAGCTGCTGGGTTTCATGTTTCAGTTTTCATTATAATTTTTCATTCTGTTTTGATATTTATTTCTCCTCTGTGCTGTTTTGTCAAACATCCCACACATGGTGTTTCCTGTCTCAAAAGCCTGAAAATCCCTTTTATTCCTTCAGACTGGTAGAGAAGTTTTACTGACAGAAAAACAGAACAGTGAGTGATCTATAATGTATCTTATTATTTATGTGTCATAAATTTCATGTCAAGTCTACAGCCTTAAATGACAAAGGGAACTATTTAATAAACATTAATATCTGCTTCATTTGTCAGCTATTTTAGCATCTGAAACCTCAGTTTTATTGACCACACACATTTAAAGCTTCTGCATAATTTAAATAAACCACCATATTTGTATTTCATGTTAATAAATACTTCTGTATTCCCATATTGATTTTTTTCAGTTTATCTCTGGATTCTGTCATTGCCACTATGTATAATTCACAACTTTCACATCATTAAAAAAAAGGATGATAATAATAGAGGAAGCAGTTAATTGACAAAAATATCTGCTTTCAGAAGGCTTGGAAGAACTGGTTATTAAATATATATATATAATCAACCCTAGTTTATCACCACATGAAGAAATCAGATTTAAATCAGGAAAAGGAATCAACACAATAGGATGTCCCAGATCACTCGAGCTGATGCTAACTGTATCTCATCACTGGTGAAAGTGTGAAGGGTAAGGATTGATACATTCTAACTTTGTGGTCTTGCAGTACAGTAACAGCTATTATGAATAGACCCTAGAGGCAAAATTTGATACTGATTCATTTTCAGACTGTAAATCAGTATATATTTAAATCCAGCTCTGTATATCAAGTTCTTGTTCTGACCCCAGAAAAGTGTTCTCAGATCAATGAAACTGGAGAATTTGCTTAAAGTTAACCATTTGCCTAGGCACTCTACTAAATGAAGGTGTGCTGCTGGCTGGCAGCTCACACACATTCCTAAAAAGCAGATTTGGGATATTAGTTTATTATAGAAATAAATTAATGGCATATAGTTGTTTGGCATTATTTCTGGATTCTTCTCTGGACTTTTTGTCTGGGGTACAGTGCCTGATAATGCTTTATTTGAAAGCTCTCCTTGCTATTTCTTTCTATCAAAGAATTTTCTAACCTAGTGCATAGAGAATGAAGACAATAAGGAATTTTTTTTCTTCTATTCTTATTTTTAAGGCATACATAATAGTAGGAAATGAGCTTAAATAACATGTCTTGTCTGCAACAGATTAAATTCATTCAGCTGAGTGGAAAGATAGGAGAAATAATTATAACCAAATGATAAATTTTGTTGACAGTAGTTTCTCAGTTAAAGGATATGTACTAGTCCAAGATCTACCATGCCCTCTTCATTCCCATGTTCTTTAATATGTGGTATCTGCTTCCTTGAGTCATTACTAATTAGTCAAGTCATTACTAAAGTTGATGTGAAGGAAAATTCTTTTCTTCTATCCAGGTTTTGTGGAATTTCAAATGTTTGAGTACTACATGTAAGAGAAAAAATGTGACCAGCCTTAGTCTCTTATGCTTTATAACCTGCCATCAGAAATGACTTCTGTTCAGTATTTCTGCCCATGCAAAAGTGTTTACAGTCCAATCAAAGTCGATATTTCAAATATTAGGGAGTGCCTTCCCAAAGACTGACTTCAGCTGAAGGATGGCAGCTTTCCTAGTCTCCTTCAGGAGCAACCTGAGGGCACACACACCTACAGTGCATACTATGTATCTACTAAAATGTCTTTCTCTCCATTATCAAAACAGGCTGCTAAGGGACAGCCAGCTTCCAGGACCAGCGCTAGGCCTGGTCACTACTGCCTCCCTTCATCTTCCGTGGTGCTTCTGCTCTCACTTCATATTTCATCCACTTGGTAGCTGCTTTCTGAGGAAACTGTAAGAATTTGTGCTCTGATTTTGTGAGTGCCTGAGTGTATGGTAAAAATCAACTCTATTCATGGCAGTGCTTTAAATAGTTTCTTCCATTAAAATTATCTTCCGGCAAGTTTCTGGTAGGCAAGTTTCTCAAAATTTAGAAGTACATAATCCACAAAGCCTATGTAGGAATTACGTCCGTACAGAACATCCAGCTTATTGCAGCAAAATTGACAGCACCCACAGCCTTGTGTTTTCCAAATAGCTGAATTTGTTATCTGGTTATTTGACATAGGTCAGGCTTAGTTGCAAGAAATGTGCATCAGATGCAAATGTGTTTGAGACTGCTGCACAGGAGAGACTCCAGATAGTTAACTAACTTGCCACAAATTATGAAACATTTCAGATATACACAGAAATATAGACAGAGTTTGGAAAAGAGCCAAAATGCAGAAAATCTAGATGAAGCCTTGATGCCCTCTGCCAGATGCAAACAAAAAGACTCAAAGGGAAACTCAGACATTTATTTATTTTGAGAGCCAACAGACTGACAGGTGAATTGGTTTTTGAGCAAAGTGATGGTCAAAAAAGTATGTATGATAAACAGGTTCTATGCTCCAGTTTCCAGAGAAAGGACATAAAATTATAAACTATTCTGAAAAAATAGTTTTTCAAGATTCCTCACCTTGGATTAATCTAGGTCTCTTTTTGAGCTAAAAAAAACAAAATGTTTTTGGCACAATTGAAAAATAACACTTATTGCACCCACCCACTGCATATCAGTCCATTTGCTTCCACTTCTGCACAACATGGAGATTTGTTTATGGCAGGAGGAGTAACCTGATCAACAAAGAACTTCTTGTCTCTCTTCATTCTTGTCCACACTGAAACTGTGCTGCTGTTTTTCACTTTACAATCTCTCTCCTACCTCCCCCAAGCTATGACATTTTTATATGCTATTTATATGCTATTGTTTCTTAATTAAAGATGTCCGTGAAAAGATGTCATTGAAAGATCCTATTCAATATGTGCTTGAACATATGGGTGAGAGACCTTATAGGACTTGTAGAAAAGTGACTGACTGTGATGATATTTCAGCTAATAGAGAAGTTGAAAATATATTTCTCGCATACTGGTATTCAGTCCTTTCCAATTAAAGTTTTTGTTATAATTTTAATTCATGTAATCTAAATATTAGCTAATTGTACATATCTAGTGTTTCCTCTTGGTGATCAGCCTCCAGAGACGTTCAGTTAGAGGAGACACTGGGTAACCCAACTTGTACCTTACTTAGCCTTAAAGGCTCTCATTGTTGCCTATAAGCTTCTTATTGTCTGTACTATACTTGAAGATATATATGCAAAAGTATTCACTTCTTTCTCTTCAAGACAAGTAAAAGCTATATAATTAAGAGATATAATAGATAGGACTGGATTATCTTTTCTGATTTTTATTTCAATTATTATTATGACTGGAAAGTTTGAGGCTCTTCAATTAAGCCTTGATTTTTTATCATCGGGGGAAAGCAGTAGTCCCCTGGATGTCCATCACCATGCTGATATGCATATGGTTAAACAGATGCTAAAGTAAGAGCCTTGAAGCCTGACCTAAAACACTCTAAGGTTCATTAAAAGCCTCTCATTGACTTCAATGAGCTTTGGGTAGCGAACTAGTTTTAGGTGACATTAAAGTGAGAGGTATGTATGAACATTGGCTCCCTAGAGAAGGCAGCAGGCTGTAAGAACTGACATTTTTCTACCCATGTGGACTCAGCAGAGACACAACTCCACTGTCATCCATGTCAGTCCACGGGGCATATGAAAAAGTCATCTTTAGCTGGTACTTACAGTATGGTTATCCTCCTAAGTTCTTCTGTGGATTTTACTCTGATGTATTTTCTTGACAGTTACAAGTTAAATGTGTCTGTTGAACTATCTGGCTTACTGATTTAAACCAATTTTCTTCATGGAAAATTGAAGAGGGCACTAGCAGTTCTTCACTACTAAAAACATGGGATTTGTTTATTATTCTTACTTCTGCTTTTTTCACTTTGTATAACCAAACCAAACCAAACCAAACCAAACCAAACAAACCCAACGAAAAAAGATCACTAACAGCCAGACAGTAAAATTTAGTTTACATCTGAAATTCACTTCAGTCAGTAAGGAATCTCAGCCTGCAGTGAAGGTTGTGGATTTACTTGGTAGAGGTTCTTCTACAGCAGAAACACCAGCAATCATGAATAAAACCACTGCAAGTAGTTGCTTAAAAAACAGCTATCTTCAAAAATAGATAAGGGCATCTTTAAGTCAATATATAGAAACTTGAATTCAAATATTATTGGTTTTGTGGTAGAAATTATGCATTCAGATAACCAAGTGACCTCATGAAATTATAAAGGCTGTGCTTGGTCTCATTCATATAAGTCAAATGCTGCCCTAAGCTTTTAGCAGTTCTTATGTTCAGATCATGTTTATTGAAGAAATAAACCAAGCTGTGCTGGTTGTCCAGCTGTTATGACTGTGCCGTTTGTTTTGGCAAAAGGGTTCTGCTTTCTCTGAACATGGGACCCTGTCTGAGGATCATCACCTGCTTAGTAGACATGGGATCAAAGGTATCTTTACCCGCAGGATGTCTTGCTAAGAAAGTCTTTAAACTGGGAGTGATGATAAATGAGGAGTATTGCCATCAGCCTGTGAGAGAATGAGGGACAGGGCTGTCAAGCAAAGGGCCCGTAGTGGTGCCAGTGAAGGCAAAAGACAAAAACCACAATGAAGAGCTCCAATAGGGTCACCGTAAACATTCGCAGGTAAGCAAGGAAATGCCTACAAGAAAAATCCCCAGACCCTTTCTGGGAAAATGGCATGCTGAACTGTCCCTCAGAAGTGCCTCTCTGAAGTGCTTGTACACTAAGTGTGTGCAGCATGGAGAATAAATATGAGCAAGTAGAGAACTGTGTGGGATTGCAGGGCTATGATTTTATTAGGATCATGGCAATGCAGTGGGATGGCTCCCATGACTGGAATGTTGCAATGGAGGGATACATGCCCTTTAGGAAGGACAGGAGATGAAGATGAAGAGGTGGAGTTGCTCTTCATGTGAGAGAGCAGTTAGACTGCATAGAGCCTTTCTGAGGACAGATGAGGGGCCAGCCGAGAAATTATGGGAGAGGGTTAAACAACACACCAGTATGGATGACACTGTAGTGGGTGCCTGCTACAGGCTGCCTCATTAGGGAAGCAGTAGATGAGGCTAGAAGAAGCCTCAAGTTCACAGACCCTGATCCTTGCAATAGACTTAAACCACCCTGATACCTGCAGGGCATAAGTAATCCAGGATGTTCCTGGAGAACACCGATGGAAATTTCCTGACAGTGATGATAGACAAATCAATGAGAAGACATAATGTGATGGACCTCACACTTGCAAACAAGGAAGAGCTTATCAGGGATGTGATGATTGAAGGCAGTATTGGTGCAGCTGTACTCTTACAAGTTTGGGGAATATCGGGAGCTATGCAGGTAAAAGCAATTTTAGCAATGCCTGGGTAAGGAAAAGAATAGAAAACCCACTCTTGCCTGCTATGTTTGGCAGCATCCATACGGCCAGGATTATCTAGGCAACGAGTATGCTCTTATGTCTGAGCTAGGCTGTGCAACATGGAAAGGAGGATTGTGGGACCCAAGAGTTATGGAGCACAATCAAGAGCTGTGGTAATGCAGTATTAGTCTGCATGGAAATATGAGGGGAGAGCTGAGGCAAATTTGATGGGCCGAGAACAGGCCATAGAGACATGGAATCCAAATGTTAGTCATTTTATTATTTAGAATAACCTGTGGTAGGAAATGTATGACAATTATAATTTTCTAGGCCAAACTATACACAGGTTTGTCAAGGTTTGTGTTTGGGGCATTTTTATTTTTTTAAATAAAGCTCACAATTATTTGAATAGTAAAATCCGGTTTGGTTTCTATGTTAGAGGGAGAACGTTTCAGTGAAGGTGCTGAAAGTACAAATTATTCTTTTGCAACTCTAAAGCCAGCTGAATTTGAAACAGTTTTCACTGTTCTAACATACAATTTTTTTGAGCTACAGAAGTGTTTCTGATGAATATATATGCCATGCTACTAGCTTTATAATAGAGACACAAGTGTCATTCATACATTTTAACTACAAATTGGTGTTAGCCCTGCCACACTGGGTATTGCCATTTGATTTCTTGCATGGTTTTCTTAGAAATATGGTGCTGTTTCTACAGTGACTGAGATTGCAAGTAGGAGAGAAAAGAGCCAGACAGAACCTTTCTGCTCTGAAGGTATATTTTTTAATGTGATTTCTTAAAGCATCTCTCCTCTCCATCAAACACCTCTACAACCTGTGTTTTTAGTTCAGGGTAGCAGGGAGGGAGTTTTGATGCTTTAAAAATCTCACTGAAGGCTTCTACCCATACTGACCCAATCTGAAAGCTACGCTGATTTTTCAGTGCTCTCTGGAAGGGGATCCCTGCTAGCAGGAGTATTTAGACAGCAAACTATTCTGCTGTTGTGCCCTATAGTTAGCCAGAACTTAAGATCAGATAAGACTACTTTGATCAGACAGAAGCTGAGACAAACATGTTCTTTATGCCATGCTATTTAGAAACACCTTTTATATGGTACTGTTTCCAGAACAACAGGAAACTTTTTGTAAGATAAGTTCCAAATGAGCCTGGGTCTAAGACACGCTGTCTCTTGCTTCCTTTCAGTGTTGTGTTTGCAACTCTTTACACTGACCCTCTGCATTCACATTGTAAGCAGCCAATGTTGCAATCACAGAACTGACAATCACAGACCTCTTGTAGACATGGTACATGATTAAGCAATCCCTCTCCCCACCTTTCTTTTTTCCCACGCCTACACATCATAATCACTTGTCACACTGAAGGGTAAACGGAGCTGCAGCATCGATCCAGCTTATGAACAATAAACCTAACAATAAAGAAGGCACTTGAATGAGGGAATTGGTCCCATTTGTCAGCTGGTTACACAAACACTTGTTCTGGTGTGAAGGGCAGAGCTTAGTGGGAGGAATGAATGAATGGATGACTAAGGATGCTACAGTGCTTAGGCTGGCATGGCCACATAAAGATGCTAGTCAAACTGTGCCCTGACTTTGTAATAAGGAAAATACCTGTTAATCCATCCTCTGACCTGCTACGAGGGCAACAATTTTGGGTGGCCACCATTGTGTGAACAAGTTGTTTTGCCAGACAAAAAGGCTTGGTTGAACTTTGTCTAGAGCCTGAGTACTTGCTGCTTTAAAGGAGTCCCTTTCTGTCTGAGGATTTAAACTTTGCGTTCTGACAACTCTTACTGCCTTTCCATATAGAAACACCTTTCATGGACACTACGCTGTAGAAGCTGTTAACTGTTCCAAGAAACATCATGAAAGTACTCATTTTCTAGTAAACACTACAACCATGTGCAGTGACCCATGGTGTGAGTCTTTGGATTCCAAAAGCTGGTATTTCTGTGTTTTGTTTTTTTCTTTTCTTCACCTGGAAAGCGCATGGAAGAGACAGACTGTTGCAGGGCTACATGCAAGGAATAAAGAAAGAGTTATGTCTTTGAGTCTCAAAACTGTATTCAGGAGGCTGAATCAGCTGGGGTCAAGATTCCATTGACTCTATGATTCCATGAATAGGTTAATCAGTATCACCAGCCCTGATATTTAAGCTTTCTTCAAACACATTCTAGTATGCCAGCAGGTTCAAACTGTCTTGCTTAAATCAATGTGGATACTTTTACAAGCAATTACTGTGTTGAGTCAGTGTGAACTTTGATTTTCAACTGACTTTCAAAGTTTTAACTTAGAGGGAATTGACTTGATTTAGCTAAGCTTGATTTATGAAATCATATATGACTCAGCCTTCAGAGACTGTGATACGTGATACTAATAAAATGAGAGAGCATATTTACTATGTTCACTGGGGCTGGTTTGTGTCAAATATTTAAGTTTTAACAGCAGCATTTTCTTGAGAGATATAACAACTAAAATCTGAAATGTGAAATTGTTTTAACTGAGATTCAGTGCAGTCCCTAAGATGTGCACATTATATTAATATCCAGTCTGAGATCTTTTAACTGACTGTATTAGCAATTAATTGCAGGGACATATATCTGGATTACACATTACAGATTTTGAATGTAATTGTGTAATAAATGCATACAAATCCATTGTTAGATATATTGGAAAGACTGCTTTGAATAAAGTGACTGAAATAAAAAATCTAGAGGTTTTTAGAATGCTGTTACTTCTTGACTTTTCAGATGTTTCACAGTAAAATATAACTTGACTTTGACACAGTGTGTTCTGTGAAATACTTGAAAACACAGTTCTAAAAAAGAAATTGCTATAGGCTGGTATTTTGACTAACAGCCTTTTTCTCAGTAATTTCATGTTCATAAAATGGATATAAAATCTGAGAGATCAAAATGGAGTTCCTCCCTGGATTCAGTATGAATCTTGCCAGAGGAAAGGGTAGTAGGAGGTTCTGCTTTATGTTCCAGGCTTATTGGTATTTTGCTAACACTGGCATACTCATGCGTGTTCTCATTTTATTCTGTGGAGTTTGTACCATCATTTTCCTTCTGTTCTGTTCCGTTTTTAAAAGTACTTTTCTTTTGTGGTGATCCCTTCAAATGATCTTACCAGCTCTCATTTAAAACATGCAAAGAATTTGATGGCCAGTTTTCTAAAATCTACGTTTTTATGATGGTCATGAAAGGTAACTGTGTCTGATTTATATAATGTATGAAATGAACACAACACGCTATAACATAACTTTTTAATAAAAGAAATAGATCGGTATTTTCCAGAAAGAAATTGCCATGTATGTCTGTAGAAGCATAAAACCTTTTGACAACTCAAAATGGTATAGCCTGTACAGAAAGAGGTGCAGCAGCCTTTACCTTCAGCTCTGTACCTTGTCTGTCTTTGGGACAGTCCCATTTGTGCTACAAATATTTTTCAGATAATTTAGGTAAGAACTGCTCTATTTGTCATGTCACCTGGGGGATTGAGATAACCAGACTACAGACTCTCAATACACAAAAGAGTTGACCCATTTATATACCCCTGCTGTCTTCAGATAGAAATAAAACCCCCTTTACATTTCAGGTGTGGTAACTTGATGTACCAAGACCTACACAATTGTCATCACTAGGCATTCATATAATTGCCTTAGGTTTTTCCCTGTTGATCCCCTCTGTCAACTACTTAGAATTGCTTTGAATTTAAAATTTGCAAGGCTGGGAATTTTAAATGTAATACTAGGTTACATTTGACTGACTCAGTATTAAATATCAAAGCCCTGCTCTGAGACTTACAAAAATCCACAGGAAAACACCCTTTCATTGCAATATGAGATGTGCATTCTTTACTGCATTAAACATTCATGCTGTTGCTGCGTATGAGCTGTGCTCCATGATGCATCCCACATTTTTTTGTGTACTGATTACTTCAGGAAACCTGCTCAGAATTTTGTTACTTCCTTTCAATGACAATTATTGCATAGTCCTGCTGATTCCTATATTCAGAGTTTTGGTAGGAAATTTGGGCACTGGAAAGAATGAATCCCGTGAAAAAGATGAGACAATTCCTTCTTCTGTAAAGGCTGCTTAAGAGACTAGCATTTTGTTGATTCTCATAGGTTTTTCTGTCTTGCCTGGTCACTCTACAGTTGTATGTGTTCCCAGAGAACTGATAGTAGCCATGTCGGCAAGATGATGTTCTTGAATTAGTCATCTCATCTCAGTTGGAAACAGTTCAAATTTGTCTGAGATAAGAGGCTGTGCTATTTATATGTATTTTCTATGTTGCAGCACTAATACCACACACATTAGATATCTTAAAGCTAGCATGAATAATTCCAAGCAACCCATAACATAAGGCATAAAATAATGTTCTTAATATTGTGAAGACCAAGGAAACCATCATAGTGAGTACTGGATAATAAAAGTGGTTTTCTTGAAGTCTAGTAACTAAATTTAATCATAACCTTGAAATCTTGCCGGCCTGTCTGCTAGTTCTTAAAGTAGTACAGGTGGTACAGTTTGAGAAGCAAGCCTTCAAAATATGGTGGAGGTAAAAGGTTAACAACTGGAAGCATCAAAATGGGAGCTCTCTCCATACACAGGTGACTCATGCTATCTTGATCTGATGGGAAGAATAATTCTCCATGGGACAGGCTATCCACGCAGGCAGCCTGTCTTTGAAGTATTCGTTCTTTTAGAAAATCTTTCTTCCTGGACCTGAAAGAAATACTTTCATGTTCAAGTAAAATGAGTAAGGTCAATCTGCCAGGGTAAGAGCTCAATCTGTAAAGTCCTATTACAATTCTGTTCAAAATAAGAAAAAAAAAATCAAATGTCAATGAGGGTGGCTGTCAATAAGAAGCTGATAGATGATTGAGAATTAAAAAAAAAAAAAAAGCTTTGGTAACAAAGAGCCAGTGTTCTTTTTAAATATGGATAAGAGAGAGAGCCAACATTTGCAGCTATCTATCTATGGGCATCAGATTGCTAACAGAGGCAACAGAGCTTGCAAATCCTTTGGTCAAGATCCAGTGTGGTGAATGGATCAGGAAAACGCATAATAGCTTCACTAGACACTGAAATTGGAGTTGAAATAACAGCATATTTTTTTTACTTTTCTTTTTTTTTTAGGATCAAAAGGAAAAAAATAAAGGGAATGTGTGTTTTGGACTGTATGTTAATACCAGTTTTGCATGTTATTAAAAATACTTTTATACTGTTCAGGTTTATTGAACCTTTTAAAACATTTTTTTTCTCTTAATTTTGAAAAATTTTGATGAAAAATGCTGTTGTGAAACAAGAAAATCACATTCTGCTATTAAATGTTCAAAAATTCATTATTTCAGCTATTTTTTTTTCACATAAAACATAACATTCTGACAAGACTAAGAAATTAATCACTAGGAAGCATTTAAAATCCTCTTCTCTCCTCAGGAAAAAATCCCATATTAGTTCACACAGTTCACAGAGTTCACAGAATATTCTGAGTTGGAAGGGACCCACAAGGTCCATAAAGTCCAGCTCTTAAGTGAATGGTCTATAGAGTTTAAAGAAGCCAAATTTTGTGAATAATGTTGTTCCGAATAAATGACATTTTTTGTTGTTTTGTTACTTTATGAAGATACACTGACAGCACTTCCAGTTCTCACCCACTCTCATAACATTCTTGATGTTACATGTGACTTCACAATAAATTGCAGCCCTTTTAGTGTAGATGAAAGCCATTTTTCTTATTTCATAATTTTCTTAATGAATTATCTTGCGTTCCATGTTTATGGTTATGAAAATGCTATTTTATTACTACAGAAATTGTTTGTGAAATATAAAACTTTAAATAACTGGCTATTCTACTATAATCTAAAGTCCCTTTACAATAAATGGGACCAGAGAATTAGAAAAGGATACAGAATGTCTGTAACTTAACTTTTCCCCTTCTCTTCCTAAAGGAGGGGGTAACTAAAGTGAAAAACAGCATAACTGGAGGCATGGCAAAGGAGAAAGAGTAGAGAAGCTTGGGAGTATGATTTTTAGACCACAGTCACCCTAGAAACTGTAATAACATTTTTTGCTTTAAAAAGTAAGTTTGCAAAAGGCCTAAGACAAATATGAATTCAGAAAATCAGAAAAAAATTAATGTCTCATCAGTTTTTTAAAAAATAAGATGAAAATTAGAGAAATTCATGAATCCCTTGCAAATGACAGTTCTCTTTTCAGTAAGTTAACTCCAATCTTTGTACATTTTTCCACAGTGACTATTACCACACACAGAGTTCACACTCTTTTCTGTGATTTTTCACAAAAACACCAAAGTACAGTATCTGTTGCACTTATTCTGTGGTACAATGTATTAGAATGTTTACTTGAGGAAGAATAAGCAGAGAGATCTGTGGGTGATAGCTTTATTACTGTAGAAAAACTAAGCTTAGAAATAAGCTGCAGTCACTATGGCAATGAAATTAAACTTACCATGTGTCACTGTAACATTTGTAAAATTCAGTTTTTCTTTTTTCTTTTTTTTTTTTTTTAATTAAATGTAACATACAATGAAGGAACAAATGAGTGTTGACTTACAGCCCAATTCTTCAAACCACATCAAGCTTAATACATAGATCCAGTAGGGGCAAGAAGCAAAAATGAGAGGAAGAAATCAGAAAGAATAAATGCATAACACTCCATCAGTCTTTCTTAACAGTAGTTTTGCTAGCTTCAGCTGTATAAGCTCTAAGTTACTTTTGTTCAGCAAATACTTAACAATTGATTTTACTTTGCAGAAATGAAATGCATTTTTCTACTCATGGCTTAGTTTCAGGCATGTGACTGAATGTCATAACTCATCCACTGAAAGCTGGGACAATTTGCTGCGACTGTTCATGGGACTACTGGTAAGCTTTCAGCTACTTAATAAAGTATTCAGTTGGATGAAGGCAACTGACAGAATGTAGAAATAAATGCATTTTCTGTCTTCAAAGCTGAACCGTAATAAGAATTAATTGTGAGTGGGACAACAGTGTCAATTGTTAGTAAAACAGAGCTGACTATATGATTTTATGTATCCTCATACATACATGTGTGCAAGTCTGTATATACACACACACCCCCACACTCCCACACCCACAATGTTATAGAAGAGTTTTTCTTGTTTTCTTTTAGTCTAATAACCATGGATGCATAACCCTGGAATGCAATGCTGCACACAGATACTGTCTGATTGATTACATTGCCATTATAAAAACACCCTAAGAACAATTTGAAACCTTAATAATCGTTTTATTAACATCACTTACTCCTTTAGGAAACAATGCACTGCAGATCCAGGGCTAGTTTATGCATCTCATTTAATTTTAGCATTTAGATTTGTTAAGTAGCAGCAAAAAAAATGTTGCAGTACAAGATGTCTGAAAATGCAGCTTCCCAAGTTGTTTTGCTTTTCTCTTGGCTCTTTTGGGGGCATACAATACCAGAAGACCTGGGTTATTGATTCAAGTCTTCTGCCATAGGACAGTTGTCCTTTGCTCTACACATGAGCCTTTCCTGTTGATGTAGGAATGAATTTCTTGGCTGTTATTAATGGAACAGTTTAAGGAAAAGTACTAGAAGTAATTAAAAGTAGCTAAAAGAGAAAAAAATTCCTTTGTATTAACAATAATTTAATTTGTCTGTTAGGTGAAAAGGAAAAAAATCTAGATTGAGCACTATAAACTTTGTAGTTCATGCCAATAAGAGACACAAAACTTCAGTTTTACAATACCGGAAGTTCTTCCTCAATTTTTTGAAGGGAGAGAGAGAACCAGATTGTGCTGAATATGTACATGTGTGGGGAATGAAATGTAACAGATTGGATAAAATGTGAACTTTTCGGTCCGTTCCTGAAATTCTGGCAAATGGTGATTTATCTTTGTTCCTAATGCAGCTCTTACAACATTTTTTTAAGATCAAGCTCTCTAATAAAATATAACACAGCAAGTACTAATCAGATTGCCAGGGAGCTGCTGGAAAGCATTTATATGCCATAATCAGCACTCAAAAAGAACAGGGATAAATATATAACCTAATATAACTCAGGAAAGTGCATAGTTTTACAGTATTACTTTCTGCTCAGACTTAAATGAGTATTTATACAATCGGAACTGTCAGTTACTAAAATAAATAAAAGTAGCTGGTCCTTCTTCTCCTTTGTTTCTCTGGCTACTGTGCATGCAGTGCATCAGTAAACACAGTTAATACTGTATGTCCAACCTACTCTTTTTTGTTTTTTTCTTTTGTCCCCTTTATTTGCGGAATCACAGGTGATATTTTCCTTTCTTTCCATCAAACTACAGTTTTCATTATATTGGCAGAATCCATCAGGTATCAGGAAAGCTGATTGATGACTGTGGTGAAAATGATTTTTTATGAGACAATCAGCCCTATTTATGAGAATAATTGCGCTTTCTCTGTTTATCAGTGTGGAATTCAAATGGCCAATATTTACACACTCTCAATTTTTTTTTTTTTAAATGAAAAGAAATGATTGATCTGATTATGAACACTAAAACACTCAAAATCAGTATTTTGCATTGGTTATGACAGAATGACAGTTTTTTTTAAATCCAGGTAAACCAGCCATTGCTTTTCTTTCAAGGTGACAATTCCTGTTTCTTATTGTGTACCATAATAATTTAGTTTCATCATAAATCTATTCCTACTGAAACATACACATACACCCAAAAAACCCTTTGAATTGAAAGCAATGAGAGGTTCATTGCAGGCTGAGTAACACAAAATATTTTTGTGATGCTGTTTTGGGGGCAAAGAGATCATGACTGATACATAGGAAATAGCAAACTGATAGTTGATTAGAGTTTAAAGAAATGTTAAAGTTTTGATCTAACAATGCCTATCTTTTTCATTTTCCCTAATTAATTTAAATTTAACATGGATTCCAATTGGTGAGAATACTCAAATGGTAAATTCAAAATCTTAAATTTTTAAATTCATAAATGTATTAACCGAAATTCAGATAGGGAAGGATAGGAAATCATGCTCTCAATAATATAATATGAAAAAACCCTCAACCTCCAGTGCTTCCATAAGGATTTCTTCCTACTTTATGACTTTTCTGAAAGCTTGAATAACTCATGGAAAAAAGCAAAGCCAAATTTATGCAGATAATATAACTGTCTCACCTGCCTCCATCATAAACAGATTACATTCATCTTATCTGCCC
Organism: Dendrocincla tyrannina; assembly: GCA_035047865.1. NCBI lineage: Eukaryota > Metazoa > Chordata > Aves > Passeriformes > Dendrocolaptidae > Dendrocincla > Dendrocincla tyrannina. The sequence continues at coordinate 33,597,439 of JAWWMP010000132.1, read as the reverse complement.
TCTCCTTGATTACATTTCATATTTGAAATTATTATAATTCTAAATTATTTCCTCTTTGAAATACAGATTTTTCAAGTCAGTCTGGCATGCATTTCACTGAAGTACTTAATTGCCTTTATATTGGAAGACATTGCTTGACAAAACTGTGCTTTCCAAACCCAGACTGATTTATACATAAGGAAACATCTAGACAAGATTATTTTTTCAGCATGCAGCACAAGGTATAGAAGTGGTACAAGGTCTGAACACTATAGAAATGAAATCCCTGAGAACCTAAAAATCTCCTGTTAATCCTGTAGGAAAAAGGCTTCTATCAGGATTGAGACTAAGTACTAAGTATTTCAGAAGAAAGAGTAAGGATTTTATATGCTCAGAGACTGTGTTTTGCCTGATCACCCCAGCTGGGACTGTAAAAAATTCAGCTGAAGAGACCATCAGACAACAACCCACGGAAATCTGAATAGAGACTCCATGGGCAGTATCACCTTTTGCATGCTCCTGTCCTACAAATTGAAACAAGAGTTTAGGTCCAGGGCTAAAATATTTTTCAAACATTTAGTTCATTTACTTACTTTCACTATTCCTCCTGTTATTGAAAATCAGCACTTTCCATCCAAACTAAATGTCAGCCTTTGCTCTTCGGAATAATTGGTTCTAATGGCCCAGCAAAATTCAAAGATGCAGCACGTGCAGCCTTTCGTGTCACACACACAGGCCACCATCAGAGAGGGCCAAAGTGCAGAATGCCTAAGCACAAAAGTGGAGTTTAGCACAGGATATTTATGCCTCTGAGGAAACTTTTTGTTTGTTTGTTTCCACATATCAGGGGTCAAAAGGGCCTAAAGGAGAACGGGTCCAGAGCAATACACATTAGCTGGGGTAGTCAGTGTATCTCAGGAAAAGAGCAGGCAGCCTTGACACAGATGCATAAGGTTCTTGTATTCTCTTGCAAAGAGTCTAATTCAAATCTCAGTTTTGTGTAACACCAAGAAAGATAATTCTCAGTGATAACTGCCAGGAGCAATCTTTAAAGATAGCTTATTAAACAGTATCTGTTTGTGGAATCACAAGAAACTCCCGATAACTTGCTTTAAAAAAACCCCAAACCCAACCCAACCCAAACTAAAAACAAACAAACAAAAAAACCAAAACCAAAACCAACAAAAAAAAAAAAACAAAGAGAAAAAGTTTTTGTTCACTAAGCATGTTGCCTTCCCATCAATAAACATTTTTGCACATTTGGTTTCTCATTACTGTTTCAAGCATCCTAGTGGAAATAAATGTCATAAGATTGTTTTTTCATGCTAAGTTAATATGCTGGTTTTGCAGACTCGGGAATGTTTTCTCAGCAGGGAAATAATTATTCTGAAAACAATGGATTTTTCTTAATGACATTTAAATCTTTCTAAGATATCTAGGGCTTTAAGCCAAACCATCCACAGCATGAGCTTGACTCTCTTTCATCAGTGATTGTGTTGGTAACTATGCATTAACAATGAAGCTTATTCTACTTATAGGTCTATAATTAGGTATACCCAAGTGCTAGCACACAGTGTTTTGAAATAACCCCTCTCAGATACTCCCACAATACTCAGCACCAAGACATGCCAGTTTAGTAAATTATCAAGGTTATGGTATTTTCACAGATTGCAGTGTAACATTGGCCACATATCTGGCTTTGCAGACTTTTAGGGAAAACAAAAAGCTGCACGATTTTGTTGAATTTGTGCATAGAAGCTGCATTAGTTTGCCCATTCAATAATTCTGTTTCTCCAAAGGGCTAGTTTTGGTATCAGAATAGCTTCACACGTAATTGATATAAGTGGGAACACTTGTCTTTACTGTTACAAATTGGTTTTAATTTAATTTCCCTGCCCCCAATCTACAGATTAACCAACTGTAAAAGCACTAGTGGGGACATGAGGCTAAGCCTACAAAGGTTCCACTAAGAGCAGCTTGCTTTTTGATCTTCAGCAACTTGGTTCAAACCAAATTTAACCTATGTCAGTAGTTGAAAATGTTACAGTCTGAGATAACCAGACTACCACAAGCCCATACTGCTTGAGCACAGGTTGTTCAGGCTGCGTGTGAGCCATGGTACTTTTGCCAGGTAAGACTCATAATCTGTGTCCTGGTGGACATGGCATTTTTCGGGTAGGAAGATTGTGTAGTGCTCTGTTACCTGTCATGCTTGCAGTTGTGAAGCTTTGCATGGATTAAGGCTATGTCATCACTTGCACTTTTTGACTCCAGAAGCTGTGCTGTACACCAGGTGCTAAAATACATCAGAAAAATGCTATCTGGCATTGTCATTTTAGGCAAAATGCAACAAGTAGTACATAGGGACTCGCAGTGATTTCTTCCCAAGCCAAATAAATGAGGGGAGCCTCTAATGCAACACTTAGCATTTTCACATATAAGAGCTACTTTTGATCTTAGTCTTGCCTCAGTCATTTAACTTTAGGATGCTTCAATACCATTAACAGGAATGAGATAAGTTACATTAGGCAAACGGATTTCAGCAGCTTTCAGGAAAAAACATGCTAACATTCAATTAACTTGCCAGAATTGAAGTTCTGTGTTGAACTCTAACTCTTCCTCTTGATACGCTTTTATAAATTTGAGACTCTTGCTATGGTGTATTAAATAATACTTATTAAGACATTTAGATTTAATTTAAAAGTATTTTATTGAGACTCTTTCAATTTATTGTTGTCATTTATTCATGTTATTGCTTAATCATGTGATTATTTAGTGTGACATTTAAGAGACATTACTGACTATAACTTCAATAAATTCCCTGAATCCAGCTAGTTTCATCACTGCCAAGCTTCTGTTATTTTTTAACCTCTGATGCTGCAGCTGCTGGAATTTACAAACAGAAGTGTGAATATTTTAAGTCCTAAATGATGATAATCCACTATTTTAAAAACACTTTTCTGTGTAAAATAAGTGCTACTGCAATTTGTTTGCTCTAATTGGGAAAGGTCAGGATATATCTTTGGAGATCCTTCTCTGCCAGATGAAATGACTTACATATTGGTAAAAACAATTCTAATAAAAATTTTATTTTGTTGAATACTTACCTCATTCAACACATCTCCACTTTTATCACCTTCTTAAATAACCCTAATAGATTAGAAGAACACAGTTTTCCCTTGAATTTAAATAATTTTAAATGATTTTTTATTGTTCTAAAATTTTACTTGAATTTTCTTATTCTACAAACTTATGCCTTCTCTTTCACTCTTAACTCCTTCTTCAAACAAAGCTCAGGGGACTGTAACTCTTTATTAAAAACATAGCATTTGCAAGTGTCCTCTTACTTCAGACTGTATTTTGTGTTAAGATTTAGCTAAAAGTAGGTCCTTGTTTTCTTAAAAGGGTCCATGCTTCTCTGATGCAACCAGTACATAGACAGAAGAATATAAAAGCATCCAGGATTTTTTTACCTCTGAAAGCAAGCTGTCGCTTTTAAAAAAGTTTAGCCTCATAGTTTCTGGAAGTTTGTGGTTCATGATTAACAAGGCAGTATATCTAGTTAGCTTGGCAAAAAGCCTGTAATGCAAGGTGGTATGCACTTCTAAGCAGTTGAAGGGAGAAGAGTTTGTAATATTACGTGCATTATTTATCTGTATGAAACTGTTAATTGTACAGTACCAATCACTCATAGTATTTTATTTCAGTTAGGCTTTTTAAGTATATGGTATCCCTAAAAGCTATTGGTGTTCTGATGTGTGGCTACAGCAAATAAGAATTTTTCAAGACTGTGGAATCTCTTATGCCTTACTTTGCAGTGATGTATTCAAAGGGAATCCACCTTTTAGAGCTAGTCTAAGAAAATTCATCTAATTTCATGTGGAATAGTCTAGGTGAGTGTATGCAGCCAAAGAACCAGATTTGGGCATAGTAATAGTAACTTCCCTACAGAGAAGAACTTTCTTAGCTGCAGTTGTCTGATTTCTTGCTATTCCTTAGTGCTGGAATAGAGATTAAGATACTTCCATCTGTATTTCTTCCAAAGGCTAAGTTCCAGAACTGGAATTAATTGTCATCTATTTAAACTGATATCTCTCTCATCATGTGCCCCTAAAAATTGCCCTTATGGTTCTTATGATTATGTTATAAAGCACTGTAGAAAAATACAGCTTATACAACAGAACAACAAAACATAGCACTATCAATAAAAATAGTGTAAAAAATAAATGTTTCTGAGGGTTCCAAAGAATCATGTAGACACAATTTGTTGTAATAAGCAACATAATTTACTGTTCATCTTTCCCCTTCTTGCCTTTATCCATTATGTTGATTTTTGCCAAGCTGGGTATCAGTGAAATATTTGGAAGCATTAATATCTCTGTATTACTTAAAGTAATTGATAGGTATTGATAGATCTTGGGTGAAGTTTTTTGGGTGTTGTTTGGTTTTTGGGTTTTTTGTTTCTTTGGGGATTTTTTGCTTCTTATATGCTTCTTATTTTACAGGAAGGATGCCTCTAGAAGAGCTGATAACATATCCATGAGATTGTGGTCATATAAATCACAAGTGTCAAGCAATGCAATGCTTTCCCTCCAAACAAAGCAGAAGTCTTGCATATAGAGTAGTTTCTCCAAACACCTCTCTGAGGAGACTCTTTCAGGTTTTAAGATCTTCCATCTGAGCAATATTGGATTCTGTTAAAGAGATTGGCTGTGAATTCTAATATTTCAAATCTTGGACAATATGTCACTCTAGTCCTTACAGCATCTGCAGTGTATTAGTCATCTTTGGCAATTAAAAAAACCCCTTGTGTCTGTCTCCTGGATTCCCCAAACCTAGAAATTAAGAACCCTAATTACTTTCTATTCAAAGATAGAATAGTCTCCAAATCCTGCTTATTTAATAGATATTAGTTTAAATGGTGTGTGTCATCTGAATAATAGAAAATATTCTGGAAAGTTATGCAGCTTAAGTCTGTCTGAGGAGGGAAACATTTCTCTCCATTAATCCTTCAAAATGCTTTTCAAGTTTCATGACCGCCATGTCAAACTTGCACAAAGATCTGTATGGGATGCCGCTGATCTTCCAGGGATAATGAGATACACAGTTCACTGCTATTTGTAATGTACTGCTGACTGATCCGTGCACACTCTTCTAATAGCCTTATGTGGACACTGTAGGAAAATTGATGAAAATAGATCTACATAAGAATCTAAAAATCTGATTTGAGGAAGAACAGCTTTTGCCTACCATTACTTTCTCTCAAAAATGAATGTTGGTGGTCAAAGAACACACTGATATTTCAGCATTCGCCTAATTGAAATGTGTAACGAATTTCCTTGGTTTGTACTTATCTCTTTCACTTAAAAGGACATTAGCAGGAACGAATGCCATGGTTTGAACTTGAAAACTAAATGATAGACATTTAATGATTAAAGCGATACAAATATACCTCTGTCTGGAGTGTTATAATACAATAGGAAGTTTGTGTTCGCATTTTATAACACACTGCAAACTTTAGTTGATGATTATGAAAAAGAACATTTAAATAATGTGTAGAACATTTATATTTGTGTAACAAAGTGCCAATTTTTTTCTTTCTAGCATAGCTTCAGAGTGATGATAATTTCTATTAAAAAACTAAGTGGATCATACTTGGGTTTGGGGTTTTTTGCCCAGACTCTGTGTGCAGAGTTTTTATCATACAGATTCCTGCAGCAGTGATAGGAGGGTTCGCTGATATGATGAGAAGTGGAATAAGAAAAAACAGAAGTGTTTTCATAGAGAAACCTCAAAATTAAGAAACATATATTTTAAGGTTTGGCTTCTCTGATTATTGAGTAACAGGAAACAAGTTCTGCACAAGTTCCAATTTGTCTACATTTCAAAAACCCCATCAATTTTAGCTCAGTATTTAATTATCTCTAAAAAAATTGCTTCATGCAACTCTGGTATTAACTTTATAACTCTTAAGAAGAAATAAAATTTTGGAACAGTATTCACTCAATTTAGGCCATAATAGAACGTAGTTTTCTGTGGTAGTTCATGTCATTATTACCATTAGACACAACCTCATGTAGCTTTGAAGTCTTTCACCCATGTACATTTACTGCAAGCAATTAAAACTGATTATTTATAAAATGTATGTAAGAGTCAAAACCCCCATGCTGCCTTCAAGTATTTCCAAGGCTACAGAAAAGAAGAAGGACAATGGATGACTGCATATACAAAATAGTTGCTAAAATATAACCAAAAATTTCTCATAAAATAGATTAACCTTAGCGGAAGTGTATGGGGTTTTTTCTTATGTAATAAGTGCCCCATTCCAAAATGCCAAATCCTAACGTCCATGACACTCCACAGTTACTTGCCTTTTCCCAGCAGCTCAGGTAGCATCTTATTAGCTTACCTGAAATATTTTTATTAACCAGAAATAGAACCAGCTAAGTAATACGGACTGTCATACCAGCTGAGGCAACAGCCTCCCTCTAAGAACACACAGATGGAGAGGAACAGGTCTTTGGGTTTTTTGTAGGTATTTTCCTTTAACTACATTTCTGTTCTTACTGATAGAAGGAGGTAAACTGAGGTAGTAAGTCTACCATGATTTTGAGGGGAACATTGGGAGGGGAAAATTCAAGCCTGTCTTTACTCCTGATTGTTTGAGCTCCACGAGAGAGCCAAGGCAAACAGAATATCAGAACAGACAAAAATGCGCTGTGCTCTTCTCTGACACATTGCTGGAGTAGCCAGCAGAATTAGACATTTGGGTAACCCAGCACACTTTCATGTCATGAAAGGAGGAGGCAGGTGCACTGCAGTAGTCACCTGCATATCAGCAGTTCAACATCATTTTGGAAGAAATTTGAAAATCTGAGAAGTCAAGCTAACTAAAGCATTCTCTGAGTGGCTGGCGAACCAATATTTCTGGTTGTGTTATCATTAGGATCAGATTTGGCTTATGGGTTCTGATGTGAGACTGCATCACACTATATTACACAGTGATATTACAATCAGAAAATATAATACAATATTATTGGATATAATGCTTCCCATAAATCTCATACTTCACTTAAGTGTGAAGTATGAGTCCATATTTACATGCATATAATTTAGTGATCCATTATGTCCATTGTCTGTATCTGACATGAAATTTCAGTGTCAACAATTCTCAGAATTCCCCTTATATAAATTTATGTTTCCAAGACTTTATTTGCTTGTTTTTTCATTAGAAAACTGATATTCTCTTTCGTGGGGTCAAAGATCAGTTCTTTTCTCAAGGGCTTTCCACAAGTCATTCCACTCAGAAAAAATTTCTCTGATATCTAAAATGTTACTCATTTCTTCTTCTCTCTTATTTGACCGCTAGTAAATGACTCCAGACTGTCTGTGCACTGTGCAGTGTTAAAAATATTATCAAAAGGTTTTTCATCTTCAACAACGTGATTCTGTCAGGACACAGTTCCATCAGCAAGGTCGGTTTACAGTCTTGAGTGTTTGAAATTTCACAATAAGAAGCAAAGGCCAAGGCTTAAAATCATATATTGTGGCAACTGCACACAAACTGTCAGATTATACTATTTCCAGGAATGAGAGGAAGGATAAGGGAAGATATGTCAAAATTGTACCAACAGCAGAGGATGGTTATTGCAGAATTCTCTCAGAATTCATTGGAACCTAATTTCTCTTGCACTATGAAAACTTAGGATATGAAAACATATTAATGGTGAGTCTTAACTTCTGATTATAAACTGACATACAAAATAGAATTCTAAGTCTCTTCTGATGAATATTATAGGAACCAAGACATTTACCCCCTTTTCATACTGACAGATGAAGCTGCATCTTTCTTACATTACTCTAACTTTTCACTTTCCATGTTGCTTTAGGCCATTTAGGTGTGCAAACACAGCTAAAGCAGTGCAAAATGAAAATCTTAGGGCACAAGCATCTACAACTGTTTCAGATTATACATTACGTGCAAGCTCACTGTACCTGTTTCAAAGAAGACACCACCCTTGTGCACCTCTTCCCTTCTCCCACTTCCAATCTCCCTCCTCTTTCCCTATTAGATTTTAATATCAAAATTAAGAGGAAAAACACATATTTGATTTTTTTTTATAACTTATGCAAAGTTAGGAAAGAAATTTTCTGAACTTAAAGGCTCTTTACACAAAGTACGTTAGGAGTTAAGGGATTACAATAAGGTTTTCTCAGAGGTTGTGAAAAGGAGGTGTTTATTTCATTTTCATGGTAGTTTTACAAGAAAAAATGTAACACACCCATAAAACATAATAAAAAATTTATCTTCTGCCTGAATTTGGGTGAAGCTAAAATAGTGTAACAAAAATCAAATTATTTTATTCATTAATTCACAATACCTTCTAGTGAAATTAAACCCTGTGACAGTTTGTGAAGCAAACAAGCAGCATATTAATCCCAGTGAGCTCTGGTCAAAGAATAATTTGCAATTCTTTTAACAGACATTATAGCTTACAACTGCATTTTTCTACCATTATTGGACCTTTATGAATTCATGGAAATTCAAGCTTGTTGAAGTTCACTGCGGTGCCTGGAAACGCTTCAGCTACACATGGCCCTTTTCAGCCCACTTAGGCAGAGGAAAGGGGGCTAAAGTTGCTAGTAAGATGTCCCATGTCCCAATAACTTTCAAAAACTCACACCTATTAACTTTTCATATCAGTCCAGTTGGGCTGTACATCTCAACTTTGCCCCTATGCTGCATCTAACATCCTCTAAATGATTGTCTGATTTTTGTCCATTCATGCTCTAAGGCCACCTTACTTTCCCTTACTGCACCTGAAAGATGAGCTATCAAAAAAATAACCCCAAACAAACAATCAATGAAACCCACCACTCTTACAGAAAAACTCCACTGCCAAAAAACTCCTGAAAAAGAAATAAAAAATTGAAAGTAAAGTTTTACCCTAAACAAACTGCTGACACCTCGCAATATAATCTTGAGAAGACAAAGAAACACTAAACACACAGCAGTCAAAGAAATACCTAATAGTTGGGGCAAGGTTAAAAACAAATGTGAAGTGCAGTTCTGATGACATGAATTAAAGGAGAGTTACAAATTGCCTCGCCATTTGCTGAGGAATGAGTGTTCTCCTTGGAAACAGGAGAAACACAGGCTATTTTCCAGTATTTTGACATTAACAGCAATCTCTGGTACATGTGTTGAATGGGAAATACCTATGGGTTCTTTTAACTTTCAACGCTGAATGAAAGAGAAAAATCTAAACTGGAATAAGAAAAAGGAATTTCAGGACACAGTCAATTCAAGCCAGCAAAGGGCCTGGAAGTCTGATCCAGAAAGTCTGTTCTTTTTTTTTCACAAGCTAATTTACTGCTTCCCAAATCAGTCTTCTTTCTTCCTTCCTGCTATTGTATATATAATCTCGGGTAGCTCAACATTTTTCCATAAAGTCCTGAGCTAGTTTACCTCAGCTAGTTTCCCTCCTAAAGTCCCCTGCTGTCCACTCCTGGAACTCTGTCCTTTTCCACCTAAACCTCACTGTTGTCACTTCTGGAGTACTTCTACCCACCAAGCCAAAACCCTTCATTGCCCATACAAGGGCAAACCTCTTTTTGCTTCTGAAATCCTCAAGATGCCACATCTGGGATACCTCAGCATTTCCCAACAAAACTTTCCGTTGTCTCTCAACAAACTTCGGTGTTTCCCATCTGAGACTTTATGACCTCCCTCATGAATTAACTCAGGTTTTACTAGACAAAACTGTTCACTCTTCTCTCTGAGTCATATTAGCACTTCTAACTAAATCTGGCGCTGTTCCTTCCCTCTGAGGTGCCCCAGTATTTCGCACTCATACATGTGCACTGCTCTCTTCAGGTGTGTGGGGGTGGTTCCCTCACTCTCACATTTCACTATCACCTTGAGACACCTCAGCATTTCCTACTCATGTCCCTTTAAAATAGCTGAGCACCTTCAACCTTCAAGAACCTCTAGTGTTCCCTCTGAGACACCTCAACTTTTCTCCTCAAAAATGGTCTGTCACCCTGATGTACCTCAGTGTTTTCTGCCAAAAATCTCCACTGCCCAGCTCTGGCCTATTGGGTTGGGTTGCCTCCTGTCACCTTCATGCACTGCTCCCTCTGCAGGAAATCTGTGACAAACCTCACCCAAACTTCTGCTTGCCTTTCCCACTCAAATTCTTCACCAGAGTCTTACCCTTCTCTCCCAAGCCCTCTCAAGGACCTCAGCGTTTCCCACAGAACAGCCCCTGCCCAGAGACATCACAGCCCTTCTCGCCAAAGCCCTGGCCCTGCCTCCCTGAAGTACCTCAGTGCTCCTGAGGTACCTGAGCATTCACCTCCTTTGGGACAACTCAGCTGACAGCCCAGCATTTTCTGCCCAAATACCTCCTCCGTTCAACTGAGAAACCTGACATAAAGGTGGAATTTCTGAATTTTGAATACTGGAATATTAAACAAATGCTGTCTGTGGCACTGCGAAATGAATGCCTGCCAAGGTACCTTAGCACGTCCTGCACTGCTGTAACTCAGAGGCATGCTGGAACATCACCTATATAAAATACAGCCAAGAGTCAATAGTGACCAGAAAGATTAACTCTGAAACTTTTTTGCATTTTCTGTAAAAAAGCCTGAGGACTGTTGCTCCAAATTGCCAGCCCACCTACTGAGTGGTCATGGCTGGGCTGAAATACATCATATGCAGAGAATAGTTACAAATTCTGAGAAGCACTGGAAGAAAATTTTCCTTTGCAGAAACTTTATCCATAAATTACTCTGCAAGAAAATAGGCCTGCAGGTTAAAAAAAAAAAGGACCAACAACAAAATCAACAAAACCCCCCTTCCATTATAAAACAGCAAATCTCCTGAAAGATAAAAAATGGAGGTATGGGGTCAAGTTGGTGCCTTTGATGCATAAAATCAACACTTCTGATGGCAAATAAATCAAGAATTGTGTTTACTGAGATCCAGATGCCAATTACATTCTTTAAGGGCTCAGAATATGAAATTATGGGAGTAGATATTAATGTTCTTGCTGTGATACAGTAGCAAGAACTTACCCAGAGAAAAAAAATATGTGAGTTCTCTTACTGTAACACTGTAACAAAAACTTCTACAGATGTCAGTGACTATAACATTTTATTGATCTGTTTGTGTGGCAATTCCTAGTACTTATGCTTAGCCACTGTTTGTGCCTAAGCTTTCTGTTGAAAAGCAAATCAACCATTCGGACCAGCGAATCCTCCCATGCCCGTGTAAAACATCTGGAAAGACTTGGATCTCCTGTTCATATAAGTGGTCAGGAGATAACTGAATCTCTGGTCCACAACTGATTGAAAGACAGCTCCATCCTGGACTGTAAACAGACTAGGAATTGCTTGCCTAACTTCCTTATTACCTGGCCTTTTATTTGCAGCTGCATGTTAGTGAATATGTGACTGAAGTACACATTTTGACTTGTCAGACACTAAGACTTCTCAGTAAGCTTTTTTATCTCTCAAACAGAAATGCCCAAGAAAGAGTATTCGAAAAATCTGGAATGTATATTAATATATAAATACTGCCTTTCTTCAGTAGATGAACTAGTGCAAATTTGTTTAGAATATATGCTAACTAGATCAGAAAATTAAACACTTGATCTATGATAACATTTTAATGAGAACTAACTGTAATTGGTGGACTTGTCTTCTAAACATGCTTCAGATAGGACTGTACCATCTGGAGTTACCAGCAATTTGATGAAATGCCAAATTTCTAGTTTCCAATTCACTGATATTGCTGCAATCTACTTGATATTCTTTATTTGGGATTCATGAATAACATCACAATGTGCTTTTTGGAGAACAAAAATTGCCTTACAAAAACACCTAGTTATTTTTGGTATCTTATAATTAAGAAGCATCTAGGAATACCTAGCTGAGTATTCACTGCATTATGTAAACAAACTCTTTTGCAACATGGTATTTTATTAATATTATTACTGGTCCTGATCAGCTTCACAAAGGACACCAGCCCTGCAAAACTTTTTATTAAATATATAATACAAATATACAAATAAATACAAATCACAGAGTAGTTTTACTATATTGTGTAACAACATAGCAAAGAAGGAATTGAAATCAGATATTCTGTATCTCTAATGTTTTGCTGATATTTTCTTCCTCTACTCCATTTTTTTGTTTGTTTCTTATAGCAATATGCTTTTGGAGCACCTTCTTCCTCACTTCATTGTCTTCCTGTCCCCAGAGAAAACAGGACAAAGCAAAGTGTTCTAGTTTCTAATATCTAGCAAAGTATGATCTTGGATAGGGGCAGTACACATTGGTTTGCAATGAACACATGGCTTTTCAGGGGGAGGGATTGAACTTCTAGTGAAGTTTTGCTTCCTTTTCCACAGTGTCTCAGAATTATGTTTCAGATGGAATTATGCCAGCTTATACAAAGGTATAAAAAGCTTATACAAATATAAAATAAGGTAATAATAGTACTGACATCCATGTGGAAGACAAAGTCCTAAAACTTCTGTGTTCACAATAAGAGCTTGCTAGAAGACAAAATCAAGAAAAAAATGATTGTCTAACTTTCCAGCTATAGACTTATTGCATATACGTGGTAAATGAGGATAATCTGTTCAACTGGAACTTTTGCAGCATATGACCTTTTTTCCTAGCTTAATCAATAAAGCAACCAATACTTCAGTTTTCTCTGAACCCATCTTGAACAGCAAAATCAATTTGCCTATGGCATATCTCCAAAATTTGGAAAGAAAACCACATATATTGATTGAAAAATGGAATTTTGAAATAATTAATCTAAGGAATAAAAGAAATAAGATTATTAAGGGATATACAATAATTCCTGAAATAAACTGAAATCAAATCTGAATGTACTGGATAAAATGTCTTCCAGCACACTTTTTTTTTTTTTCATTTTTTCCTGTGTGAGAATCATCCACTAAATATCATAATTAAAATACAATATGGAATGTATATGCTACATTCCTTTTTTCAATAAAATTGTTTTGTGCTTTGAGTGCCATACTGTAATTGAAATTAACCTTTTGACTAGGAAAAGTAAACCATTTCTTAAAAGGATTAATTTGATTTTATTGTTGGATAAGATTTCTGTATGCATCTCAGAAAAATTCTGCACAGAAATAAGAGTACATAGACCATACAGACACATGTATTATGTCTTTCTCTCAGGCAATGTCAAGCCAGTTGTGTATATATTAAAACATTGACTGATGAGTCTCTGAACGTGTACAATAACTCAGAGCATTCCCTCTATATGTGACTTAGTGTACCCAAGCAGATCAGGCAGAGTTCGGTGCAGTAGCCATTGCTCCAGGAGTCCTGGATTTTAGGATGTCTCAGATGAACTGGGCCCTCAGGAACTACTGCTTTGAGAAAGCACAAAAACATCTCTGTTTAGGCCAAAGACACATCTAGCTGAACATCCTTTCTGCAGCAATAGATAATGGTGATTATCTGAAAGAAAAATATAATTAACGAAGTTAGCATATGTGCTCGTAGCCTGCAGCAATCTGTTGGTCAGAAATTTCCTGAGGCAGCAACGTTATCTTTACAATTAATAAAAATTTCTGGTATCCAACACATTTTCTGGAAAGGAGTTCCATCCCTCAGTCTTATATGTTGTGTGAAGGACCACCTGACTCTTTTTTCATTTTGACCTGTCTCATGAAGGTTTTAATGTTTCAATGTCATTGCTTTAAGTCTCTTGTTATTGCCAAGTGTTGTTTCTTATACATATCTGTAATAAATCTCTCTGACAGTAGATCTGGATTGTCCTTTTGGAGATTGAAGAAGGTTGTCTGTTTAGTACAGAATCTTCCCTACACTTGTTCCCGTTCCACTATACCCGTTCTGACATGAGGGATTGCATATGGTATACAAGATGCAGAAGCACAATCAATTTATTCCACAGCATATATTTTCTGTTGGTTTTTTTATTTGTTTATTTTTTCTCTTTTTCTTTCTCTTTAGTCTTTTTCCCTTTTTTTCTTTCTAATTCTCACTCAGCTACTCAACTGATGCTTTTGTAGACCTATTTATTATAATCCTAAGATGTCTTTCAAGACTTGTAGTAAACATATAAGAATACATTTTGAATTAGGACTGTTTTGTCTCATATATATGATTTTATAAATTTTGATTCTGAAATTTTCCTGCCTTTTTATCACCCAACCATTCAGTCTTTCAATGTTCTTCTGCAATTCTTCAGTCACCCATACCTTTACTACCCTTATTAAAGGCCAGCAAATTTTGCCACCTTATTACTTTCCAGACCTCTTTTGACAATAGCTAAAGTCTACATGTATTGTCCATGTCCATACATGTCCATTCTCACTCAAGCTGAAAAGTGTCACAGGCTGGCTAAGAATGCAGCTCTTCCACATATTCAAAACTCACTTCTAAAAATTAATCAGCAATAGGTCAGAGATCTGAATTCAGAGGCTCTCACAGAGTTTCAGGATACATGGTGTAGGATAAAAATATCAACAACAATAATAACAGTAACAACAATAATAATAACTTTTTTTCTGGTTTAAGTAAGTGGAGACTTGATATTGGCACCGTTGATCCCATTCGCACAGTACCTGTCCCTTTGCCTGGTCAAAACTGAGGTAATTTCTGTAACAAATAGCCACTCAGTGCTACAGAGAAAAAGGTTTTGATCATTTCATAAGGTCTGTTTTACTTTCTTTCTGAGGCATTTCTGAGTAGCATGGCTTTTCATCTTATTGTACAGTTCATCAAACAAAAAGAAATATTTTCCATTTTGTGATGTGGAGAGTGAATATTTTTCTAGTCCTTCTGGACCAAACATGATTCACATGATTACCTGAGATTGCAGGAGACTGGATATAATGAGCCATGTCTCTTCCATGACTCTTGTCCTTGGTTCTCAAAGAACCTATCAACAACAACAAATTACTCCCCCAAAAAAGAATTCAGTCAAACAAACAAGAGAGAAAAGGAAAGGAAAATGGCATGATAAGAGAACTCTTGGGACAGATGGAGGGGCAGCATGAAACACTAATTTCCTGGACAAGAAACTAGAAGTTAGGAGGAAAAGCAGAGGCAAAAAATTTTGAAAAGTCCTGGAATATCTTTTGGAAAGCTATTCACTTCAGTTTTTCTTTCCACTTTCTTTAGATCATGTTAGCATATTGAGTACAACTTGTGTATGTGATTTGAAATGTTCTAACTTTTCTTCTTGTGATGACTAATTTCAGAATAATCACTGAATAAGTGATCTCAACTGTGTTTGTGTCTTACTAGTGACGTTATGAGAAGATTCCATCGACAAGATTTCCAGTCTCGTCTGAAGACACTGAGCTCATAGGCACTGTAATTTTTCTCAAGAATAAGAGAATAATTTCATCAGGTGGCTTTTCAAAATTATTTCTTTCTACATAGTTTTACCTGTGAGGTTTGCAAATGACCTGTAGCTCTTATGAAGAATGGTGCTGCAGATCTTACCTATCAGTGAGGAATCAGTAACAAGAGTTTGGCACTAAGGCGATGTGCTTTCAGTAGCCATTTTTGCTAGCCAAACAAGCTTGCATTTTCTGTTGGTTTTGCTTTTGTTGCTGGTTTTGTTTGTTTGTTTTTGTTGTTGGTTTTGTTTGTTTTGTTGTTGGTTTTGTTCATTTTTGTTTGGTTTGGGGTTTTTTTGTGTAAAGTGTTAAGTCTTGGGGATTTATTTTTTTTTTTTTTTTTTTTTTAGTTTAGAAGGTTTTTTAGGTACAGAGAACTATAAGTAAGTCAAAGGTCAATTGTACATTTATTCTCTGTGGTTAAGTCTGAATGAAATGGAACGATTAACATGTTCCAACCAAATAGATGAAACAAGCCCAGTGTATTTTGTGGAAGGAACTCCTTGAGTGACAAAAGAAATATGAAGGCCAAATGAGTATTAAAATTCTTGGGGACATAATGACTTCCCAAAAGCTATTCAACAATGAGTCTAAATATACAACTATCTCACCTGCTGGTCTCCTGTACCTTCTTGTTCTGATATGCTAGACTGCTTTCATCAAACCCCAAAGAAGTGTCTGTTTATGGTTTTCCATACAAACCAGTTTTTGTTTCAAAGGGACTTTTTATTATGTTATTCTCTTTCTTAACACTAACCTTTGGGGGAAAAAAAAAGAAAAACAACACAAACCAACTAGTTCTTCCTCATGACTGGGAGGAGGCAAAACTTTCAGTTTTACTCATGTCTGCAAGGACAGTAATACTGGCACAGGGAACAAAACAGAAAATGAGAACAGGGAAAAGGGAAAACCACTTCTTTTGCTGGCAATGCCAGTTTATGCTGCATTGAAATTATGAAAATATGATGCAAGAAATACAGTCTGAGATGTCAAGTGTGCAGAAATCTACAAGAAAACATCTGAATAAAGGGAGAAAGATATTTCAGATTCAGTTATGACGTAAGTGGATTAAAAATTACAATCTTTAATTTCTTCATGGATTTCATGCCTGATGCCTGTCATATATTAACACTTTAATGAATGCCTGTCTTCCCAAAACATTATTGCAAGCATGGAAATAATGTTAGGCTGTGCAGCCAAAATGAAACATATTGGTCAAGAGCATGTGTCAGGATTGAAAGGAAAGACTTCCAAGCTCCAGACAGTTGGCAAAGTCCTCTCATAGCCACAGAAACTTCACTCAGGGTTGGGGGAGACATGCCTCAACCATGATAATCAGATAAACAACCGGTTTAGTGAAACTTTTTCTATTTCTTATATACAGGTCAGTATAGGGAAGCCACACTCAGTTTTCCAGAGTATATTACTCTCTCCAAATGTGGCTCCATACAAACTCCAACACACTGACTTCAGTTGTGCAAATTGAAATTTCTGAGCTGTTTATACATATCATGGTATGTATACATCACATTTATACATGCAGCTTGGATCCAGCTGGTTTTGTAACTAAACAAATTATGGTTATATTAGTATAACTCAAAATATTGAACTGAAATAAACTAGAAAAATAATGCAATATACTCCAATTAATTAATTGATAAATTAACCACACAAACTCACAGAATAATTGGAAGTGAACCTGTCCATTGATCTGTAAAGGGATTTGGACTGTTATCAATGAAATTGGCTATGGGCAGCTTGACCATCAAAATTACTGGCTATATTTGGAAAAATTAAGTAAAATAAGAATATGGTACTGTAAGATAGTTACATTTTTTTTCATACTTAGAAATACAGTTTGGGGAAAAAGGTTTTTTTCCTTGGAAGTAACATCTTTTCATCTAGTCATAAACTGCCCAAATCTTTCTACAAAGAAAGAACTAAGAAATCTGTGTAATTTAACTCTGTACAATAATTTGAAGCTTTGAAATCAGTAAAACATTTTGTACTGTAGCTATTTTAATCTTGTTTCAGTACTAGATATCTCAGCTGTGCAAGCTACAGTATTGATTCATCTGGGTGAAATGAAATACGACTAACCATAGTGATACAGAAAATTCTGTTGATATGATTTCCTCTTACTTCCACTGTTCCTGACCATGAATACCTTAGCTTCCAATAGTTCAGTGATGAGTGAAAAAAAAAAGGCTCTGAGATAGGAGCAGTAGTTTTAAAATTGTTGCAAATTTAAGATCATAGTTTCCCTGCTGTGGTGGTACATTTCTCCTTCCTCCTTGGGGCCACTGTAAAATCTCACAGAACCACAGAACAACTTGAGTTGGAAGGGACCCACAAGGATCATTGAGTCCAGCTCCTGGACCTGCACAAGAGAGCCCCAAGAATCAACCCACGTGCCTCAGAGCATTGTTACTGGACTTTTGAAAAATTCTAGTAATTACTGACTTGGATTGCAAACAGGATAGAAACAAACTGACTGATGACTAAAGGTAATCATCTTGCAACCTTATAAATACTTGCCCTAAGTGAGGCCCTTTGAGCAGAGCTCATGAACTCTCAAGTTTGCAACCATGAGAGGATCGTCACTGAAAGCTGACAACAGTGCCTGGGCTGATACTCCCCAATCTCAAGGCTCAACCCTTGCCCATTGAGAAATGCTAAGACATTTAAAGTGCCTGTTTGTCCTGCTTTTGACTAGAACAGAGTTAATTTTCTTAGTAGCTAGCACAGCGATGTGTTTTTGATTTATTATGACAATAATGTTGATAACACACTGATGTTTTAGTTGTTGCTCAGTAGTCCTGATCCTAAAGTAAGGACTTTTCAGTATCTCATGCTCTGCCAGTGAGGAGATGCACAAGAAGCTGTGAGGGAGCATAGTCAGGACAGCTGACCCAAACTGGCCAAAGGGATATTCCATTCCACAGAACACTGTTTACAAACTGGGGTAGTTTAGCCAGAAGAGGCCAATTGCTGCTTTGGGACAGGTTGGGCATCACTCAGCAGTGGGTGAAAAATGGTACCGTACATCACTTCACTTTTTTCTCTTATCCCAATCCATGAATTTTTCCTTTTCTTTACTGATTTTCCTTCCTATCCTATGAAGGCCACGGTGGAAAGGGAGTTAGCAAGTAGATGCATGGTATTTAGTTGCTAGCTGGGGTTAAATCATGACAGTATTTCATGGAACTCAAGTAGATTTAACAGCTATACCTTTGCAAATTTAGATATAATTTTCTCTCTGTCTATCTATCTATCTATCTATCTATCTATCTATCTATCTATCTATCTATCTATCTATCTATCTATCTATCTATCTATCACCTACCTTTTTGCTCATGTGTGTGCATGTGTAAATTGATTTAAATACCCCATAGTAAGTATACTATGAATGTTGCCATCTCAGATCTATAATTAAGTCACTGTTGTGATTGCAGTTAATCCCACTGAATCCCTTTATAAATGTTAAATTATCCAATGATTAAGTGCTGCTAAATCCTTTAAATATAATCCATTGTCCAAGTCTGAGACTCAGACTGGACCTAGCTGCAGCTAAGCTCTTTCAGGGATTTAGAAAGCACAAGGGGCCACTCTGAGCCTCGTGACTCAGCTGGAACATCTCCCTGTTATATTGAAGTTTTGATCTCTGCATAAATCACTCTAGCTCTATTCTAAATCAATTTTCCTTTGTATGTTTCACCCATGTAGAAAGTAATAGAATAAACTTTGCCATTTAATCTTGTTAAGTTGTACTAGTACAAATTCATATTAAACCTACTTTTGCTAATACCTTTGACAGTGCTTCTCTAAGTGACCTAAACTACTCATTCGTGACACCAATAGAACGGACTAAATATAAAGAACAAAACTAATGTAAAATGTCTGGAGGAAACCACAGTCATATAATGAATTATCCCACCTACCATATGATTATCCAAGCGTTCTTGGAGGAAATCTTCACTACAAATTGGCATACTAACGTATTAGTATGGTTGTGTCACCAAGGATTGCTTAATACAAGAGAAGCTCTGGTGGTTACTGACCATGTTTAGTGAGGGTTATAATAAGTTTGTCTCTTTCTATTCTATTTCAACCCAATGGGTGGCATCAACATGCAGTTTAAGACTACTTTGCATAAGAGCAAAAAATTGGTTTTCTGAAGGGATTCTTTCTGAGTCTGCAAATGGAATCAACAATTCAAAGTAAGTTTTAAAGTGAATTTTTCATTTCCTTGGAGTAATCACTCTCAGATGTTAGAGCTGCAATTCATATGTCAGCATTCCAACATTGCTGGTCATTTTAGATGATACATTCAGCTCATATACTTATCTCTTTTTGAATATCAAAATGAAAGCAATTTGATAGACTGTAAGAGAAATTTTCTTTCCTTCATCAATTTAGAAGCGAAGTATTGTGAGGAGTGATGTGAAGTGCAATCCTTTTGCGCTGGGTCACATGGAGCAAGCCTGTACTAGAAAACTGAAGCACTGCAAAGGCATAGAGGGATATGATTTTTTGATACTACTATGCTGGCGAAAAAGCCCTGCTGTAATTGCAGTTTTATGTGTTTAAAACACCTTTTTCTGTACTGTTATTGCAGTACTCATCAGATCGATATAGTCTCCCTCTCTCTTTACAGAAGCAGGACTTGTGCAGCCCTGTACTGAAGCTGACCAGCTGTATAACTGTGCCGACATCATATGAAAGAGTATTAAATACTATTCTGCCCAGTGTTAACAAAAAGGCTAAGTCAACACCAATGGAATTCACATCACCTCACGACACAAAGCAGGGAAGAGTGTCATCAGGAGAAAAAATAATCTTCTGAAGTCTTTCTGTGACCCCACTGCAGGATATTACATAGGAAGAAAAAAAGCCCTTTTGTGAATCCATTCAATAGTATATTTATGAATGTGTAAACAGATTTCCCAGAAGTTTTATCACATCGTGGTACCTGGAAACCACATTCAGAGTAGCAACTTGTCGCTATGAACTGTCTGCAGCTTCAGTCAGCAACATTGTGTGAAATTAAATTGCACTGTAATAGGAAGAGGAAGAGTATATGGAAATTGAAATCATCAGGACACCACAAAAACTCACTTTCAGATTCTATTTTTATGCACCTTTAGAACAGTATATATTAAAAATAATTCTTAAATTACACAAGCATCTCAAGGAGGATCTAAATAGCTGATTGCAGTGATAGAACACTGAAATTGGTTACACACAAAATACTGTCAAATTACCTACCAACCTGAAACTTAAGGAAAAAATGCTTTCAGAAGTATATTTTTCAAATTTACGGTGTTCCTTCTATTAATTAAAGTGCACTGTCCTATATTTTCTGATATCACTGTGTATAGTCATTAGAATATGAAAGCATAAAATGTATAAATGATAAATGTAAAAATAGTATTTGTTTTTATATTTCAAATGTATTAAGAAACATGACTTTCTTTTTTTATTCATGCCTTTTTGTCTAAAGACATAATTTAAGCAGCACATTGAAATCTCCAAGTAATTTTCCACAATCAAGTTCAGGAGAGATAATAAGATGAAACTGTTTTTCAACAGATTCCTTTATTGCATACAAAGAAATTGAATAAAACCTTGTAATAATGGTTTGAATGCCATCATTTTAGGTTTAAAGGTATGATGGGAACAATTATACACACGTACCTGTCTTAGCAGCACAAATAGAAAACATAAATGTAGAAAACAACTCCAGAGAGCTCATCAAAGAATTGGAGGCAGAAAACAGGCTCATAATCACTTTTATGCTAGCCTTGACAGATGACGTGGATTCCAGTCCCAGCAGTGATATTTCTTAACTGCTCAGACCGTGAAAACACACATTTGAACTACTGTGACTCAACTGTTCATCTATGAAATTATTCTTTTCCTTTTCCAGAACATCTTTGTGTTTGTGCTACTATGTTGCAGATTATTTACCAATGCCCTGGCTGAACGGATGACAATGTTTACTATGCATCAAGCCTTTCAAAATCCTCATTCTCAGAGAAATGTTATCTTACATGTTGAAGGCTAAGCTGCAGTATTCAGATGAAACAAAGTATCTTTTTGCTTGAAAGATGCTGCCAGTTCTGCACAAATACAGAAGAAACTGTCAAAACACAATCTAGGTGCCAGAGCACAGCTACAAACACAAAAATCCTTAAAAAGCATGGAAGACGATTCATGAGACAGCTAAAAAATTGCACTTACATAAGTGCAAGGTAGAGACTTGAATATCATTTTACATTTATAAGAGATCTATATTTAGCAAGTAGAATTAATTTTCCTTCAACTAATTCCATCCTACATTACGGCATCAATTATTTTATCTTTTGTTAGGAAAGGATTTGGTAGATATAAAGTCTTCGCCTGCTTTGGGGAAATTATTCCCTCCCCATTACAGTAATCAACTTTCTCACATGAACTCATGGGCCTTATATTACGGTCCATTTCAGGTACATCTCAAGACCCATTTATGACTAAATAAATAAATAAATAACAAGCTTCCAGACTAATAATAAACTCTCCTTGTTTTGCTTTAAAATCAAACCTGGGTTTGCAGAATCTGTTTTTGCAGGACTGGGTTTTAGCAGGTTTCTATCTCTACTCATTCTCTAATTGAATATGTATCTCATTTTTCCTCACATGTTTAGGGATTAAAATATATTTGCCAGTGAAATTCAATATAAACCACTTTTATCATTCAATATTTAATCTCTGTGCAATTGACATTTAATTGTTGTTTACATTTAATTGCATGGATTGTTAAAGATCCCTTTTGTTAAAGAGCTTGCAGTACAGGGCAGTAATATTCAGACCACACTTCCCAGGTACTTTAGAATCCCAGTGCTGTCACTGGAAAGATGATTCCTACCCCAGGTGTTGTGAGTAACTATGCAGTGAGAGTTTACTGCTGCTGTTTACACATACAGCCTATACAGGCTCCTTGATTGTGACAGCTTATGACAGTGCAAAAACTACCTCAGTGCCCGTAATGTGCTTGACCTATGCATAATTTTAGACAAATGTAAACCAAAATACTGATCAATTATATTACATACATATTTGGATATGTATAATTTTCCTACTAAATTCTGCTGGTTGCATCTGCTGTGTCATGTTGGAAATCAAGAATGGAACAACCAGAAAACATCATCTTTGGTCTCCAGATGCTCCCTTCAGACTTCATGGGGTACTAGTGAAGCACTCTTGTGATGGTTTGTTCTACACAGCTGGGGCATTCTAGACAAGAATAAAATGTTTTGAGTGCCCTTTGAGCTGTGGGGCATACAGTTCTTTCAGAGCTGAAGAGGAAGTTTATTATTTGGAAAACATCTTTCCTCTGCTCTCATGAGATATTCAAGTCCCAGTCATCTTTGGCACTTTCAGCTTTTTCACATGTAACTTTTTCACGTGTTTATTTACGGGGTTCCCCCTCAGACCTATACTGCACTCTGCTGCTCACCCTTGTTGCCTGGTAGTGAAGACAGCCCAGCTCTTCATTTGGAAGCCTGTCCAAAGGAGAGTGTGGTGAAGCTCTGTAGTACTCAGGAACACACTGTTGGCAAAGGAGCACAGTTGTCAGGTTGCACTTTGGAATCTGTGTTGAAGAGGCTGGTCTGTAGGTTCACCATCACCGTGACCTCCTGATGCTGCTCACGTTTTGCACATCTTTCAGGATTTCCAAAGGATAAGTTGTGTTCAAGAGAAGACATTGTGTTTTTTCTCCTATGTTACTCTTGTGAGGAAGAGCTTTAAGACTGCCAACATACATAGGCTGGGGGAGGATGGGGCATTTCTCCCTTCTCTCCTACAGGACAGGACACTATGTGTGCCCGATCTCAGCATGCCAAGAAGAGACACCAACAGGCTCCCCTGTACTAAGTTGTGTGAGACAGACACCAAAACACCCTCAGGCTCCAAAACTGTATTTATGATGAATGCAGAACCTAAGTGGACATTTATGTTTTAGTAAAGGGCATTGATGCTGAACCCTGGCCCAGAGACTTTTTGCCTTTGAGTAGCAGGTATTTGTTTATTATAGGCACTGGGAGTGCAGGGGACAGCTCTGCCAAATGCACTCCGCTGAGCTATAGGGTTAGCAACCCTTTTATGCCTGATCCTAATCAGAGTCTTACATCAGCCACACATATGCATTTTGTAGGTGGCTCCTTTGGTTATGTAATGCTGGCTGGCTTGCACCTGCACATTTTGCTCCTGTGGTGATTGTCTCCCTTACTTCAGCCTCTTTGGTGGTCGTCTTGGCGGTCTTCATTTTCCCATTTGGTCTTTGCTTATGCTCTGTCCCGTTGTCCTTGCTGGGAATGCTCCTCTGCCAGCCCTTCCCAGCTCCTGAAGGACTGCTAATGCCTGTTGGTGACTTTGCTGCCATCTCACTGGCCAGCTTTCATCAAGGTTTGGTTTCTGGAGCCTTCATTATGTGTCGCTCTTGAGTCTAAAGTCCAATACTCAGAGAACGAACACTAATTACAAAACCAATTGTCAGCTATTAAATTTGAAAAGTCATATAACCCTGAGCTTAATTACAATCCCAAACCAAAAGTTTAATGCCAACTGCCAAATATTAAATTAGAAAAATCGGCTAAACCGCATCAATATGGTTAGGTTTTGGAGAGCTTGGCATTATTATAGGGCCACTATGTATCATACAGTAAATATTCTTATGTGGTCACTACATCACTACAAATTACTATTACTAAGGTAATTTGATATTATACAGCTTTTATGTTGGTTTTTTTCTTTTAGCTTTAATTACATGAATCTTCAGCACACTGTCAGCACATCTATAAAACACCAAAACGAATCCATCCCAAGCAGCGAGAGCGGCCGTGACGCCTAGCTTTGCCGTTTGCAGGCACACCCCTTCGGTTTAGCAGGACCACAAACTCTCCCGCACACCAACACGCTCCGGCCCTCACGGTGAAGCCGCCGCCGCTCCCGCCCCGCCTCAGCCTGTCGCGCACGCGC
>JAWWMP010000132.1:33488670-33572687 GCA_035047865.1 Dendrocincla tyrannina | reverse complement strand
GCCGCGTGTGGCGGGATGGAGGCGCCGCTGGAGGTGGCCGAGCGGATGGAGAGCCTGGCGGTCGGGACCGGCACCGGGACCGGGACCGGGACCGGCGGCTCGGCACCGGGCGGGCAGCGGACGGCCGGCGCCGGGGAGGCACCGTCACCGTCACCGTCACCTCCGGAGGCCGGTGGGGAGACCCAGGCCCCCCCGGCAACGGAAGCGCCCCTCTCGCTGCCGCCGCCCGCGGCTCCCGCCGTGCCCGCTGCCCCCGCCGCTCCCGCCATGTCCTCGTCGGACTCGGACAGGTGGGTTCAGCCCCGGCGCTGCCCGCGGGTCGCTCCTTGCTCGTGCAGGCCGGGCCGCTGGAGCTGTGTCTGAGCGCCCCAGAGCCCTGTGCGGGCTCGCCCTCTTCCCGCAGTGTGAAAAATGTGTATTTTTTCACATTAAAGACGGCATTTTCAATTATATTTCACCGGGGGTCTTAGCATTAGGGCTCCGAAAGAGTGTGTGTAAGGGTGTAGGATTTAATGAAAACCTGTGGTCGATGGTGGCAGCCTGTAGGGCGTCTTGGGCCTCCGCGGCCGTGTGAGGGTGCGGCTGGACGTGCCTGGTCTCCGAGCCGGCCACGGCACGTGGGGCGGCACACCTGCGGCGCTACTGCTCAAAGAACCCGAATGTGGGAGGCAGAGTGAAGCGTCTGCCTACCACACCTCGTGCTCTGGTGTTGGCATCTCCTTGGGAAAGCAGATTCTCAGCCTGTATGTTCTGTATAAAAAGTTTCATTTACTACCTGAGTCAGTGCTTTGATGTTCAGTATAATTGTTTCGGTGTGACCTCTGTTGCAATGTTAGAAGCCTGCACACTTTTGGCAATATCAGTGAGTTTAGTGTTTTCTTCTTGGGCCAGTGCGGCAAGATGGGTATGTGCTCCTTTTAACTAGTGGAGGCTGAAGTAAAGTCTAAGAATCATCTCTTAAAGATAGAAAGCTTAATTAACAGTTAGTTGGTTAAAGTTTGGCTTTAGAAATACTTTGGTGGGTTCAAAGTTTTTCTAGAATATTACAAAGTGATGGAGAGTGAAATTCCTGACTTCCATGGCCTTCACCTGTATGTAGTTTTCGTTACTTCCAAAACATGTTGCACTGAGGACCATTAAAGATGAAATTTTTAGAGCTTTAACTTAGCTGTCTATATGTATCTCAGTCTTTGGTTTGCCGCCTTTATCCCCTCCCTCCACGGATTGGGCTCTGGGAGATTGGCTGATTTTTTTTTTTTCTTTTTTTTCTTTCTGAGGTATTGATTTTTCTCCAGACAGTCCATATTTGGCTTTTTCGAAAGGGATATTTGGAGAGGTGCTCTTATTTCTTGTAATCTATGAGCACTTGTTGAAATAAAGAAGGCAGCAACAGATAATTGAAAGGCATCTGTTTGCTTGTGAAGGAGGCTGTGGTATTACAAGAATCTAGAAGGGAGGGTTTTTTTGTGTTTTACTTATCTCTCTGTTTCTAAATGCTGCTTTGTTAATAGCCAGATCAGGTAACAAAAGATATTTTATAAAAGTTTGATAGTCATAATGTATTTTTCCGTAAGGTTGGTGTTTTTTCATTCACCGGGTTCAGTTGCTCCACATGTTTGTTTCTTCCACCGACCCTTGAAGGACTTAGACCTTTGCTAAAAGGAACATGTTGACATGAGTAAGGACTGGTTCTTACTGTGCTCTTTGCTGGAACTATGAAGAGTCTAAGATAAAAAACATCTCTTACACATGCACTGGAAATATTAAATTACTAATCTGTGTGAATTATGTACTACTGATACAGACACGCCATGAAAACTAATCCCTTTTATTTGCAAAAATTGGAATTTTTTCTCCTTCGCTGTACAGGCTGTATGGCTTACAGTAAGTATTTTCCTGACTTTCACTTAGGATTTGCTAATGTTGGGATTGTACAGTGACTTTGAGAAGTCAATATTCTAAGTACCATCTTTGTTTTATTCAGTGATACAGATAGTTCATCCACTACATCTTCTGCTTCATCTTCACCAACATCTGGTGACGATGATTATCCAGATGAGAAGAGTAACAGACCTTACTGTGTTAAAACAAAAGATGAATTACATATTGACGTAAGTACAATGTGATATCTTCTAAATCTTTTTCTACTAACCCAGCTTTAAACAGTCGATTTCTAAGTCACTCCTACCACGTCAAGATTGGGGATGGAATCCGAAGAGTAAAAGAGAAAATTCTTAGGCTGAGCTAGAGACAGTTTAATATGTAAAGAAAAAGACACTCACAAACAAAGCAAAATAATAAATTAATTCACTATTTTCCATGAACAGGCAGATGTTCAGCCATTCCTAGGAAAGTAGGGCTCCATCACAGAGCAGTTACTTAGGGATACAAACGCCATCACTCCAAATGTCCCCTTCTTCCTCCTTATTCCCCCAGCTGTGTATGCTGAGTATGATGCCATATGGTATGGAATATCCCTTTGGTCAGGTCAGCTGTCACAGCTGTGTCCCCTTCCAGCTCCTTTTGCACCCCCAGCCTCCTTGATGGTGGGGTGGTATGAGAAGCAGAAAAGACTTTTATACTGTGTGGGCACTGCTCAGCAATAGCAAAGCATCTCTATGTTATCAGCACTGTTTCCAGCTCAAATGCAGAATACAGCCCCATGCTAGCTATTGTGAAGAAAATTGACTTTACCCCAGCAAAACCCACCACAGTTAATAACTTAAAATGTCTTATTTTTTCAGGTGCATATATTAAGCAGTGTTAGTGGAGCTATTTTAGAAACCTCTTGCTTTGAATTGTAGGATTGGTAGATAATGCATTTAGTATGGCCTAAGGTACAGTTTACCATTTTGAGATGTAGGATCAAAATTATAACTTCTCTTCTGCTGGTCTTTGGCCTTTGAATTGGTCTCACAAAAGTGACTCATTAAGTCTTAGCAGTGAAATTGATTTAATGTAGGAAAACTGGCCTGTAGAAGGGTATGTGCTTGTATCTGAATTCGTATCTTGAGGTTAATAGTGCATTATAACATCTGGGAAAATATTGGCCTTTTTGATCTTTGAGGTGCTCTATAAGCCTTTGCCAATTACTTTTATTAGAGTGAAGATTAACAGGTTTTGATAAAACAGGTTAAGATTCTTCTCTTTGAATGGGATTTTATTTCTGGTAGTGGCCTTTAGAAGTGCAGTTCAGTGCTGAGATTTGGACTCTTACCTCTGAATTCACAAGATGTTGAATTTGAAGATAATTCTTACTCTCGTTGCTTTGTATTCCATACGGTCCATACTGAATTCACAACATTATAGTATGTACATACAAATTGTAGTTTATGAGTAAATTGGAGGTAGATCATGAGTTTAGTGTTAATCAGCCTTTGATAGTAGATTTTGATCCTTACGTTTGAGGAAAAGGTTTAATTTGAATATTGTATAGTACTCATTTTTGTATCTGAAGTTTGGCATGTTTTTTTTCCCAGAGGTGTTTTCTGATTATCCTCTTGTACCAAATGCAACTTGTAGTTAAAAATAATTTTCTTTATATAGGTTGTTTTGATCTTTACATCTCCTATAAGGGTCCAAGTCGTGGTATAAATGGACAGATACCATTTTGTCAAATCAGATGATACACATCTGTTGTATTTCATGTTATTATCTCTTGCTGTATGCATTTTTCTTCTACCATGCATTGAATGTGATTACTAGTTGTTTTTTTGATTACTGACTGTTTAATTATTGTGTTGTACATTGAGCTTAATTATCTAACTTAAAAGTTTGAAATTGAATTAAATTCCTGTCAATTGTTGCCTTTCTGGTCAAATAAAATTGGCTTCTACTTTAGTTGTAATGGAAATATGTAAAAAAGGATCTCTAGAGGAAAGGTGTCCTCGAAAGTGGTGCTCCCCCAGGAGGAGTTAATTTGTAATGATTCTGAAATAGGCAAATCAAACTAGATTTTTAAAAAATAAAATCTTCAAAATGCTAGAAGATTTTTCCCAGTTGTCAAATTTCGGCAGTGATGAAGTGATGAATGTCTTACTGTGATAATATATTCTAAACATTGACTTGATGTTTTCAGGAACTACCTCCTGTTGAAGACTTATCAATAATTCTGCCAGACAATGTTGAACTGAAGCTCTTTGGGACAGTTTCCAGCATCATTGAGCAGCTAGGTAGGCAAAATGTATTTGCTTTGTTTTCGTTAATATAATTTCTGTATAGCTCTGTGTTAATTGTGTATTTAACTGTTCTTTCAAAGCATCTACTGCAGCATTGGATTTCTGGGGTTAGTGGGTTTCTGAATGAGAACTCAGACTAACAAATTATATTTGTCTTGAATTATCTTTTAGTTGCTTTATGTGATAGTAGGACTTCTATGCCTGTGACTTTCATGTTTATTTTTTTCATTAAAAAGCCTTTTGTCCACATTGTGTTGTGATTTTTATATTGATTCTGGCAACAATTATTGTATTTTAGTATTTTAAGAAAATATTTCAGTTATATGGGCTATATTTGAATTAATTCCAAATATATAGGACCGGTATAACTGAAAGCACAGGTGTAATACAATGCTGTCTCAAGTGCTTACTGGTTAATATACAAGGACAGAAAAAAGACTCATTTCTTTAGCAGTGCAGGTTCTTTTTTTTAAAAAAAAATTTATTTATTTTACTTATTTTTATCTTTGTTCATCCCACTTCTGGCACCTTGATCAGATGAAAGCTGCCCATGTCAGCAGTCATAGGATAGTATGACTAACATGATTTAGAGATGCTGGAGGGTAAGCATAATGTGACTGAGATACACAGTAGATGTAAGCTTAACTGCAGGCAGTAGTCATTTAGGACTTTTTGGATCTGCATGGAGCCTCAGTATTTGATATATGAAATCAAAGTTTTGCTAAAACTGGTATTATTAAAACATCCATAGTATTTTTGTACTTAAGTGTTCTGTTCTGCTTGAACTGCTTTCAAAGCAATTTGCTTAGGAAAATTAGAAAATGAGTTCAATTTTGAAGTTAAGGTATTTATGTTGGAGTACAAAAGAAAGTAGCCTTTGCTATTGATTTTTCTATTGTACAAGACTTCACATAATGCAGGCAATTCCTTTACAGTATTTTTATTGGTGGTGTTAATTTGTAGTTAAATTTGATTTCATTCATTTTCAAGAAGCTGCTTTGAGAGTGTGGAAGGTAATAATTGGTTCTTTTGTTCTACTTTGCCCTTTCTTGCTTAGTGCTTCTTCAAGGAGCCTGTCTTCAGCTAAAATGGTAGTTTGAAAACAAGTCCAAGAAAAAAGTTGAATCATAGTTGGTATTCTTAATTTTGGTCTGATGTGTGAAGGTATAAACAAACCTATTTTAAAGATTTCAGTTCTGAAAACTGTCCTTAATTTTAATCCGCACTGGCGAGTATAATTTTTCAGATCCAGTCGGTTTACTGGCAGGTGAATTCTTCAGTCTGCATCCTCCTTCATGTAATGAAAATATATGAAGTGTTGAATTCAGATTTGATGGTGAAAGTTAGAAAACAAGCTAATGCTCATAATGAAATAAAGCTGTAAGAATGGCATAAACCCCCAGGATATCTGTGGTTATTTTCCTGCTTTTATTACCTTGCTTTATGACTTCTCTTTCTGCATGTATTCATTTCTTTTCAGTTTTTCTGAAAACAGGTGTTTGAGTGGCAATTTTAATTGATTTGTGGCCGTATTAGGGACCCTGCCAGCTAAGTGGGGGTTGGTTTTTGATTTTTGAACTAAATTGATACTTCTGTATACCAGGTTGGTATCTAGGGTGAGGGGAGTTGGGGTCTCCTTTGGAAACAACAAATACTGTTCTGATGCAACAATCAATATTCTGAACTTTTTCTGTTCCTTTGATGTATCTCAGAAATCTCTGCTGTTCACTGTAGCGAGCTTCCAAGTTCATCAGTCTGCAGTGAGGGGTAGTTGTTGGGTATTTCATACTGTGAGGTAAACTTGAGACTATAACAGTATAGGTTCATGATTGCTCTGCACTAGCTAAATGCAAGATGACAGTACTTTCTGTGAACTTCTACTCAGTGTATCGGAATTTAACAGAACTTTTGCTGTGTTTTGCTTCAGGATACTTAAGAGAAAAATTGTCTGTGTGGGTTGTAGCCTAGAAAGTAAACAGCTTTGTGTATATGAGAAACATCCACTGGGGCTGAGCTTTGGGGTCCTGCAAGAGTAGAAGCTGAGCATTTAGGGTGGGTTGGGATAGGGGAAATAGTAAGTCATATAGGCTGTAGGTGATAATGCTTCTCCTAGGTTTCATGGCATGACTTAGATTTTCACAACATTTTCCTTAGCCTGCTGAAGGCTGGGGGCTGTGTCTGATGACTCAAATGGAGAACATTCTCTAAGAGTTTTTGGTGTGTGTTTTTTTGTTTTGATGAGGGGTTTTGTGTGTGCATGTTTTGGTTTTGGAGGTTTTTTTGTCTGTTTTTTTGGTGGTGTGGTTATTTTTTTTATTTTTATTATTTTAGTTAAGGTGTATTTCTCCTGCAGTTTAAACCGTGCATTGGGTTCGTTCACTGTATATTTTATCTTACAGGTAGACACAAAAGAAATTGATTTTCCAAATTCTGTGGAAATTCAGTGAACTATTAAGCCATAGCATTGTCACATACTTTGGCACGTCAAAAGGTTTTTGCAAATTGCAGTAGTAGCAAAGCTTGACTTTCAGATTGGTGATGGTGATTGCTTTGAGTCCTGTTACATAGGTTTAGCAGCGATGATCTTGTTAGTTTTTGTTGGAGTCTGAGTGACACTAAGTGCTCAAGTAACTTTGTGATTGAGAGCCATTGAGAATGCTTAATCAAGCATTCTGTTGTTTGAGACATAGAGAAGTGTACCTTCAGAATCAGAATTTTTGAGTGTAAATGCTGCTAGGCCTTTATATTGACAGCTTTCAGCACAGTTCCTCCTGAATGTAAAGGAAGACCCAGTGTTTCTGTAGACTAAAGCAACGAATCCAGACTACTACCAAAGAAGAGAGTGATCAACTATAAAGATTTCAGTAAAAAATAAGCTCCTTATGTTTCTGAATCTGAAAAGCCTGTATATCAAATCATATGTTTAATGGAGGAAGAGCATGCCTTTGTGTCCCTCTATAAGTGTTTAATTCCACTAGGAATTAAGATTTCACATTTTGAGCTCTAGAATGATGTTTGGTCTGACCATTCATATTGTCATTATTCATTCATAGTCCCAAATGTAGTATGAGACTTACATGACATAAAATTGTAGAAATGTGTTTCAGATTGTGTATGTGCATACGTAAACAGCACCATTGGTTGCTACTGTAACTTAGCTACCAGACAGTTTTTGTGTTCTGGTTCTGATTCTTAGGACTTGCTAGGGAAAACTATAATGAATAGCAGTCTCTATTCTTTTTGCTGAGGAGAATTTGATAAGGCAGCAGAATATATACTTGTATCTGCACTCAAAACCCCCTCAGATTATTGCTGCTATGCATTTCATTAAGAAACATCCTGGGTTAAATACAAATATGATCTCACACATACATATATGAGACTTGTCCTTTGTCCCTACCATCTGATCTCCTGTCTTTCTTTACCCCAGAGAACAATAATTCTGTAAACAGTGTAAATATTGCCATTCATATATCACTGGAGAAGGAGTGTGTGATTTTAAGTAGTTCCATGTGTGTAAGAATTTTTGGTTGCAGCACTATGAACTTTAGTACAAATAGTGATGTTTTTTGTTAAGTTTTCTACAATGAACTACATGCTGTTGAAACACAAAGTTCTAATTGATTTTTCTTTCCATTTTAGTAATAATTGAATCAGTGAGAGGCCTACCTCCAGTAAATGAGGACAGCATAATTTTTAAAGAAGATCGGCAAGCGGCAGGAAAAGTGTGTAAAGTGAAAGCCTTGTTATTCCAATATAAAATTGAAAATATTTTCTAGTGCTCCAAAAAGTAGAGCTGAAGTTGACTAAATGAAAGATATTTCCTTGATATGTAGTTTTTCTCTGTACTTTGGAATCTTGCTATATTCAACTATTTTTTCAATCTCAAGAATTCCAGGAATTCATTGCATCCTTACAGAATTACAGTGCCTAGTGAGTTCCCAGTATTTGATGAGGGTGCTTGGGGAGAGCGAGAGGTTGCTTTCAGATGTGTGATATCATAGAATAACAGGCTGGACTCTTATTGCCATATTGGAACAAAGGTTAGGGTGAAGTTTCATGAAAAATGAGGAATGTTCTCTGCCGTTCTGGTTAAGGCCAGTGAAGAATGTTTGCTGAGAGGGATGTTGAATTTTCTGTGAAAGGAGAGCCACCATCTACAATGGTTACTGCTGTAATATCCTTGAATGTGAGTGAAACAAACTCAGAATTGTGCATCCTCTGTACAACATGGCAAAATTCTCTGCTCTGCCTGGAATTGGGGAACTGATGTAAAGGCATATTGTAAAGATGAACTTAGAGGAAAAAATTATCAGGAGATTGTTCCAGGTGTAAGAGATTTGGAAGCATAATGGACACAGAAGAATAGAGATTTGACAAGAGGAAGGATTACTAATGATGTGAGAGCTTACTTTTTCAGATTATGGCAAACAGTAGCTGGGGAAATACACTGCCAAACAAAATATTGGTAGTAAAATTAAAGCATGAATGGAACTTTATTTGAGGCATTTTGAAAATATATTGAATTTCTTAAGTACCGTTGTCTACAATGAAATTAGCTATGTATTCATGATGGTTTATTTAAACACTTTAATTTTGTTTCTTTCAGATATTTGAGATATTTGGTCCTGTTTTACATCCTTTTTATGCGATAAGATTTAACGGCTCTGAGCATATCAAAGAGAAAGGTATTAATGTGCAAGATAGCATGTATTTTGCTCCATCAGTGAAGGACTTCACCCAGTATATATTTGCAGAGAAACTAAAACAGTGAGTCTGATTTTTTTTTTTTCTAATCTGGTTATAATGTGGGTTTTTATATAGGTAAAATATTGGATTAAAGTTTAGTCTTGACTGAGATTGATGCTAAACTGGTTATTTCCTTTAGATATTCTCATCTGTGTTGTAACTACAAGATTGTACTGTTTTGCCTTTCAGAACAATATAGGGTAGCTGTAAATTTCAAGCTTTTAAAGTGCTATGATTACTTAAGTATTTAGCTTCTTATTCAATTTAATATATTAACCTTACTTTTTTATGCTGCTGTCTTACCTAAAATATCATAACCGGAAAAACGTTCATTGATACTTCGCTCATACAGATACACATAAAACAGTTTTGCAAGCTGAACTGTCAGCATTTTGTTGTTCTTTGGGTTCTTGTTTAGTTTCAGAACTGATAGTAAATTTTTTTGCCTTCTGAACAAGTTTGTATTTATTTTCTATTTTCATTTCATGTTACAAGGCCAGAAATGACATGTAATTATCAATAAATCTGTTATATAGTTGTAGGGTAAAAATTCTAGATAAAAATTACCTAATGTAAATTTGGGAAAGAGAAGGGATTTGAGTGGCAGTGTAGTGTGATGATCAGAAACTTCTGAATACTGTTTGTGTATCCCAGCCTGCTTGAGGAAATTAGCAGTTATGAATATGACTTGATGCCATTTAAAGGGAAGTGTACTCAAAGATACAGACTAAGAAATAAAGCATAATAAATGACAGCTAGATGGTAATGTTCTGATTATTGATGAATAATTTTCTGAAAAAACTGTAGGTTAAAATCCTTTGTCATAACTGTGACTTAGTCTCTGTGTATTAGGATTAGTTCTCAGTTTCTCATCTGACCCGAGCTGGTTAATTGTCTGCATTCATTACAATTCTGCCTGTATTCATACTGAATGATTTTTTAGCTTAGTCAAGCATGTATGGCCAGGCCTGCAGGAGTCTTTCTTTTTTTTTTTTTTTTAAATTTCTCATTTCTTTGTGAGCAAGAAGCATATTTTTTCCTTTCAGTGAAGACTAAAATAGATCACTTTCTTGCTCTGATGCTTGTTTGTTTTTTTGCAGCATTTTGATGCCAGCTGGTCTTTGATTTGTGCTATTAAACTTTGTTGCTTAGCACAGTAACTGCACAGACTTTAATCATCCGCTTGCTGCACCAATAACTGTGTGCTGTACTCAGCATCTGAGATGGGAGACTCATGTTTTAGTTTGCTGCATGCTTTGGGAGTCATTTTGGAAACCATTTGTCTTTTGGAAGTATTTCATTTTCGTATGTGGTAAAAAATTTAACCCTAGGCAAGATACTTCAGACTTTGGTGGCTTACCAACACAGCTGAACAGTGAATCAGACATTGTTTCTTGCCTCAGTTAAAATGAGCAATGTGAACACCTGTGTAATCTGTCATGACCCATAATTTCTGAATAGTGTGACTAAAGTTACATTTCACTGAAACGACTTTATTTCTGGGTTTTGTCAATATAATTTCTTAAGCTCTTGTGAGGCATCTGGTACTGTTAGTTGAAGATGACTTTTCACAAAGCAGGTACCA
Source organism: Dendrocincla tyrannina (assembly GCA_035047865.1). NCBI lineage: Eukaryota > Metazoa > Chordata > Aves > Passeriformes > Dendrocolaptidae > Dendrocincla > Dendrocincla tyrannina. Next base: position 33,562,175 of record JAWWMP010000132.1, on the reverse strand, counting down.
TTAAAAATGGATTAAAAATTTCTGATTTCTAACCTGTGCTATAATGTCTGTGTGAAGAAATCAAGATGGCATGGATAATAGAGAAGTTGAACTTTCGTCAGTGCTTCACAAGAAGGCTTTTGGACTTCAGCAGATTGTAAATTTGATAACCAATAATTATTTTCTGCTTTTTATTAGCTTGACTGCGTGCACACCAGATTGTGCAGTATTAAAGGCTTAAAGTTTTAAAACTGCTGCTAAAAACTTTGGTGGTACTTTGAAAATGAAAGGAATCAAGATAAAGATCTGAAAGAAACATTGTTTGAAGCTTTTTGTGAAATCTGAAATGCAATCTGCTTGCATTGTACAAACTTGCAATGCTATGAATAAGCCTTACGCTTTATAGAAAAATAAAGTGTAGTGTAAAACTTATTGAATGCAAAACAATTTGTTGCTAAAAGTAGATAAGCTCATGTTTTTTCATGATTCCTGAGTCACCTTTTGTTAGACTTACAGATCTTACTTCAGAAATACTGACTGAAAAAGGCAAAGAAATACTATATTGTTCTTTACAGAAGATTACTAAATTCCCTGTACTGTGAAAAGTGGTTTGTGTTTTGCTGAAAAGGGGAAAGCTGCTTTGGGAGAATGAGATAAGTTGTGTGAACTTAAAAGGTTTGAATTTTGCAGTCCATCACTGCAGTGAACTGCCTCAATTCAGATTCAAAATAATTTAGGTTCAAAAGAATATGTTAAGAGAATATTGATCAAAACTTAATAGTAGCTGTATGAAATGCTCAGTCATCGCTCAAAGTAGGAAGATTTTTCAAGTGAGGTCTGAATTTGACGCATAGATTATTATTCATTTAGAAACAATTGCCAAGAAGCAAATCCCTCTCTGAAAACTTGCAGTTCTTGGTGTAGGAGATCTGATACCTTGAAAATACTACTCTTTCTTCATGTGAATTATCTAATTTGTGTTTTGGGTTGTTTCTTTTAGGGAAAAAGGTTCGGATGCATCTTGGCAGCATGACCAAGAACCACCACCTGAAGTAACTATAATGGATTTTTTCTTTGTTTTGTTTATTGTTTTTGATTACACAAGCTGTATCTAGAAAAAATTCTGTGCAGAGTAACTAATCAGCAGGCTTTTTTTTGGTTCTTCTTTTTGCAGACAAGAGTTGAATGTACCTCTTCTTTGAAAGAAAAGTTCATACTTTTCTTGGAGAGGTCTCATAGTGAGTGTTAAAAAGAGCTACCTGTCTTTTTCTACTTACATTTTCCCAACTGCAAAAAGTATGTTTTTCATTTACTTCCTTTAGTCCTTCAGGTAGCTCTTCACCCAGTGCACCATGAACCACCATCCCGCAGTTGGACAACTTAGCCAGAAGGATGCTGTGAGAGGCAGTATCAAATTTTCTTCTAGAGTCCATATCTGAGACTGGTTTTTCTGGCTTGAAGGAGAGATGTTGTGACATGAACTTTTCTGTGCTCAAAGATAGGTCCTGTAATAATGTATCAGTTTGTCAACATGAACTTTGCTTTTTCCACTGTAGTGAGGATGATGCATTTTGGAATACAGTCCTTTTCATCCCACAAACAGAACTGAGCTGAGCAGTGTTCTCTCAAAGAATGCTTGTCTGACTGTAAATTGCCTTCCTTTCTTGATGAGACATCATCTCCCAATCGTAATTTGAGAATTAAAGGTGTCGCTTAAGAATTGGACTGTATGTATGTGATCAGTAGAACTTTGAAAGGCTGTGTACTTAGAAACTTTTGGCTAGTCTTAGCTTTCAGTTGTCCAACAATTTTGCAGTAGTGATGATACAAAGTGTGCTTACTGGCTAATGGTGAGGTCTTTTGTTGTTTCTTAGTCATGTTTTAAAAGCTGTTCAGAAGATAAGCTTGTAAATGTGTGATTTGAGTTTGTGGGAAACTAAGAAACTTTAAAATTTGGCTAAATACAATGAAATGAATGAATGAAGTCTTCTGCAGATACAGATTAGTTGCTTTTTCCAAAGTTTGGGATTTTTTAAATGATTTTTCTTAATTTTACTTACTATACTGTTACCTTCAGGTTAGAATATGAAAGTACAGGGGGAACTTCAGGTTTGCTGTACTTCACTATAGGAAGGAAGAAATCTTGAACAAAATCAGTGACAGCAAGGGTGGGCAAACCTGCTTGCTTTCTATGGCGTTTGTTTCTGTGGCTGTTTTGAATTTCTGATCTGTGTGCTCTGTTTTAGAAAAGCACACATCTAAAATCTTGTAATTCCCAATTAGAATAATCTTTGGTTAGTTCTAGCAGTTAGAGTGTACACCAGGCTATCCAAACCATGACAGCTGTTGAGCTGATAGAAAGTAGCTTTTACTATGAAGGTAATTGCTGTTGACAAGGGTACAGATTAAATTTTACACTGCTCATGCTTGAAATTGTCTCTTACAGCCAGGCTCTTTTATAAAATTGGCTGCAAAGCGAGATCTCTAACTCTTACGGCCAGCCCCTATGGTAAACTGTGTGCATTTGCTCAAGTCATTTCTTTTTGTGATACTGTGAAGCTTTATTTTTGTATGAATGTTAAATTAACCCGTTGGGCCTTTTTTACTTGCAGCTTTAAAGTATATGGTAAGCATTCCTGTTCTGACGGGCTCTTAATTAGCCCAGCTTAACTAGAAACTCACTAATACAATCTCTCCCAGCCTTGTCTCTGGCCTCATAGGATAACAAAGTATGATCTGTATGCAGCAAGGCTAGCAGCAGCACACAACTGCAATTTTCCTGTGATGCAGTTTTTATGGAATGTTACATGCAAATTAGGTAGCAATAAATGGCACCTATTACTGTTCATTATTTCTTCTCTATTGAAGTACAGTATATTGAAGTCCTTAGAAAAAGTAGGGGTTAGTGAAAGATTTTATGTCATGGTATGTGTCATCTTGCTGTATTCCTTGTGGCTTTTTTTGTGTAAGTATGTAATCCAGTTACATAGAAGAGGAAATAGTTGCATTCAGAATTAAGTTTGATGTGGCTTTTATTTTTTTTTAGTCTTGTTCTGCTGCAGTGGTTTTGGCACCCATACTCTGTGTATACTGTAGAGATATCTCAGTAAGCAGCAAACCCCCTACTTTCAGAATTGGAAAGGGGAGGGTGGGAAAAAATCCTACACCTTGTAAGTTATATGAGTGAGCTCTTTTGGGGGGAACTAATTAATTCTGACAGATTTCTTGCCTGTCACTGGTAACTTTTCCTCATTCTAAATGTAAGCTAGGATTTAAAAGGTAGCAAAACCTTGTATAACAAGAAGAAAATGCAGTGACATTGAATCTGTTGTAAATGACAACATTCCTTAAAGCTGAAAATTCCTGTGGAATAACATTGCTATTGCAAGTTTAACAGAAATGGTGTTATTGAACATACTACAGAAAATTCCAGTTTCGTGACAGTTTTAGATTAGAGATTTTTTTTATACAGTTTAACTGTGCTGAGTTACTTACTGGTTGCCAAGTTATTTTTTTACTTATTTTAAAAATTCTTATTTTAATTTATCTAGTCTGCAGTTTACCCTTCAAGAGATTTTTCTTGGCAGTAACTAGCCAGCTTCCAAGATTCTGAATTTCCTTTTTAATAGCATCTAGGCAATCAAAAATTTGTGTTCAGTACTTGAATATTGCTCTTCTCAGGAGAATTCAGGAAACTGTGTCTTGTATTGTCTTAGGAGAAATTATTAGAGTGCTGTTTTTTCTTGTATTGAGAAGCCAGCTGATTTCTTTTTTTTTTAATCAGGCCTTGGATTTCAGTGATGATGAAAAAGAAAGAGAGGCAAAACAGAAGAAAAAGAAGCCTCAAAGTCAAGAAAGGAAGAAACTCAAACCAGAAACAATTCCATCACGTGAGTGAATGCTATGAGAGTGCTTTTTGTCTTTTAAACTGAGTTTGAAATGCAAATATATATCTATCTTAAAGGCTGATCTTTTTTCATAAGTTAATCACTATTTCTGTGCTTTTCAAAGTTGTATTTGTGAATTTTGGCTACATTCCATACTTTTTTAGAAGAAAAAAACCAAGTTGTTTTCTGTTGAAACAGAAACCTTGTAGCAGGGAAGTGGTGTACCAGCAGAAACAGCTGTTAGAAAAGAGTCAAAGGCTTTTAGAACAGTGTCAGACACACAGTAAGGGTACAGAACAGATGCCACCATTTGGAGTTTAGAGCTTGCTTATTACAGGGCTTGTTTGGACCCTAGTTCACCTTGAGCCTTTGGGTGCAGGTAGAATATAGGGGACGGCCACGTACAAACCTTTGGCAGTAAAGGAGGAGACACAAATCTTAGATGGGTAATTTATTCCTCCGAAAAAGAAGCTCTTCCTCACCTATGGCAAATGGCAAAAAAAAATACTCCTCTGAAAAAACTTGGGTAGCTTGGTGAGATCATCTCTGTTCACCTACTGCAGTAGATAAACAAACCTATGGATAGTTTTTCATAATATGAATAGCCTTTTTCACCTTCCTTTCTCCTGCTATTGTCATACCTGTTCCAGGTGTATGCTTGCATCTGTGCTCTCTTTGCAATAACCAGATTTTCTTGTCTCTTCTCTCGTGCCTCTCTACTTAAAATAATTTTTGCTTTTAAATGGCCATTTTGGTTGAACAATTTATATTGCATCCCTCTTTTTCTGTTCTTACTGGTCTGCTTGTGTTGCATGCTTTTTGTACCACTCTCTTTAAATACTACTGACTCAGCCCTTACCCTCTTCTGCCACTGCTTACATATCAGATTCTGTCAACTGTCTGCAGTGTGGTGCTTCTAGGTGCTTGATTTTCTAGGACAGCCTCCTTCTGTGAGCTTGCTGCTCTTCCATTGTAAAGCTGATTTTACATTGCACCCCTGTCAAACCCTCTTCTCTTGATCTGGAAAATGATTAACTGTCCTTTAATGCTTTTTATACAGTACAACCTCCCTTTCATCATTTAAAGCTGCAATCATTATTTAAAGGCTTCAAAAGAACTTTAGGGCTTTTGTCCTATGGTTTTGACAGTTTCCCCTTAAGCATCTGAATTGTGCTGTACTTTCTCTTAATTGCTGATGGTTATTTTCTTCTGCTTTCTGGTTATCTAGCATGTGTCATGTTTTCCACCACATCCCTCTTCTAGCTTATTGCAGACCTGTCTTTGTCTAGGGCTTGCTGAGGCTGGTGCTGAACTATGTTCCATAACTGAGAACACAACAGGAAGAACTGTCGCACTCTGTCAAGGGAGACGGGTTATGATTTGTTGGGATTTTTTTTGTAAATAACATGGTATAAATTGAAATGGTGTGCAATTTGCTGTGACTATAGAATTAAATAACAAGGATATGTGACAAATTGAGACACAAATTCGGTCTCAGTTGGAGTTTTACTTGGTTGCATCTTCATAAAACTCTGAATATATTAAAATTGTCTCATTGCAGTATTTGATAGGAGAAGAAAGAACAAAAATACTCACTCAAATACTTTCACTTCAGTGCTTCCAAGAGGCCTGCTTATATCAAAGGAGTCTTAAGTCCTAATCCCCCATGAAAATTAGTAGGAATTTTGGTATCCAACTGTCTTTCCAGACTTAGCTTTTTAAAGGTGAAAATATTTCTATGTAGTCTAGTGCCAAGGATTAGGTTCACACAAGTTTTTAAATTTCAGTGATTTTATGTGGTGTTATATCCCTGAATAGCTTGTTTCTTCCAGCCTTAGTGTTTTAGTTTAAATTCTGCAAATTTTTGAATATCTTAGCAGCTCTTTGGAACATTTGCAGTATTTTGGTGCTCTTTATTTTATAGCCTGTCTCCCATGAAAGCTTGTGTGATACTTATGTAAAGGGGCACTACGTTTGTTCTGAACCTTAAATATATGCTTAAAATGATCTGTAAAGGGAAAACTTGATCCTAGAATGAAGAATGCTAAAAACTAATTGGCTGAAGGTACAGACTGCTCTTTCGCTGGTGGAGTAAGTTAATTTTATTAATTTGAGCGTGAATAATTTCAAACCATTTGTGCCCTGTGCCTATGCTGTAACACCAGCCCAGGACTGAAAGCTGTATACCCCTTCAGGTAAATCAGTGTTGATTTATCTTTAGTTTTAAAATGTGTTGCTTTTAAGTCTTGTTCTAAATGAAAGCTTCCAAAATATTCAAAATTTGAGTGTTCCTGTGGTTCATTTATACAAATAAAAAGCTGGGAGGGAAAGAATGTGAAATTTCTTTTTTAATGGCTGAATTTGCAGCCCTCAGGATCATCATTTTTATGTTCTCTAACCAATCAAGATGAGTTACTAAACAGTAGACTTGCTGGTATTATTTTGTTGTTTATGTATTAGTCTTCTTTGTTGATCAGAATACTTTCCAAATTTCCTTGACTTCAGCTTGGAAGATTTATGAGGACTAAACTTGATCTTTCCAAAATAATACTACAACTGTGTGTGGGTTTTTTTGTTTGGTTGGTTTTTAGGTGATAATAACGGACCTCATCAGTCAATGAAACAGCCTGCATCAAATTACTCAAGGGGATACCATGGCAGAAGGTTTTCCAGGGATTCATTTCCTTCTCCATCAGGCCCTCGAGGGTTTTTGAGACCACAGCTAAGACCACCGCAGCTGCACTCTTCAAACAAGTGGATGCACCAGGAGTTGCCAGTGTTTCCACAGCCTCATAGAGAAGAATATCCAATGATGCAACGGTGTCCCTTTCCACCACTGGTTTTTGGTTCTTTCAATGATGTGCAGCAATTCCCCCCTCCACCTTCCAATATGAATATGATTTGGTCAGGCCCAAATACATACAATTCATCATACCCATTTTTACCACCTCCGCCGCCACCGCCACCACCTCCACCTCCTCCCGATAGCCATCCTTCCCAGTTCAGGCCTTAGTAAGTTTCCACAAGTATGCATACAGAGCATTGCACTATACAGGGGGGGAAGAACAGGTTGCCAAGACTGTATTCCCTTTTTTTGGAGATAATTTTTTTTACTGCAGCAGTAAAACAAATTCAGAATTTTGTGGGACATTCATAGAAAATTATTTTTTTCTACATACGTTTTCTGTTTATAGAAAGGAAATTATATTATAAAAATAACCAAAAAATAAATGATGGTTTATTTTTGTTATCTGTTACTTGGGAATGATAAATAAAAACTGTTTGGAGATTGGTATGTAGTGGTGGAAATTATTTTGTAATGTAAGAGTTTCTATAAATACTGTCTAATAGTGGAGTATGTGTCACATAGATGGTATTTAAATATTTTTAGAATGGTTGTGTGTTGCTATGCTAAACCGTTTTTCTCCGTTGCTGCAAATTTTGAGACCTACTTCCATGAGAACTAGAAGTCTGACATCTAAATTTTAAGCTAGGTTTGCCACTATTTATATAAGGCATAAACTGTTACCCAACTTTTAATACTTTAATTTTTTATTAACTGAAAGACTGGATCTGAGTTGTCTTTTTTTTTTAAATAGTTGGAATAGCTATGTCTGAAATTGGACCAGTAGCAGAATTAGTCTATTGCGTTTAATGTCCTACAGTGGTTGTAGAAGATCAACCTATTAATGAGATGTTTTGCATTTAATTTAGAATTTAAAAAGAGCATAATTTCTCTAGCTTGTCTTTAGTCCTAATGCAGAAATGCTCATAGATACTACTAGAGTACATAGTCAGCTTTTCTGGGAAGAAGTCATCCGATCTGTCAGGGAGAGAGTGTGTCATTTCAGAATTCCCTTGTTTAAATTTGTAAATGCAGATGGTACTAGATTACTGTTTGATTGTCCTTGCAGTAAATCTGTCTTTTCAGAAATTACAAGCTCTTCCAGCTTATTTCTAGGAGGAGGGTGAAATGGTGAACCAAGGCTCACTTGGAACAACCTGCACATGTCCAAAGGGTCAGTCCTTATTAGTCTCTGTGGAAGCCACTCTGACGAGAATGGAAGACCATACACTTCACAAGTATTTTAAAAGGACGTGAAAAAAGTAGTTGCAGGACAGAGATTTGGAAAATTATTTTTCATTTGAAAAGTCATTACTATATGTAATGATTTTTGAATCATTAACAATTCAGTCACTTTGAACCATTGAACAGAACTGATAGAAGTGCACACTATTGTATTTCTATTCTCAAGCGAATTTTGGCCTCGTTACTTTGAATATTTAATTAAAGGCTGAGTAAGCTGTACAGGTGTTGGTTAGACTTTAATAAGAATGAAGCAAAATTTTAATGCACAGAGGGAGGGATTGTCTTGTCAAGATTGTGCTACTGAGAACTAGAATTTAATTTCAGACTTTTCAGTTTCCTGAAGTATTTCTAAGTAACAATATTGATATATCTAGAACTGCTGTTTAATAGATGTGTTGAGAAGTTGTGTAGATACCAGTTTATGGCAAGCAAGTACTGTACAGTGGCAACAAATAGTTTTAGAACAGCAGTGTTCCATTGAATGTTTAACTCAGTTCCTGCACACTTTTTTTTTTGTTAGAAGAAAGTCCAGTTCTAATCTGTTGCAAACATTTATGTTATGAGGGGAAGGAGAAGGGGATGAATTTGTGGCTATGTAAGCTGTAACCCAGCTATTACCGTTCCCAGTGATAGGTCACAGGTGTGAGTAAACTCCCTACAGCCTCATGATTGGCTTTGCAGACTTGCTTTGTCTAGGGTTTGCAGACTTGCTTTTTTTAAGCTTTGCTTGATTCACCTGGAGGTTTCTTTTTACTTTGTTTAGCAATAACAGCAGTTTGTTAAGGACCAGGTGACTATGATGAATTTGTTTTACAGGTACTTTTTTTTTTTTTCTGTAGTATACACGCAGGTTTTTGTATAGATGGCAGTGGCATGTAATTAGTCTCTGTAGATGGGGTATTTATGGGTTTAACTGGATAAGATAGTGTAGAGTAAGAGAGACCTAACAGGCTTCAAGTGGCAGTGCAGGATACAGTGTAGAAGAGTACCTAGGATGTCAGGACGTGAAGGATTGGCACTGGAAACTGGGTTGCAAACTCCTCCCTCTATGTCAGATGACGAGCAACCCTTATTCTGGATAAAAATGTGTTTTGATTATACAGAGAGGAAAAGTATGCATCATGTAAAAAGCACCATCTACAATAAAATTAGATGTAACTGTGAACATGCAGAGAGATGAAGAATAAGCAAGATGTTACAAGTGAGTTATCAAATATAAAAGTGATCCTGAGTATATATCGAGGAAGAAACTATCAACATCATACTTGCCAGTAGCTTGCTGTATGTTGCTGGCATGAAGAGACATCATCAGCCTCCAAATCCTGAAGTGTGCTTGAAAGGTAAGTGTAACACCAAGCTAAGGAGGGAGGTACTAGGAAGTGCAGGTACAACAATCTTAATTATTACTACTATTATTTTTTTAATCTATAGTGATACTCATTCTGCAATAGTTTGATCTGGACTAAAGAATAATAGTTCTTCGATTAAACTGTTAAGATCTCTCTTAGTATATACTAAGGTGTGCTCTCCTTTCCAATAACAGTATTTTGCAAATAACAAAATTGAATTGCAGAATGTAGTTTGACAGAAATATATTGCAGTCTAAGGTATTTTATTCTTGGTAGTGAACTGCAATACTGTTGATGCACTTTACTGTTTCATATGTTGAAACAGATTTTGCAGATGTTCTGCATTTAGTGAGTACAAGTCACACCTGGAGAACTTTGCTTAGAATCTATTTCTTAGGTATGATTACTGAGTTCAAAATATTTCAAGGATTGATTTCTTTCCCCCCAGGCAGTGTTACATCTTATGTTCCTTACACTGAAGAACATGCAACAGACTGCTAAATCTGAAAATAGTGGTAATGGAATTTTTTTTTTTAAAGAAAGATCTTGAATGTAATCATTGATTATTAAGCTTCCTCTATAGCTATTTGTCATTGGTGTTGCACAGATAATGTCAGACCCTGCCTTGATATGCTGGATGCTTGTTATTGAGAAAGCAGTATGAACTTGCAGTAATACTGGGAGGTTGAGACCTGGGGTTTCTGGCAAGTTTGATTCTTTGGGAAAGGAAAATAACACTGGGTATGCTTGACAAAAAAATGGATGCAGAGGAAATACTTCTTTTGTATCTTAAACTCTTTGGTAAATGCCCTCTTCTGTCCACAAGACGTTAAAGCCTAAGCTGTAAACCTGGGAAAACTGGCCTGATAATTTTAGTGGCAAGAATAGCTAGTTTTGTTTGGCCTCAGTTATTTTTAAGTCAAGATATTTTATAGAAATTTGTGTTCCTACCTTATATATCAAATATGTTACTACATTAAAGTGTTAGAACAATATGCTCTAGTAGGATTACCATAACTCCTCTGCTGAACTGCTCACGTCTGGGAGAATCCATCCTAGACTCAAGGATAACTTGGCAAATGAAGCACTTAAGACATCTTCCTTTTTTTTTCGGCTGCTGGAAATTGATCAGTAATGCTCACCAGCTAGATTTTTGATCAGTGCTACTTTAGAGCAGGCTGAGCTTTTTAATCTGAAATAATTTGTTGTGTAATGCACCCTCTCTAGAGATAGCCAAATTAAAACAGCCAACCAGCCAGAAAATAGAAACAATGAAATGTAAATTGTGTAGATATCATGTTCTCAGCATAAACATTTTCTTTATGTATCTTTAGCTGGTCCACACATTACTAGGTGTAATGCTAGCATTTAGCATGTGCTGTAATAAACCTTATGTTTTTGTACTGTTTAGGCACTAATGTAATTAATGTTTCTGATTCAGGCATGCAAAGGCAGAAGGACTTAAAAATCTCTGTTTGTTCTGGCTATATTCAACCTAATTCACAACCTATGTCTGAATACTGACTGATTTTTCCAAATAAATGTATTTGATGTAGGATTACTACCATGGCATTTTTATTAACTTTCACCTATTTACTGAATTGTTAGGATTTAGAATTTACTAAATTGTTGGGAGATAGAACTCTACAATGTTTGCTTTCATTCATTGAAGTATAGTTGGGAAGTCTAAAAGCCTCAGACTAAGCATTTCTTATTTTCACTTCTTCCCCTCAAAGGTGCATAAAGCAATTTATACATCAGAAAAGTTCAGGACAATTTTCCGATGTGACTCCCACCAGCCTTTCATCTGTGCCGAAAGTAGGAGGGATTGCTAGGCACGGGGCTGGGTCAGGTGTAATTCTTCAGTAAAGCAGTATTTCTAGTAGTTCAATATTTCTGATTCTGTTTTCACATTTGGCCTGGAAAGCTGCAGTAGAGCCCTATCACTTCTGTAATATTGTAAGTTATTCCCCTTTTTTTTGAAATTTGACACTTCTTCATGGGCTGTTTTCCAGAGAAAGCTGAAGGCATGGAATGAGACTCAAGGAAAAGAGAAGCTTAGGGAAAGATTGGATCTAGTTTCCCAAAAGGCTGGGATTTACAAAGTATGGATGCAGTAAACTAATGGACTGTATGCTCTACTGTAACTGTGGTAACATGTGAAGTGGAAATCACATAGTTGACAACAGACCTCTTAAATTTAGACACAAAGAACAGTGGTACATGTGCTGTCTTATAACTCCAGTTTGGACAAGAGTCAGTAGTAGAAAGGGGATGAACTTCTCTTGGGGCTGAACAGCAAAAGGGCAAACAAGTTTCATAACATAAAATTCTGACAAGGGAGGAGCAGAGAAGCACATGCTGCCACAGGTTACTCTGGGAGATGATGGAATCTACAGTCTTGGAGGGATTCAGAAAGTGGCTTTGTACAAGGCCTGCATGAGGTAATGTCAAAGTTAGCATCCCTTTGATTAGAGAAGTGGACCAAGCAGTCTGTGAAAGCTATCCCAGCCTAAACTATTCTTGTCTTTGCTGTCATTCTTCTGGAGTTCTGTCTTCTCACCAGAGATTTTTTTTGGTGTGTAGATGCTAAAAGGCATGAACAGCCCAGCCTGAATTACTGGTGTTCAGGAAGTGTAGCTTTGAATTTATGCTATTGTGCTCTTTCACTATCCTACAGATTTTTGTATGTAAAATATCCATGCTGTGCTAAAAGTTGGACTTGCTGTGGAAGATAATGACTGCTTCCATTTCACAGGATGTAAGATGAGTTAAAGAATTTTTCCTTTATTAGTTGTTTGGGAACTAACGCTGATGAGATTCTCAGTTGCTGTCATTTTCCCTTAGGGGGTAAAACATTCGGTATTGTACTATTTATTTTGAGAATGATGTAATGAATAACACTACTCAAAATGTATTTTAAAAGTGCAACAAAACACAAAAAATCCAGCTGAGAATTATTTTTAATAAATGTTCTCTAAAGAGGAATTTTTGCCTTAGTGAAGACCTTTTTAATAATGTGAGACACTCATGCCAGAATTCATATTAGTGTCATGAAGATGAAAAAAAGATATAAGCAGGTATTTTTTCGTAGGTTATACTTAGATGTTTCCAGTTCCTTTTTCTGTTTCTTTGCAAGTCAAAGATATAGTCAGTTATTCTTGTCTAATGAATTTAGTGATGCACATAATCTGATTTAAAGGATCGATGAATCTGCACAAAATGGTTGGTGACAGGTTTGTTGTGGTGACAGGTGAAAATATGGAAAGCAGTGCCAAGAATGGCAAGGCATTTACAGAACAGCATACCTTTCAGGGCAAGTACATAATTCTGGAAAGCATGAGTAATGGTCCTTCTTTATTTCAGTCACTTGAAAGTTTACTCAGTTATTGAATCTTGTCATAAATGAAGTCTGTTGTAACTAATAGAACAATATTATTGTTGATTTTCCTGTGAATTTGATGCTCTGCATTTTTTAGGTAATGTTTTTTGGAAATCCTTTATTAGAATGTTCTGTATGACTTCTAAGGTCTAAAATCAATGGAAATTTTGAGTCATAGAATCACACAATTGTTTGGATTGGAAGGGACCTTAAAGATCATCTAATTCCAACCTCTGCAGCGGGCAATGATACCTTCCAATGGACCAGGTTGCTCAGAGGCCCATTCAATCTTGCTTAGTGCATAATGCTTGCTATTTATTAGCACAAAGCCAGTCATCAGTACATTGAGACAAGAGAGCAATTGTCACACACTCTAGCTTTGAACTTGGAAACAGAATTTTCTCTTCTGTGCCTGCCTGAGTAGCATGAGTACATGGACAAAAAATAACTTGCTCCACCAAATGCTGAAACAACTATGGGAGCAATTATGCTTATGAAGCATCTAAGTTTGTTTATATTAAGTCTCAAAGACTATTGTTTGCATTATGTTCTAAATAGAAAGATTTTACTTTGCAAATTTCCTACTGTGGGAAGAAAGAAACAAAAATCTAGGAACTTAGTGATTAATAAGAACTAACTGCTGCTTGATATCAGACTAAGTTGTCATTAGGCTCTGTCTTTTGGAAGAAGTGAGACAGGCAACTTTTTCTTTAAAGAAAAGGAAAATGTCATTGCCTATAATTTTTTAATAGTATTTACTCAATTTTTAGTATGTACATTATGTGATCTTAAATCTGTTTTGTAAGAATTGCATGCACATGAGATCTGTAAAAAAGCAAATATTTTCTCCAACACAGACCCAAGAATAGACCCAAGAAAAGAGTATATTTTGTGAGATTTCAGTTGATTGCTTTATGTGAATGTTTGACCTAAGGTAGGCTTTCTATACTATTCAATTTGCCAGTGAAATGTATACCTAGATTATAAAGACCTGTCTACTTGATCTTCACACCCTTAATTCCATCACTTCTGCACTGTCCTGTGTAACGATGTGCCCCCTTATATTGAAGAAAACTTCAACACATTTATAATGAAGAGGCATTTTTGTGAGCATTTTTCTCCAAAAATCATGGTCAGCATTTAGTTGCTTGGTTACACTCTTCACTGTGATGTGTTTAATTCATAGATAGTTTTACATTTATTTATGATACCCTGCAATCCTCAGTCTCCACAGCTAAGCTTTGCCATGTAGTGATGTACTTAACCTTTGGTCTTGGTTAACACATTCTGCAGTGTAGAGAACACATTTTTTCCTACTTCTTGGTGCTCTACAACACTTACCTCTTCCACTGTTATATCAAAAAGTACAGTACCACATGCCTTGGAATTCTGCTTTTGGTGACTGGCTGTTTGGTTTTTCCCTTGCAGCATATCCATTACATACACACTGTTTTCTCTTTTGGTATACCTGATTTCTGCTCAGAGCAATTCTGACTCTGGAATTGCTTGGACATTAAAGAGTTTCATCCCTCCAGCATAAGGTGATAAAATGGTGATATCAGAGTTTGAGTTAGAAACAATTACTGTGCCCTAGAGAAAAATACAGTTCTGTGTAAGTTATGTAGGTCATAATGCTCTTTTGTCTGTGAACAGAAAGTCCTGTTTGCTGTTTGTTTCGCAGTTTCAGCGTAGTGAAAGAAAAAAAACTTACTGACCTGATCAGGAAGAGGATTATCATACCCTTCCAAAACTGAGGCATCTGTGTGTGACAGCATAGGGCATTTGGATCATTTTATTGTCACTATCAGTCTTTTAACCAAATGAATAATTTCTTCCATTGAAGAAGCAGGAGGGGGAAACTAGCAAAAAGCTTTAGTTTATCAAGATTTGGATTCCTAGGCAAAATATTTCCTATTAGGTTCAGACTAATTCCAGTGCAATATATAGCACACTGGATGATGATTTTATAATTGACCATAGGGAGAGTATTCTTTTAAGAGAAGAGATGATTCTAGTTAGGTTCAAATTAGACCAGTGTCTCCTGTGCCCTGTAACTGATTCGGAGATTCCATTTAAAAGCAATTTCAGGCAGAATCAATCCGTCTAGTATGGATGTCTGGAAAGCATTAAACTTTGGATCCTGAGAGGAATTCAGTTCACATTTCAAAGAGAACACAAAGTCTCTTGTCCCAGGCTCATGAACCTAAACTAGTTAAGGAACTTTTTAAAGACCCATCTTTGCATATCTGTGTGATGTAAGTATAGCATACAAACGTATAAAATACTTTTACTGAGTGATTTTTTTTTTAATTTTATTTTTTAATCTTTAGCCTTGTTTCTTTAGAGCCAAAAACCCACAGAAGTGGATTAGTTGTTACAAGCAGTCAGTTGCTCATCTGGTTAGGTTGTGATGTTCTCTTGCAGTCTAAGGATAGAAGATGTGAGTACTTATGTCTCTGAGCTAGATTTAAATATAAGAGAAGACAAAAAATCTTTATGTTTTATGTCTTGTTTAGGTTCTAATTTTCAGAAGTAGTCTTAGGAAGCAAATCCCCTTTTAATCAAGGAAGAATTTTTTTTTTTTTTTTTTTTTTTTTTGCAGAGTTGGTCTTAAGTAACATCCAATGTTTTCTTTTCAGGAAACAGTTGTAACATCAATATAAAGAAATGTGTGCAGGTATGTGCAATTAAATAATTTACAATATGTTCACTTTACCATATAAATATTATCATTAGTAATTATATATGTGACTATATATGCATAATGAAATATTTGTTAGTTATGCTGAACTAATACAACTTTACCTACTTCATGCTAAGTTTTGAGGCATGAGACAGAAAATTGTTGAGTTAGTGCTGCTTAACCATTTACTGGAAGGCTTCTGAATCAAAGCAATTGAGTAGGTTAATGATCTTATTCCATTTCAATATATGGAGTAAAATGTTATTTTAAATTATCCTTTGAGAAGGAGAAAAGACTTGTTTTTTGCGGAGAATCTGTTTGCATTTTCCTCACCTTATCTGTGATGCTCGGGTGGCTATACCCTGTGTTTTTGCAGTGCCTTGACTGAATGGAGGAATCCACGCTCCTCTCAAGTCACCTTCTGAGGTAATTCACTGTTTTGCTCCATGTGAAATGTTGTCAGATCAGGGGTGTGACGTCATATGGGAGCTCTGCCTGACTGCATTTTAATTTTATTTTTTTAGTTTTCAGGGTGTGGTTTAATGAGTGGTTAAGTGGTTGTGAAAATACACTTAAAATGTGGCCCTGACCTCTACATTATGTTACTCTCTGTTTCTTGTAAGAATAACAGTTCAATGGGATCAGTTTTCTAACTCATCTGAGGAGCAAGCTTAAAAGACTTCAGGAGTAATGTAGGTTACCGTACTGTCTTGAAAGGCAAGGATCTGTTGGAGTGGGTCCAGAGGAGAGAAAAAAGATGATCAGAGGGCTGGAGTGCCTCTCCTATGAAGACAGACTCAGGCACTTTGTGCGGTTGAACCTGCAAAAGTGAAGGCTCCAGAGAGACCTTATTGCAGCCTTCCAGTACCTAAATGGTGCTTAAAAGAAAGATGAAGAGTGACTGTTTAGTCTTAGGACAAAGGGTAAGGATTTTAAAGTAAAAGAAGGTAGGTGCAGGCAAACTGTATAGAAGGAGTGTTCTATGATGGGGGTAGTGAAACACTGGAACAGGTTGCCCGGAGAGTTGTGGATTCCCCATTCTTGGAAACATTCAAGGCTGGGTTGGATGAGTCTCTGGGAAAGCTGATCTAGTTGAAGATGTCCCTGTCTGTGTCAGGGGATTTGAACTAGATAACCTTTAAAGGTCCTTTCTAGCCCAAGCCACTTTATGATTCTATGAAAGTGGATGGTTTTCTGTATTGTTTTGGAAAGCTTCAACATCCATGTAACTTTATGATGAAACTACAACTTCATTATACTAGAATATTTTTTTTCAGATCACTAGCACTGTCAAATGTCAGTAGTTTAAAAATTAGTTATCTGGAGCTTTAACCTTATACCTTTGAAGTGATTAATTTAATTCCTCTATCATAACTTGTTTCCTATATTCAACTCCTTTGGCATGTATGACTGCATTTCAAATTCCATTAAAGTAGTGATTATAAAAAAGAATAGTGGTTTTTAAACTCAAGAAGCAATTTAATAACTTCCAGATGTAATCACGGTACCTCTTGATGATCAAGTAGCCTTAATTTTCAAAAGCGCCCCTTGACAAATATTTTCTTATCTTCACTTATGTTATCATGAAGAAGTCAAAGAGAGTAACTAAAACAGATCCTTTATGACACATAAGTAATGCACTTCAAAATTTTAACAGGGAAAGAACACAAATTTTATTTGAAAAACAAACAAGCAAAAATCCCCCAAGGCCTCCCCCAAAAACCCACCCCCAAACCCCATTTTCTTTATGTTGCTCATTATTTAGCATGAAATTTTGCATGCCTTAATGTTTACAAGAATTTTCTTGTATGCAACAGAATCAGAATCAAACTGGAGTGTTTATTTTCCTTTAAAGAAGTCCTTCTTCCTTGGTCCTCTGGAATGGAAATATTTTTTTGAAACAGTAGTATATGAGGTAAAAAGAGAAAAGAAAAGTGTATCTACTTGCATCCAATCCCAAAGAATTAAAAGAATTTGTATACAGTTTTTCCGCCAAAGGCCTAAGGAAGTTGAAGGGGAGGATAACCCAGGTTCTCGTTAATAAATCCCTTGGGGTGAATTAGAGTGAAACAACATGGAATATCAGTGTTTTTAAATTACATATGTAGGGTTTGATTTAGAACAATTTTGTTTCAAAGGTAAACAGATATGTTGCTGTTTTGGGTGTTATCTCTAGAATACAGCAATATTAAAGCATAAAAATAACATTTAAGGAATCATATAAGGAACGTAGCAGTATTAAGGCATAAGAATATCACCTAAGGAAATGTATAAAGAAAAGGTAAAGAAAGAAAAAAGTAGGTGGAAAGATATGTATAGTCACCACTGAATAGATACAGTGATGAAACTTGGTCCTCAGTGCCTGTTGTTTGAAGTGATAGTCTTGATCCATTGGGACCAGGGGAAGCCCCCCGCACACTCAAAGACTTCATGAGTTATTATACACTTCAAGCCCAGGTGGGAATGCTTTGTACCTCTCTGTGGTGGGGACTTTTACGATGGATGTTGTCACAGGACATGTCACGAGTCTCTGATGCCTCCTAAGACATTACAGCTGCCTATTATGACAACATCGATCATGATCCATCGTGGTCCAACACTTGAGATGAACGGCCCAGACCAGATGTGAAATGTCTTCGAGGTTCCCCAGAGGCATTTTTACATCAGAGTCATCATTTAAGGGAGGACATTGGCATGAAAAAAAGGATTATTCCACCTCACAGGGTTTGCCTCTTGTTAGCCTCTTCCCTTATTTGGAAATCCAATTTGTAGCTTCAGGTATGCATCCCCTTCTGCACCTGGGATACCTGAACAGTGGCACTCACTTCTCTGTTCTGAAACTCCTTTCACAGTGGGCCCGAGGGAGGGCTGGGCTTTTGCTTCATGTTTCTTTTCAGTTTGCGACAGTGTGCAAAAATCTTTTGGTGGTCTTAGAATGTTTAAGCCATTAACATTTCAGTCTCTGACAAATATGACTCAGATCAGATACTTCTACTCTGAATAATATGAAAAACAACTGACAAAACATAACTGTGAGTGATCTTTCTTTGGTAGTACCTCCTGAATTCTTATTTGTATAGGCTAATAAATACTACTACACTACAAATATTCTGTATGCAAATGTCTTATCTTTTGCAGAAGACAAGAAAGTGGAAATGAACTTTGAATGGAGTACATTAAAGAGTTAGTTAGTCAGCCATAAGCACAATAACCATCATACAACACTGAAGTTTTAAAGTTTCTATTTATACTCACAAATTCTCGAAGTATCTAATGGGATCTAGCTTTTAAGGCTTAGTCCTGAGCGGTTTTGATTTTTTTAAACAGAAAGCAATGTGGTTTGTTAGAGCACAATGACAGACTACTATCCTTGATAGCCTTTAAATACAGTGGCTACAGATCACCTTCATCTCTCAAGGGTGAAACTTGGAAGCATCATCATTTTGTTACCATCATGAATAAATTCTTCAGAATACACTTGAGCTGAAAAATGATGCATGGAAAATTTGTCACATGGTTTAAAATGATAAAAAATACCCTTCTATTTTTCATGTATTACAGAGCTCTCATTTATGTTTGCTTACCTCTGCTTTGCACTTTTAGTGGGCTGAATAATTGCAGCCTTTGGGTTCAGAATCAGAAGAAATAACCCTTTGGAAAGTGAAAAGGCTTCATAGTCTCACCAGAGTTATGCAGTGTGTTGAAAAAGATACTTTAACTGCAATCCACTTTAAATATGTGTCGACCACTGTTCTCCTGTGATGAAAAAACTGTCAAGAAGAAACAGCATCTAAAGTGAGTTTTCATTAAGTAGACAGGTGTTTGTACTAGGAAAGTATTTGCATTTAGATTGAGAAGCTCAGTTGTCCAGTTTATTACTTAGTCCTTCTGTGGACACAAGAAGTCAAGAGTACAGGCTAGAACCAGGGCAATGAGCAAGATCACCTCTTGATGGCAAAATGTGTTAACAAAATTTTTCTACTGCAATGTGTCAACAGTAGATACTTAGCTTTTAGTGGAGATAATGTAAAAACACACATGGATGTATGTCTGTAATCACATGAGAATTTAAAAGGACCCTTTAATATCTGCATAACCATTCTCTATTTAACCTCTTCAAAAAGAAGATACCTTGGATATAAACATCTTGGACAAATCATGGAAATGGAGGAGAGAAGATTATAGAAGGAAGTGGGATATATATGCATGGCTCTTGAGATAGGAAGACATTGCACAGGGATCTTATTTGTGGCATTGAGGGAGAGAGAGGAATAATATCAAGTCCCTAATGTAGGCAATAACCTTGGCCAGGAGAGTTCAGTGTGTGCAGTCTTGCAACTTCAAATGCTTTATTTCTTGTAGCATCTCACCATTTGTCTCTCATACATGTGAGATAGACTTTGCCTTTGTGTTTGGAAACTGTGGTCTGGTTGTCATTCAAGCATGTTTAAAGGCCTGAGTTATGACTAGAAAATTTATGTTAGGCTTACATACATATTCACATACATTTGTGTGCACACACACAAAAATATATTTTTGATTTGCAAGGATGCCAAAGTTTGGTTTTAGATAGAGCAGACATCTGTTTTCTCTATCTGAAAGCCCTCTCTATATATTTATATACATGTACCTATCTCTTAGATATACATTTTTGTTATATATATAAAAATGTCTAAATATAATACATATATATAAAATATCTACAAATATGTGTAAATACAATACTATATATAAAATATCTACAAATATGTGTAAAATTTACGTTTAAACTGTGTGTTTAAAAGTGGAGGTTGCTGTTGTGTATCTAAAAATACCAACCTGTCAAAATGAAAGCATCTATTGAAACAGTATCAGTTGGAGAAATTCCTGGCCCAATATTCTGAAAGAGAGCTTTGAAGCTCCAGAAACCACGTTTGCTGCTCAGGTTTCGTTGTGTGGCCAAGGGTGGGGCAGAGGAGGCTGCAGGCCCTAAGGAATCTATGTGACAAAGTTACCTAACTCCACTGGAGGCCTCCTGGAAGTTTATGCAAAGATTTTCAGTGTTGATAGTTGGAAAATTCTGGTTGAGGGATTTTTTGAAAAATTTCTGCAATGTTCTGCCCATTAGTTTGACAGGCTTTGCATGTGCTGGATCTGTGCAAAGGTGCCCTCTTTCTTGCCAGTGCTGGCACTTAGTTACATGGAAGGAAGAGTTCTTCCACACTGCAAAAGGCAGCAGCAGCAAAAGGCACAGAGGCCAGACTAATTTGGAGGTGGTACACACTGTCTGCTTGTGCTGAGATTAAAACTCAGCCAGGTACTCAAGAGTGGATGAGAATCACTTGTATGAATTTTGTAACAAACTCCTGTTTCATTTTAGGCAGAAGAAGGACTTGAGATCACCTGAACAACAGATACCTCAGCTCCCAGCTGGGACCCTGATAGTTTGTTGTTGAAGTGGTCTGGTGCTGCAGAGCAATGTGATGTTGTCTTAGCTCTATTCTGAAAATAATTAAAATGTGAGCTATTTTAATCCTGGAAGAACTAAAGGGGAAAAACACTGATAAAAGTTATTAAATAGTAAGAGAAAAAGCAGGGAATTAGAACTTGATGACTCTTAAGGTTGAGGATTTTGAGGAGGTCAGTTGTTTTCCACTGACTGATGACTGCCACAAGATTGGAGTGCATATTAACTTCTAGCTACTCTCAGTACACCTAGGCATCTCTCATGTGTATTCATGAGTAAATAACTGCTGTGTACTTCTGAACTTTGTATATCCTGATTTGTGGAGTCTCTTGGCACCTGGTAGAAGTTGCTGAACAAAGTGACTCAGAGAAAAATTATTACAGTGCTAACAGCTGAAAAAGACAACTGCGTAAGTATAGCTAAGCTTGAAAATGCCCATAAGCCAAGATTTTGGTCTAAATAAAAAGCCAGAACTAGTGAAAAAGAAAACAACAAAGAAAATCATAAAAACAAAATAACCCAAACCAACCAACCAGCCAAAATCCACAAAAACCCCCTCAAAAACAAGTCCTTCATGCACTCTTTGGCCTATAGCTTTTGGGGGCAATTCCAATTTAATGTTGTATGCTCACTATTTTCTTCTGCTAGATGTCTTTTTCAGTTTCATTAGTGCCCTATTCTGAGTCATATACAAGTGTACAAATGCTTGTGCTGGCTTAGTGTAGAGCAAGGAGTAAATCAGGTAAGCATTAATGCATATAGGGTTAGAGCTAGAGAAACCACAGAGGATTATGAGAGTAAGGAGAGGAGGTAAGAGGTAATGAAAACAAACCTGATTTTTTATCTTGACATATGGTTCTCTGGAGCAATGACTTTGGGGATTTCTATACACAGAACTACATCTTTGATTGTAAATATGGACTTCTGGGAAATAAGATTGCATGCATTGTTATTATTATTACTCATCATAGAAGAAATATTATGATCTTATTTTTATTATTATCTCATTTAGAAATACAATTATACTCTGTAATATGCCTGACACAACATGTAATTTTACTTCCTACTGCAAAGGAACTGTGTTTGCATATTAGCTCTCTGTTTGAACTATAGGGAGTAATACAGCTTAAAATCTACTAGGTGTAGTAGAAAAAGTGCTAGCTCAACTGCGTCATACGGAAAAGACTGGGAATTTTGTAGCTTCAAGTGATAGGAAAAGAAAAACTGGATTAAAGAAAAATAGATTTTTCAATAATATATATTGAA
This sequence comes from Dendrocincla tyrannina, assembly GCA_035047865.1. Lineage (NCBI taxonomy): Eukaryota > Metazoa > Chordata > Aves > Passeriformes > Dendrocolaptidae > Dendrocincla > Dendrocincla tyrannina. Next base: position 33,540,093 of record JAWWMP010000132.1, on the reverse strand, counting down.
ATCTATTGCTCCTATTGTACTCAGTGAATATATTCAAAAGCAAGTATCTATGAAGGTGAACCAAACCACCAGACCTGGGGGTGGATATTAATGTCCAGAGGAAAACAAAGAAAACGAACTACTACTTTCTGCTTTCTTAAATACCTTTTGAGTTTTCAAGCAATATTTAAGAGCTGTACTTGTTACCTTATTATGATAATGCTCTAAGAAGTTGCAATACGTGCTGTAAGTCAATGTCTGTTCATAATATGCATTTTTATTTCCTTTACTGTTACTTACTCTTTGTTGAAGTCAAATGATAGTTAGCTATGAGTGCAGTCCATACTCCTCTGGCATGACTGCAAGACACATCAGTTTGGGTTTTGTCGAGAATGGTCTGTACTCTGATGGTTTTGAAAAATGTGTTGTCTTTATTCTTAGCCAAAGTAAAATTTATTTGGAAAATGAGCATGTTTTACAGTTATTGACCTTTGCAAATGGAGTGAAAGTAAAGGAATAATATCTTGCTTAATCAGTTTGGATATAATGTCATTTACAACGAGATGCATAGATTGGTGATCTCAGAGATAATCTTTGTCAGTTAAACTGAAGCTGAGGAACAACCCTCCACAGAAAAAGCAACCCCTCCTTCCCATGAAAAACACCTGCAGATTTAAACCAAGCAAAAGATGAAAGGGACAAAGCAGAGCAGAAGGTTGAAGAGAGCTCTTAAAGGCAAAAAAAACCCCAACAAATAAACAACTGGTAGAAGCTTTACCTGAGAAGAAGAGGATCTGAAAAACAGAGAGTCATTGTAATGTGCTGTAGTTAAATAAACAAAAAGGAAAAGGTAAGAAAAAATTAAGTTGGCACCTTGCACAGGTGCACAGAGATGTTAGAATGATTTTATAAAGCAGGAGAATCTGGCAGACACTAAGTACTTTGCTCCTGGGCATTTACAGAAAAGGAGCTGTGCACCGTGCAAGTATTTGATGAAGCTGTACAGCTAACAACTAAACATAATCCTGTGCATAATAATCTCAGCTACTTTCCAGAAGACAATGATACCTTGAGAAGTTACTAAAGAAAGAATTTTAAGGACTAACAACAAATGTTGTACATTTTTATGGTTTAGGTTATCTTTAAAATGGCTCCTATTACAGTGATCTAGTCTTGGGACTTTGCCAGAGCTGGTGGCTTTCTTAGGAGAAGGCTTAAAAAGCAAATTTGTGTTAATAAGAAGCTTAATCCATAAAGGACTTGATAAAAGTTAATAATATAGATACACTTTTCCAAGACAAATTTTTAATCCTAGTGAGGTAATTCCTCCCCAGCACTTTCCCAGGTCCAATTCAGCATTATGAGCTCTTGTTCCCTCAGCTTCTTAATCTGTGATTTCTGTCTTCTTTTTTTTCTTTTTTTAATGATGCTTGCTATGCATATATAAGACCCTGCTATGCAAGCTTAGGTATAAATCAATGAACTGAACCTTTGTGTATATATACCTTCAAGGGCCTCAATAAATGGTCATTGCCTTGTGTTTCGATGGACTGTTGTCAAAAAATCAGCAATTATTAGACTGATGCCCTCCTGCTGAAAATGATCTCCCTCTTTATAGCTCACACTAATGAATCATTAGTTATCTAATTTAGGACAAATATATAGATGTTTTTCTACTTCTTTGGACTGTAACTACAGTGTAGTACATTGTACTTCTTTTCCAAAATAAGTTGCTCAATTTTCCTTTCTGAGTGTCTTTACAAAAAAGAAAACATCAAATTCGGGCATGAGAAACATTCCATAATGACTGCTATGTAGATCATGAAGGAGATCTGGCAAAAGAAGGATCCTCTACAAGATTAGTTTCTCACAGATGACTGTGAAGATAATCTGTGAAATAATAGGATGTCATTTCTCATCAGGGGTTTGCTGTGGCTTCATATGTGTGATAAATGCAGGAATACCACTCTGTCCCATATCCATTTGAGCTGCATTCTTCCACAGCCTTAAATGGCTCATGATGTAATTGTAGTGGCAGAGGGTCAGTGAGCTAATTGCTTTTAAAATATGTTATCTCTTTTCCATGTGGTATTATTATGATTTACTCATTCTTGAAATTGTCTTCACAGAATGAGTAAGGTTGGAAGGAATCACAGGGGCTCCTCTGGTCCAACTTCCCTGCTCATGCAGGGTCATCCTAGAACACCTGGCACAGAAATGCGTCCCAGCAGTTCTTTTAATATTTCCAGAGAGGGAGACTACACAACCTCTCTGGGCAATCTGTTCCAGTGTGTGGTCACTCGCATAGTAAAGAAGTTCTTCCTCATATTCAGATGGAACTTCCTGTGCATCATTTTCCATCTGTTGTCTCTTGTCCTGTTGCTTGGCACCACTGGCTCCATTCTCTCTTCTGAGTCTCTTCTGAAGGCTTGGTCAGTAGCCTGTGTATTTGTTAATTGTATTTGTTATTGCTTGGTTGCTCATATGAATTTAACATTGCTCACAATGTACCTAGATTGTGTGTTCAGTGCTGGAAGCTGAAACTGTCAACTTTGGATGGCCTTTACCTTACTTTTGTAGAGATTAGCTTATTACATTTTTGGACGCTGAGATGATTCCAAAAAGCAATTATTGGTAAGCCTCAGTGATACTCTTTCCTTTACTTTTCTACTTTTCTTTTGTAATTCAGAACATATTACCTCATTTTGGGACATGCTGTCGTCCTGGTAGTTAGATTTATGAGTCCTATCCTGGCTTTTGTTTTGTTAGGTAATTTCTGTTTTATATTGCCTGGATTTCTAAGAGGAAAGAAGATGGTGTTTACAGGACTGCAACAGCAACAGGAATCCCATCTATCTGAAGATAGAATAGATATAGTATGCTTGCCATTGTAGTTAGATGTAATACACCAGCAGCATTTAAGTATGTTGCAGCTGCTGACCTGTATTAGCTTGCAAGAAGCGACCTGTTCTCTTTTTAAAGCACAACTTCAGTCTGAGAGAGGGTTCACAGCATGGAGGTGAGAGGTGAGTGAATTATTCAGGGTTGCACAGCAGGTCAGACGCAGAGGAGGGTATGAGAAGCAGCCTAATCCCGCTGGAAAGATAAGCCTTTGAACAATCTATTTCCCTAGAGGCCACTCTACTCTGTTCTTTGATTTTCAGTGAGTTTTCATTTCAATAGGGCTAAGATTTAACCCATCATATTTACAAAAGAGGCTTTATTATGTAGTTCTGAAGTGCCTGTCATTGTGATATTTTGGTTCCCACCTGGTTGATTCACTAGGATTTGATCTCTGTTAGAGTGGCAATGGCATTATTCATACTCTGCTTGTTCATAAGCCCTAAATTCCCAAAGGACACTTTCTTTAAGTGGTACCAGCAAGTTCGCAGTTCCCAACTTTCAAAGTATTTATGAGCTGAATTACTCTGGCTTGAGTTGGTAGCTTTCTCAATGACATGAGAATCTCCGGCTCTGTCAACAATCTCAACTGTTTTCAAGAAAGAGCTCTTTCTTTCATCATCTTTGTCCCTGGAATGTTAATTGCAGAGAAAAACTAGAGGTTTCTGCTTATGAACTAAAGAGGGGTTTGTACAATTTAGAGAAGAGTGCAGACAAATGCTGGAATGGTTCCTTTCTCTCCACTACCTCTGAGTTCAACTTTTGCTCTTCTTTTTTTCCATTCTCTTTCATGGATACCAGCTCTGGAAAGGGGCAGAAAGGATCTCTCTTTTAAGCAGATGGACAGAAAAAGGTTCCTTCAGACACTTCTTGATCTCAGCTCAGCAAAATCAGATGTGTGCAAGATGATGTCGTTAGGAATCTGTAGACTGAAAAAGTATTGTTAAAGTAATGAAAGCAAATACAAGTGATAATCATAATGTTAAATTTATGGACTTTTGAACATGGCATCTGTGCATGTAAGTATAACTGCATGGAGCAATGCTATTAATGTCACTCAAAATTCAGCAATAAAACTCCTTACACAATGTTATTTTTCTGATAAGTGTGATCTCTAGACTATTTGCATTTTCTTAACCACTTGCAAGGACTCAAAGAATTTAGAATGATCTTGGTTGGAAGGGATCATCTAGTTCCAATCCTCTGCCATGTGCAGGGACACCTTCCACTACACCAGGTTGTTCAGAGCTCTATCCAACCCGGCCTTAGACACTTTCAGGGATGGGGCATCCAGAACTTCTCTCGGGATCCTGTTCCAGTGCCTCACCACCCTCACAGTGAAGAATATCTTCACAATATTTAATCTAAACCTCCTCTCTCTCAGTTTGAAGCCATTCCCCCTTATTCTGTCACTACATGCTCTTGTAGCAGTAGGCCCTCTTCATCTTCCTTGTAGGCTTCCTTCAGGCACCAGAAGGTCGCAATTATACCACCCCATAGTTTTCTCTTTTTCAGGCTGAAGAGATCAAATTTTCTAAGCCTTTCCTCACAGCAGAAGTGCTTCATCCCTGTAGTCAACTTCATGGCCCTCCTCAAGACTTGCTCCAACAGGTCCGTGTCCTTCCTTATAGTGGGGACCCCAGAGCTGGATGCAGCACTCCAGGTGGGGTCTCACCAGAGCAGGGCAGAGGGGCAGAATCACTTCCCTCGATCTTCTGGCCATGCCATTTTAGCTGCAGCCTAGGACACAGTTGGCTTTCTGGGCTGCAAGCACACACTGCTGGCTCATGTATTTCAGGAAGCTTTCAGGGAGTGGAAACTAGGGCAGGTGGCCAGGGAAGAATACAGGGAAGTTTTATGGGAAGGTAGGGGCAAGGCTAGGGTAGACAACTGTGTCCAGGGTTGTATCAAAAGAAGCGTGGCCAGCAGGTTGAAGCAGTTGATTCTGCCCATTTATTGTGCTGTGGTGAGACTCCACCTGGAGTACTGTGTACAGTTCTAGTGTTCCCAGCACAAGACAGACATAGAACTGTTCAAACAAGTCAAGAGGAGGGACATGAAATCAATAAGAGGACTGGAGCACGGGCCCTACGAAGAGGGACTGAGAAAGCTGGGGCTGTTCATGCTGGAGAAGAAAAGGATGTTTGGAGACCTCATAGCAACCTTCCAGTATTTGAAGGGGCCCTACAGGGAAGCTGGAGAGGGATTTTTTTATCAGGAACTGTGGTGACAGGACAAGGAGTAGTGGGTACAAATTGAGGAGAAATTTAGGTTAGATATTAGGAAGAAATTCTTTATTGTGAGGGTGTGAGACCCTGGAACAAGTTGCCCAGGGAGGCTGTGGATGCCCCAACCATGGCTGGATAAGGCCTTGAGTAACCTGGTCTAGTGGGAGGTGTCACTGCCTATGGCAGGGGATGTTGGGACTAGACAGTCTTTAAGGTCGATTCCAGCCCCTTAACATTCTCTGATTCTATGTCCAATGTCTGATCCTTAATCCAACACCCCCAATCCCCAATTCTCAATCTGTTCATCCCCCAGCCTGTATTGATATCAGAGGTTGTCCTCACCCAGGTGCAGCACCTTGCACTTGGTCTTGTTAAAGTGCATGAGATTCCCATGGGCCCATTTCTCAAGCTTGTCCAGGTCCCTCTGGATGGCACTATACCCTTTAGGTGTGCCAACTGCACCACTCGGCTTGGGGTCATCTGCAAATTTGCTGAGGGTAGACTCGATCCCCTAATGAAGATGTTAAATGTATGTCCCAATACAGGTCCCTGAGAGACACCACTTGTCATTGATGTCCAGTGAGACCAGGCAAGAACTGTTCATACAATTGATTGTCTTTATAAATGATGATGCATTATAGTATGTTGTAAACTATCCTATTCACAGATTGTATCAAATTTCTAAGTGTGTAAGTTAATAGACTTGGAAATTAAAAACCAAGTTGTTTCATCACAGATTCTTTGAGAACTGCTGGGTGATAATTTTGTGCTTGTTTGGGGCTCTTATTTTTGTCATTCTACTGAAATGCCAATGCTTCAAGGAAATAATGAGAAATTGAAAGCTATCCTGAACTAAGATTAGAATTCAGCAATACAGTACTGTAGAAATGTTCTCTTCTGGGGTCTTCTAGGTAATAAGCATTCAGTGATAACCTGAAAGTCTAAGTAATCATAACAAGAACTAAAGTTTTCTGAAGTTCTGTGTTGCTTTTAATAATTTTCAAATTTTTTTTGTTATGTTTTTAATTTGATCAGTGACTGTAGGTGCTGTGCAATCACTTTTAGCAGCAACCTCAGCTCACTAAGAATTCTTTCCCTGAGGAATTAAATGGATGAAAATTTAAAGATTACTTGCACCACTGTTACCAAGCCACCTGACTCTTTTACACTTGCTGACTCGACCTTAAGTGCCAGTATTTCTCCTCTTGCTGCTGCTGTGCAGATGTTGATTCAGCACAGTCAGAAAATAGTTGGAAAATATAGCCCAATATCATAAATTCAAGACATGATTTATTTTTATTTTTTTAAATTCGCTTATGTTTTTACAAGCACTTTCTCAGGCGCAGAAAATGGAATTTTCTGGCTTTGTGGACGCTTCACCCATTACCCCTCATTAATCTCTGGCAAAGATGTTAGTGTTTGGTTTGAAGAGTACTTTATTAGACCTTGCTCTTTTTTCCATGAAGGAATGTGTGTGATTTCGTAACTAGTCATTAGTGTTGATTAAAGCAGTTGAGGCTCTCTGAGAACAGTTTAGTCATTGTCCCCATCTCTACTCAATTCTGTGACAATTTTTACTACTTGTCTTTTAAATTGTATCATCTTATTTACAGGAACTGGCATTTATTTGGCATTTATTCAGCACATAGAATAGCAGACCAGAATTTACATGATATTGTGAATGGCACTAAATCCAAACCCAAGTGCATAGGAACAATAATTCTATTATGCTATTCTATACTGAGCCAGAAGAAAAAAGCGCTGCTTCAATTTGAGACACTTGACGATCTATAGCATAAGTCAAACCTTAATATGTTTAGACACTCAATTCTTGGACAAGAAATTGCTCTTGGAAGATGTCAGCTAGACCGTTCTTATTTTTGCAGGTGAGCATATTTGTAAAGGTTGTTCTAAATGTTTTCTTAACCCTGTGATCTCACAAGACCAAAAAGCAGATAGTGAAACCCAAACATTTTTTGTCCCCAAACACCTTCTCTTTTATTCCTGAAATGGAGAAGCCAAGTACTCACAAATTTTTCAAAAATACATCAGTCTTTCTATAAACATTGCTTCAATATTCTAAACCTTCTGCTCATAAAACTCCTGCCGGCTTATTTCAGACAGTTTGAGATCTAGCAAGAGTGAACATGATTTCATGAACTGTTAGAAATAACTCATGAATCATGATACAAAATTTTTCCTACACATTTTACCCCAACTCAGCTGCAGAGGGAGGTTCAACACTATTAAAAATAGTTAACAGTTAAACCATTTATAATTTAAGAACAAAGAGAAATCATAGAAAATGAAATGCTTTTCATAAAGAAAGATGTGAGAAATTTTGTTTTTGTAAGTTATTTCATAGCCTTTCCTAAGAATCCATTTCCGAGGCAACTGCAGGCAATCAGCAAGATTGAAGATGATCACTGTGAGGGATTCAAATGCCAGCAAAACCTATTATTGTCTTTTTTTGGTTTTTCTGTTTGAGGAGCAGACCTGAACATCACCAACATGTGAGCGTTTCTGGAGGCATATCCACCAACACATGCAGCATGAGAAACAGGGTGAACTGGAAGTTTTAGTCAGTTCCCAGTGCTATGACATCATCAGTATTGGTGGCACATGATGGAACACATCCCACAATGGAGGACTGGGATGGAGGGCTGCAGGCTGGGCAGATGAGGTGGGGGGATTAGCATGGTATTCTAGGGAGAGGTTTGATTGTGCAGCCTTTACAGTTAGTGATGATGTGGGTGGGTGACCTGCATGCGAAAGTTGTTATGAAACACAACCCAAGCAGGTTGTGTAGTTCAGAGCCTTGAAACAGAAGTGATGATATTGCACACAAGCTAGGTGCTTGCCATAGGAGAACAATATCTTCTGTCATGACCTGTGTTTTCAAAATCTGCTGCAGTGCATAGCAGCAGCTACACTGACAGTGTAACCAGTAATGGTTCAGAATTATGCTTTTCTGTGCTTGAAAGATGTTTTTGTAGTAAAATAAAAGGTCACCAAAAAAAAAAGTGCATGCAGAGCTGTCTTTCCTGTTTTTCCGTTTAGGACGCTGCATGGTGCTCAGCTGATGGCACCTTTTTTATGAGCCTTTTTTGAACTATAGTCAGAACAGAAATCTGTTGCTTGCATAATTACACAAAAAGATAAAACATTGCTAAATTCATAGTGAAATAATTAATTAGCTGGAGATTCTTTTGCAATGCTTTCTTGGAATTTGCAGTCAGCATCAATAATGGACATGACCATATCTTTAATCTGGATTTTCATGAGACAAAAAACACAGTTGTTTAAAAAGGTTGCCTAAAATTCTGAAGTGATTCATAATGTTGTGTATGTTATATCCATGTCGTCCTCGTGGAACTAAAATGAGAAGCTTCTTAAAAATGACACAGTGTTTGGAGCCTCAGAACATATCTAAATTACAGGTCTAACCTAAAGCTATGAAAGATTAATGTAAGTAGCTTTTTCTCCTTAAAGGCTATGAATTGGCTTCTTAATCTCCTTGGTGTAATTTAAAATAACTCTTTCTAATGGAAACATAAAAACCGAGTCTGAAGCTTTCAGGCATTGACCATTCCATAGCTGAGATTGTATAGAAACTGATAAAGCAAAGAAACACTGTTTCAAATACTAATTTTTATTGCTATATGTAGAAGAGAATGTGTCTTCAATATTACATCTAAAATCCTAACCAGCGTTATTTTGGTATTAGCTAGCTGGTTCAAATGATCTGAAAACACATCAGACACCTTCAATATTTCTAGTAATTAAAGAGTTTATTATAGCAAGGTAAGTGGATTGTTGATAAACTTGAATTTAATAGTCCTCCTATTAATCCTAAGTAAAAAAAGTTCATTATTGTTTTAATTGTACCCACAGAAGAAAACCACTATACTCTCATGGAATGAGAGAGATGGAAATAATTTATCTAGATAAACTAAGCAGAACAATTTCTTGGAAACAAAGGTCACATAATTTGGAATTTTGTCAGATAATTTAAAAAGAAAAGAAAGAAGAGATTGACAAAATAAAAGAATGACAAGATTGTATTTTTTTTTCTGAGAAATAATGTAAATCATTGAGAACCTGTTTTATAAAGAGCTAATTAAGATTTCATGTTGCATGATTAAATCAAGTGCTTTGAAACCTGAAATGCCTCTTCTTTAGCTTCTGCTGTGATTTATGGCATCACAGAGAGGAAAACCACTTTTCCACATAGGGTTACCACAGCTATAAGCTTTGACACAACCATAAAAAATATTTAGTTTTCATGCAAAAATCTCAAGTGATGAAGAATTACCAACACTTGTTTCAGAGTCAAATTACCTTAATTTAAACATGTCCTTCATCCTTGCAATCCAAATAATTTTGGTGAGTCTTTTTTTCTGCCAAGCAGACTTTGTCAAAAGTAGGTTTGTATTTTAAAAAAAATCTGATGGAAAAATAATCAAAACATAGGTTTCTGTGAGACAGAAATACAAGCTTTCATGCCAAAATATGGTGAGAAAAATATAAAATGCTCTAATGAACAAAAGTTGACTCTGTGATAGATGTTTCCCTTGGCTGTAGCTCCCACTTTCTCCATCCCCTGCCTTGTCCTTGAAGTATCCCATGATTTCTGGTTCAGATTTTGCACATGAGCAATCTAATGTGCATGGGTGAATTTGTTTTTCCATATTTTGATCTGATATGCTGTTCAGATAGGGCAACAATGATACCCAGACCTGAGAACTGAGAAATGTCACCAGGTGCCATCCTCAGCTGTGGCTGTTAGAGCACAGTGTTCCAGTCTGATTCTGAATTGCTTAAGTGGAATAGTACTGTTTGTGATCAATAAAATCTGTCAAGGAAGTTTCTATATTTAATCAAGTTACTTAACAGGGCTTGCTCACAACAATAAATAGATTTAAAAATTTACTTCTTTCATGCTTGCAGAAAATGGTCACATCAGGCAGTGCTCAGGTCAAGAGATGTGGTCTGAAATAAAGAGCAGAAAAGGGGAGGGGCTTTTTCCTGTTAGAGGTTTTGTCACTAGAGGTAGTGTCCAACAGTTTTAGCATTGTCAGTGTCAGATATGAGACTAAAGCTGGGCTCAGGTAAGCAATGAAGAGTTCTTCCCTACTAAATCTTTCCCCTTACTCTGCCCTTGCTGCATCCATGAACAGTTGCTAAGTCTTGGGAAGAACAAAGACGCTGCTCAAGATCAAAAGCTTCTTTTTATTGACTGTTCCTTGGCATCAAGGCAAGACATATGTTTGATTATAAAGGAAAAAAACTCAGTGATAAAAAGAGATTGGATCTCTTTATATAATATGACTTAGTTTTGCTGCACAATTGAGCTGTCATCTTAGTAAATTCTTTTTTTCCCTTTAACCTACTGTTAAAATACCAGGATGGGAAAAAAGAAATATTGTAGAATGGCAGCACCTGATGGCTCTGGTACTTAGTCTGCTAAGCCTCTATAATTCTACTTCTAAACTGCTCCGTGACCTATTTTGTTAGAGTTTGCCTCATAGAAAGTCTTGGGAGACTGGATGTACTATACTTTTCCAGTATCACAAATGTCTGTCAGTTTGAATCTTGGATGAAGACTAAAAAGGAATGTTAATCATTTCAGTCAACTGTGGATATGCATCTATATCACATTTTGTATATTTTAGAGCACGAAGTCTTATTAATTGCAGCCTAAAGAAACACTTGATTTATATTTTCTTGTGGCTTTCAGACCTTTTTAGCTTGCCATGAATAGGTGAAGGAAAATACAGGATTCCAGCCAGTGTTTTTCAGAATTGTTCTCACATTGCACTTTCCGTTTTAGAGAATGTATTTAATTCCTGAAACAGAGGAACAGTACCCATGTCCAGTGCAGTGCTGCCGGGTAGTGGTGTGGGTTGCATTATAGTCCTTGAAGTAGTTTCGTTATTGTGTAGATAATGTATGTTTCAAAAGCCTGGAGGATAAATCAGATATTTCAGTGAGCGCAGTAGTTTTAAGAATCTGAAGTATGCTAAATAGTTTTTCTACTGTACTTCTTGGACTAGTAAGTTAATTAGCAAAAAACTTCATAGACTCACAGATTTTCTGCTCTGCAACACAGCTTAAGCAGAATAACAAAGTTGTGTTATTGTGGTAAGATAAATTTATTGGTTAGCCCATTTAAACCTTAAAGGTTTAAATGAATAGTAATGATATAGATTGTTGTTTTATTTATTTTTTAAATAATAATTGGGTTATAGACAAAATTTAAAAAAAAAAACAAGAAAAAAGAGAAACCCCCCCCCAAACTCCTCCCCCCACAAAAAGAAAAAAAAACCAACAAAATCCCAAAATCCAACCAACCCCAAACCCCACAAATAATAAATTAGACAATGTAGCTGCAATGTAAGTGAAATGATCTATCAAATTCAGACATCTTTCAGGAGACTTGCAAGACTTTCACTTTTCTTTAGTAAGTCTCTGTTCTGTTCCTATGAATACTGATATCATAGAATCATAAAATGGCCTGTGGTGGGAGCAACCTTAAAGATCATCTCATTCCAACCCCCCTGCCCTGTGCAGGGACACCTTTCAATAGACCAGGTTGTTCAGACCCCCATCCACCGTGGCCTTAAGCACTTCTGGGGATGGGGCATCCAGAACTTCTCTGGGCAACCTGTTCCAGTGCCCCACCAACCTCACAGTAAAGACTTTTTCCTTATATCTAATCTAAACCTTCTCTCTTTCAGTTTGAAACCATTCCCCCTCATCCTGTCACTACATACTCTTGTAAACAGTCTCTCTCCATCTTTCCTGTAGGCCTGTTCAGGTACTGAAAGTCTGCAATTAGGTCACCCAAAAGCCTTCTCTTTTCCAGGCTGAACAAAATCAATTTTCTCAGGCTTTCCTCATAGGAGAGATGCTCCATCCCTCTATATGTTCAGAGTATCTTGTCTTCTTACAGTAAGTATTACAACTGTGGAGTTGATATAGTACAGGTTTAGCAGCATTAGTGTTCAAGGAGTTTCTTATTCTAGTGATGGTGACTGTAGATGTAATGAAGGTCCATGAAACTGAAAAATGTCACGATCAAACGTAATGCATGGACTACACTTTTTCAGGGATAGCGTATTTTTTATCCTGGAGGTTGGTTGGGTATGGACTTAGCTATGAGAGTCAGTATGAGAAACTGTTAGTTTTGATATGCTACAAAATAAAATCTTGAGCCAAACATTTTGAAACTGGAGAAACAATTCTGTTTCCCAGTACTGATATACACTTTGCTAAAATGTCTACCATGTCACGTTTAAGTAAGGACAGAATTGTCATAAGTACATCACTAAATGTCACATTTTCAAAACCAATATTTGTATGATCACTGAGCAGTTTTGCTTTAATGTGTGCTGTATTTCAATGTATATAGAAAAAAAATCATCTACCAGGATGGCAACAGCTCAAGGAATATTTGGACAAATTGACCAGATGCAAATCGTCAACTTTCATACATAAATTCTGGTATAGCACAGTTGATTAAACATAAAAAAATGCATTACCAGAGGAAGAACAGCTATATGTAAGAACCATGTACTTCCAGAGCTATCAAAATAGGAGCCAGGATTCAAATACTGAATGTAACATGAAAAAAACCTAGGCTGAGAGTGGTAAATGCAGATTTTAAATTGCCCATAACTAGAATCTGCTCCTCAAACATTTTGATTTAGCTACAATTTGACAAACTTCCATTTTATCTGTGAATCACCAAGGGTCCTTCTGGTAACTCGTATGGCCTGTTGAAGCCTGAGTGAAATGCAGCACTGAAGATGCAAGATGCCTTTAGCTGTGATTTTTGAGTGATTCTTTCAAGATTAGTAATATGCTGTTGCTATTTTCCTTACTCTATTTTACTATTGATGTTTGTTTCTGGTCATTAAGGTACTACTTTTATCTTATGAGAGTGCACAGATGAAGAGTAGGATCATGCCCCATATGAGCACAGTTTTTTGAGTGGGGTAACAGTGGCTGTTGTTACAGAAGTATGTGCCCTGGCTGATGTCACATAAAATGTATTTGGACTCTTTGTTCTTGGACCAGGTACTGTCCGTGCAACCTGCAGGAGAAAAGAAACTGTTAACTATAGAATTATTGTCTGTATTATTTAGTTGTTGTATATTAATTATTATATAATTAATGGAATGATATTTTATATATGATTATAGATAAAATTATAATATAGTAATTATACAATTAAATTATATTAACAAACAGTGATGCATCTAAACAGTTATAAATTAAGACCCAATTTATCTACAGCATTCAAACACAAAACCCATGTCAGCAGGTAATAACTTATGCAGTATCATATTTCTAAATCTAATATAAGTTTATGATGGCATAGATGGCATGTAAATGCTACAAAAGAAAAAAAAAATCAGTTAAATAGATGCAGATATTCCAAGCTGACAAATGCTTAGTTAAAAAAAAAAAAAAAAGAAAAGAAAGAAAAATAAAGAAAAATCTTAAAATTGCAAAACTGATATTAAAACACTAAATAGGACTCCTGTGTGGTAAGGAGGAAAGAGGGATTGGAAACACCCAATATAAATAAAAGTTATTAAATTTAAACTTTACATCCTTTGAGGATGCTATTTGGAGATTTAAATATTACTTGAAGACTGAAGCGTATGGCTTTTCATGATAATCAGAGAATGTGGTCAGCTAATTAAGTTTTGTCCTCATGCTGTGTTGAAAAAAGTAGAAAACAAAATTTTTATAAGCTCTAGAGTAAGTAATTTAAAACTATATTTGATGTCTCCAGTGCCCCTTAAAAGGCATAATATTGAATTGAGGAAATACAGAACTTAATCTGTTAGAGAGAAACATTTAGAGAATATTTAAGAGGCTCTCCTGTCAATCAAGAGGATTATTAGTATTTTTAATTGCCCCTTTCTAAGTAAACTTACTCTAGATGCTGTTGGATATCTATGTAGTTTTTTTATTATACTCCTAATCAGAAAAATATCTGACACACCATAATCTTTCTAATGTTTGATTATGCAACATTATGGAAATTTGGCATATCATCATTCATAGCAATGATCTTCCTAATTTCAGTTCTTATTCACAGGTCTGTTCAGATGACAGTTCTATTTTTAATTGTCCCTTTCTGCTAACTTTAAAGTTACAAATATTGCTTTGTTGTAGTGGGTCTTTTTTTTCTTTTTCTTTTCAGTTTACTGCTAAATTACTTACCTTGCTAGTAGTTGATTTTTCTTCATTTATCTGTTAGCTGTTTGAACTCAATTCCTTGGGTATTTTTAAGAACCCTGAACCTATTATTTCTAGGATCTACTCAATAGACTCTTACCCTATATGTTTGTGGCTCATTGATGAATCTTCTGGTAGCTTTTAATAACAATCTTTAAACCAAAATCTGGTTTCTGTGAACTGAGAGTTGCGAGGATTTGCATTTGGGGTTGGGTTGTAGCTCATTACTGCTTATTAAGAGATGCTGAGAACCAAACTTCTTCAAAGTCTTGAGAGATTAACATTATAGCTTTATTATGTTTCAGGCTCTTATGAAACAATACTCATATCTAAGCTTAAATAACATACAACCTTAAAAAAATGAAAACTAAACTATGGATAGTAGTACTTCATAGATGCATTTCAAAATTAGTATCCCATGTTTGTTATTACTTGGTATTGCAAATTTTAGGGAAAATAAAAGTGCAACAACTGCTATGTCTAATAGAGCCTTTTTTTTTTTTTTTATGCCTGACTGCAATTGCCTGACTGCAATAACCTTCTTCTGCAGTGGCCATTATAGAAATGGAAAGCTAACAGAACACATTTGGTTTTTTTCCTCCACACTTTAAAAACTAAGTCTTTTGTGACAAACTGCAAATTTCTCTTTTTAATCAGGTGAGAAGTGGTGATTTTAATTTTTGCATCTATTGTAGTGCTGATTTATTGAAAAAGTAAAAAAATCAGTTAGTTTCCCTGAATTTTATATGTGCAAATCTTCTAACATAATCTATGTTCTGACATGATTTCTCTAGAATCTTCTTACTGAGCAGCTTGGATCATTACTTGAGATTAGAAATGTACTTTCTTCTTGGAAAAGACATTCCTTAAAATTGATTATGTTACAGTTTAAGTCTAGCAAACCCAGTTTCAGATAGGCTGTTTAAATAATTTTATTTATTATGTTTTTCTTTGTAGTAGATTGCCCTATCTTTAAAAATGTTGTGAAATAGTAGCTTTCTTCATCTATTGGCACAGTTGCCTTCACCAAACAGAATTTCAGACTTTTGTGTATTCTCGCTTTTTACAATATTTGTCTGCAAATAACATTTTGTGCTGGAACAGTCTCCCCAGGGAAGTGGTTGGAGCACGAAGCTTGAGTTCAAGAAGTGTTTGGATAACACTGTCAGGCACGTGGTGTGACTCTTGGGGTTTCATGTGCAGGGCCAAGAGCTGGACTTGATGGTCCTGGTGGATCTCTTCCAATTCAGCGTATTCTATGATTTTATGAAAATTTTATTGTCCTTTTCTTTATCTGCAGAATACAATTCGTTGCATCTATGTAGGATATCAATTACACATTTGTAGTTTACTTATTTATACATCCTAGGATATTTTTAGAATAATTGACTTAATAGTTCACTGAATTACTCTTTCTGTTCTCTTGTTGTCAGTAAAGTGTTAAAATTGTGATGCTAAGTTTCTGTAGCAGTCTTCATGCAATAGGGGGCAGTCTTAGCACCACAATCAGTGTACCCTTTCAGTTAAGAAATTTAGAAAATGAGTGTGCTTACCGGGCTCTAAAATACTTAGATATGCTCAGTTTCACTTTGCTTTGACCCTAGAATGTGGGTCTTCTGTCAGAGCTCCCTGACTGCAAAGTTAAGTTTCAATTAGCAGATATGCTTATATAGTAATGCAATTATCACAAACATTGCAAACAGTAAGTCTCAATTTCTGGTGCACAGGAGGGTATTTCTTGGTCTAAGTGTGTTGATTTTTCTCAGTTTTTAGGTATATTAATGTCTTAACAGGTAATGCTATTTTGACTCTTCAAAACAAAGTTTGAAAGAATTGTCAGAGATGTATATGGCCAGTAAACATAGCTCAGTTCTTTCCTGGGTTACATTCACTTGTAAATAACAGTTCTGCTTTGGATACACCAAGTCTTCAGTGTTGTGCTGTGAACCTCATAGAATAAACCTACAGAAACTGTCACACACAGCAGTCTTAGTTAATTCCTCATGGTGATGATGATTTTTTCCATTTGTCACCTATTTTTAGAGACTTGGTTTTTAGAATATATTCCATAGGTAGTGTATTAACAGTGCAGTGCAAAAATGGAATGTGGTGCAGCAGCATATGTTCACGTGACTGCAATATAAAATGATTTTTTTCTAATAAAAGTAATAATTCAGTAAATATTTTCATCTGTCTAGAGATATTGCAAATTAAATGATGGTGTGTTTTAAATTATGATCAATAGGAGCAAGGCTGCATATTTTACACCAAGAATAAATAGTCCCAAATAACTTCCCATATTTTATAATGTGATGAAAAAGAAAGGTATTGTTTTGCTATTAAGAGAACTGTAAGATCTTTATAAAGCTTTACTCTGTGTACATGTGTCTTAAGGACGTGAAAGGTAATCCTATGTAACCAAGGCTTTGCCTTAACTCCAATCATGTTGGATTTGAAAGTATAACAAACTTCAGGAATTATCAAACTCTGTGTACACACGTTCACCTTAAATAAAGATCTTTTTTTCATCCTAAGGCAGGTGTCAACCTACTTTAGGATAAGACAGCATATTTTTTCTGTAATTCTCCAATACCACCTCTCCATTCCTAGCATTCTCATCCAGCCATGAGCAAGTAAAATCAGCAGGAAGACGGTGGCTTAGTCAAGGTCCTGGAGGGTACTGAGAGGCTTCCTGGGCAATGGGAAGGCACAAGCAGCCACACTGTCCTGGGGGAAGGAGGAGTAGCTGGCCCAAAGGTAAGCCAACAAGTGCTCTCAGGGTTTCCCATTTTATTTCAGGAGCTGGAGCTATTAATAAATGGTCATGGCACTCAGTCCTAAGCAATGTGCAAGCTCTAACATGTAGATCCTGTGGTCAATAAGTGGCTAGATCACCTCTTCAGAGATGTGTCCCAAACCTTCATTAGAATGTAAATATTTTGAATTTTGTCTTCAGTCTGTCCATCCAGAACACTAATCTTTTCTCATTCTTTTGTATGCTTCTAAACAAACAAAAACCACCCCCACCAAATGGTGCCCCAACTTCCTGTTTCAGCTAGAAAACTGTTACATGTTACAGATTTTTTTTCAGCTACAGAACAAATTCAATCTTTCCATAGGAGAACGATAGCAGTTAGTACACGTGCATACATGTAAATGAGGTAAATTGTTTCCTTATATCTGTTTTTCCACTCCCTTCGTAATGCAACTACTTTTAAAAAATACTTGATTTTTTGCGAGAAGAAAATAATGAATTGCACTAATATATTTTCTCAAAACAGAATGAAAATGCGTTCACATTGGACTTCTGGAAATAAGTGATGCTGAAACTCTTTCAGAGCAGATTTAAGGTATGATTTAGTCTTGAACCTCCATTCTTTTTTGAGTATTCTGGGGTCAGAAAAATAATAATGTAACAGATTGTGAGAGCCTATAATTGACAGGTCAGAAAGCCATGTGTAATAACAAGATTTAGAGTTGACATGAGCATTGTTTTGCAGTTAAACAGAGATAAATTTCTGAAGGGAGAGTTCAGCTTGAGCTTCTTTATTATTATGGATGCTTTGTTAACATAGAAAGAGTTCTTACAATTTTAAAAGGTGAAAGAAACAAGAGATAACTTTTTTTTTTTTTTTTTACTTAAATGATCTCCCTATAATAATCAAATTGCCTATAACAAATTGCACTAATTCCACCTTACTATTCTTTGAACAGCAAAAGGTACTGTGTGTTACAGACTTGGCTAATTGTTTACAGTGCCTTTCTTGATTTTTCTGTCTATTCTTCTGTTGCTGTGCATTTCCCACTTCCCTGGAGCAAAGAGTGAAATTATCGATCATTAAAAAATTGCTCTGGATTACCACCATTCAATAACAACTTGCTGGTGGTGAATAGAGGAAGTAAAAGGATCTACAAAGTGGCTTTTATTTATTTGCTTCATAAAACATAAAATCTGTATTTGGATGGAACATTCAGTGCACAGCAAAATGAGCAATGAATGTAAGAGTTCTTAGTACAAATGAAGCTGAAATTATGGGGCTGTGAAACTTCTGTCCACGTAAATAAATGGCATCAGTAGGTATAATGTTTAATCATACATGACATTAAATTACACAAGACAAAATTTGGAAGATATCAAAAGATATCATGCTCCCACAAATGCATGGTTTCCCTGCATACATAAAATCTTTCATTGCATTTTCTGGCCTGTAGAAAAGCAGGGAAGGGAAGATTAGTGAAACAAACTTGATGCTGATTGCAGCTTATCCAGGGTATTGAGAAGGGCATTTAGGAATATCTAAATTCTCAGCATTGTCATGAGTCTGTTATTTCCTCTCTTTCAATCTCACATATACAAAATATTCATTATTCATACCCAGAGTTCACTGTCTGATATGACTGAATTTTTAATTAACCTTTGGCCAGTTTTCCATTGCTATCTGTCTTTAGGAAGGCTTCTCAAATCTTCTTCTAGTTAGAACATATTGATTCATTTAGCCTGATTCCTAACTGTATTTATGCAGGAGAAATGAATGTCTGGCCCAAATTCAATTAATACATTTCTATGTGGTGTTCAGTTATAATACACATTTAATGATAAAATAAATGTTGGGTTTAGTTTATTCAGTATAACAAAGTAGTTATGGTAGTCATAATTTTTAAAAAGACATCAGTTTGTTGTACTGTGCCTGACAGAGAAACTAATGACAATAAAGTCAAGCCCACATAAAAGCCCTCAGGCACAGTCTTTGTCATTTGGAAATTATTATTTCTTCTAATGCTTTGCAATGAGTGATGAAATAGTTTGAAATAACACAGAAGGGGGCATCTGAATTATCTAAAACTGTCTAATGTATTTGGGGCTTCGTATTTAAAATTACCTCTTGAATCACTGGAGGAAGTAAATGTTGTGGAAATGCATTTCGTGTGCCTATATTTCTCATAAAGAAAGTGTAGAAAGTGAAACAGAGATGGTTTTGTAACTGTTTTGGAATCTGAAGGACTAAGGAGAACAGGAAATCCTGTATTATTTATCAAGTATTAAGTTGTGGAGTAAATATTACTTCGCAAGAAGGAATTGCATAAAGTTTTAAAAAGCAGTAAGAAAGTGGTTTTGGAATTAAATTATATGAAGATGCTTGTCATGAGATTCTTCTTTAATGGAAAGAGTAGGATTTTTTGAATATGTTTTCTTTTTGTTCTAGTTTGAGCTTAATTACATCATTGATATTTTACTTTCTGTACCACCAAATGAAATTCTCAGAGTCTTTAATTGCTGAGTGGAATTACTACAATGTGGTGTAAAGAAATGGGATTGTTAAATTTTCAAGATTTTGCTAAATCTTCAGGGAAGATTGTGAAAGAAATGCTTTTTAAAATCTGACTCCCTCGCTGTACATTTCAAGTGCATGTTATCAGTTCTTTAGTTGAATATACCCTTCCCTCAAGCAAAAGTAATTGAACTAGTAAACCTCTCAATGACCCTACCAGTTGCATCCCAGTTTCTTCTACAGATTTGCTAAAATTTCTGCAGCATGGGTCGAAGTTGGTATGAGACTGTTGTGTCATGTTGCTTCTCAGCGTAGAGTCTTTATTGTCTTTAAACTGTGGAAACCATCCAGGTGGAATGCAAAGAGGAATGCAGGTGGTGTGAGTACAGTTGGTATGTGTGCACATAACAAGAGCAAAACATATTAAAAGCAGAGCTAAACTTCTGAGGGTGCTTTCTTGTATAGCCCTCTTTAACAGGGAATGTTTCTTCAAATACAGTATTTAATTTTAGATAGTAATAATAAAGATGCATTATACTTATTTGCTAACCCTCTCTGAATATTATCACTAATGTATAATTCACATGTCACAACAAAATGAGCTACAACAAAAAAAGGAATCAAGAATTTGTTTGCTTTGTCTTGTCAAACCTCCCCTTTACCATGAAGATTAAAAGAAAAAAAAAGGAATGCCTTCTGATTTTGCTCTTGACATTCCACTTCCTGTGCCTTCCTACATTTTATTGTTTCTGGAAGATAATACACTATATACAAATTAAGAAATAATTCAGAGTGACTCATGTCTTCATGTTGATTGATCTTTTTTCTTTTAAGTTCTATCTAGTTTTTTTGCTGGATAATAGATAGCTTTAGTCCCTTTATTGTTCTTTAATTATTTTTAAACAGAATTTTTAGACAACTGATATTGGTCTCCTAATTCACAAGCAATAATTTCTGTTGATGGGAGAATCTGTTGATTCATTCATTCATTGAATCAGTTCTAACTTCAGCAACACGTGTAAAAATGATGTTGTAACACAGAGATAAAGCAAGGAAGTTGAAGGATGAAAGTTTAATGTATAATACAATATTATAAAAATTGCAATAGCATATTTCATATGAGTCACAGCATGGTGTTTCTTTCCCTTTCTCTGTGTTACCACTTCTGAAAAATGACATTTGGTACTGGGCACCACACCTTAGGAGATAGCATAGTTCACTGGATGGTTTTGTAATCTTTTTCTTTCTTCTGTTATTTTTTTATTCTGGTATTTTACTTTTGCTGATTTATAAAACTTGTTTGTGTTTAAATAACAGAGGCAAAGTAGAAGTACTTTTTTTTTATATTGTGACAAACTCTAGGTTCAAGGAAGCCTTACTAATCACAAGAAGTGGTAAAAGGTTTGGTCTTCTTGGATGGCAAATCAATTTTTTGGTGAGAAAATTGTGTGATAGCATTTACCCTGAGAACGTGCTTTGTGAAGAACCATGGGACTGCAAAGTCACTCGTGTGCTCAGGTGTCGTTCATTGTCTAGCTTAAGAACATGATTTCCTGTATTTAAAAATAACTGCTGACAAATATGTGGCAAAATTTGCTTTTGTAAGGCATTAGATACACAGAGGCATCAGTTGATTTACTAGTGTAGTTAATAAAGGTAAATTTATTTTATGGTCAGAAAAAGTACTCTCTAGGTAAAAAAAATGACATAAAACTATTTGTTTTGTAACCAAGAAAAAAAATTATTTTGAAATTTAGATTTTTTTGTAATTCATTGATGCAGCTGTAAACACAGATATGTGGATTTATGGAAATGTGAACAAGTACCTTGTGGGAAACTGCCAGGCCTGTAGATCTCTTGACAGAGCAAAAGGAGTGTGACATTGGCCACACTGCTCTGTACTCGTGAAGATAAGCAGCTTGCAGAGACTGTGAGAACTCAGGAGCAGCTGAAGACAAGTTGCACAGAGACAGTAGTTTTGTAACTGTGGCCAATGAGTGATTGTTTATGTGTGTGAGCACTAGTAATGTTAATGCACGTACACTTAGAGAACACTATAACTGTAGAAACGCCATTTTAATAAACGGAGCTTTGTAGCTAACTCATATTGAGTTGTCTCGCTGCTCCATAAGCCCGCCTCCATACAGTACCTGAATTCTCACTAGGATGAAATAGC
The DNA here is from genome assembly GCA_035047865.1 of Dendrocincla tyrannina. Taxonomy (NCBI): domain Eukaryota; kingdom Metazoa; phylum Chordata; class Aves; order Passeriformes; family Dendrocolaptidae; genus Dendrocincla; species Dendrocincla tyrannina. The sequence continues at coordinate 33,518,284 of JAWWMP010000132.1, read as the reverse complement.
AAAGTGTGGTCATATGAAGTATCACATGGATATTGTTTTTGTATTTTTATCAGATAATATTTCCAAGTACTTGTCCTTGACACGTATATAAGGTCTGTACAATGTTGTCAGTTATGTGATGTTTTATTAACGTAGAATAATCTTAATTTGCCATTTATCAGTGCTGTTCAGCAAAGCTTTTCAAGATACATTTAAATGACTTTATAACTCAGTTGTTTATTCTAAATGCTTAGCTTATTTACCTTGCTCCTCAGGCTACTGGGTTCACTGTTTGTAAGGCCTAGGCAACCCCATGAGAATTCTAAGGCTGCACAATCTTAATGAAAATGCATGCAGTTAAATTTATTGCTGCTTAATTAAATTATGATATGTTAATAGAATGAAATTATTAATGCCTTCTTCAAGGACTGAAAAACTACTCTAGCCAATTGTTCTGAATTTATTCACTACAGGTGATATCATAAAAAATAAAGCCTCAGCACTCCTAAATGGGTTTTTATTACCTGAGCAAAAATTTCCTTCCAGCATTGGAAAGCTGTAATTAGACTTTTATACTATCAATACAACATACATATGTGCATTATATATAAGCTGATAAAAAATTTGTAAAGCTGATAAAAGCTTTGTAAAATTACCAGCACTTGGATGCCTTATCCTGCAGCCTTACCAGAACCATGCCAAAAAAGGGGCATTTTGTTTTTAATAACATAATATTTCCTTTTACTCTTGCTTAAATTTAGGTCAGGGAGATGAAACCTCAGATGCATATAGTCCAGGAGTGTTCTGGTAGCACTCATAAGACACAACGTTGTATTTGTCAGTGAAATGTTGCCTTCCCTGAGAGGGAGAACTCACCTTGGGAATAAAGCAGTGGCATTATGGTTTAGAAAGTTCCATTTCCACTGTGGAAATCTTTCTGTTGTATGGGACAGTTGGCCACCATGGAATGGTTATGTAAGGTCTCTTGATGTCCTCCCCTATGGCACTGCCTACTGACCTACACACATTTGCTGTCTGTGTGTCCATCCTCCTGTGCACCACAAACAGTAAATTGCTTTGTCAAGGAACTGACAAAAACGTGCAGTAGCTCTCAACATACAAAAGTTTTGTGGGATTGGAATTTGAAGGTAGTGAAATCACATTAAGGATCAATGTTCACTTCCTGTAACTTAAATTTGCCTGCTTGAGGACTGCCTCCATTCTCCATCTTCCGTTTTGTTCCAGTTCATCACAGAAATTTCACTGGAAGATGTTCTTAGACTTCCATGCAATACTAAGAAATGGATATATATGTTACCGTCATGGTCCTACAGTTTCCTCAAGGTGGATTTCTGACATGCACTATGTCCCCCTTATCTCCATTACAAGTTTCTGTTGCATATTCTGTGCTTGCTTCATGTTTGGGATCCCCAGGGATTTGTACTGTTGATCACAGAAGGCACTTTTGCCCTAAATGTTGTGAGTATTCCTGAATTTAAGTAAATAATAATAAAGGAGAATAAAATTGAAAGTTAATTTAATTCAGTATGACAGCAGACTATATAGACCATCATATATCTTTGTCACTATTTTACTAAAGCTGAAGCATGTTCACTTGAGAGATAGATTTAGGTCAATTGAAATGTATTCCAAAAGATGTGTGAAAAAAAACAAGGCTAGATTAAATAAATGTGCAAATAAGAGTCTAGGTGATCCTCTTATGTTTTTTATTGCTATTTATTTTTTTTATTTTTTTTTAATGTTCTCTAGAGCTATGCTGATTGCTTAATTTTCATATCAAGTAGTACTTCAAGGAACTGGAAGTGAAAGTTGTTGGGAAATAATGAATAAAAATTCATTGGGAATAAAGCTAGTGATCAAACTAGTTGAAAGATTTTCAACACAGTAGAAACGTCATGGGGGTCTGTAACAAATCTGTAGATATAGAGGGTATTAAGAATGCGGTGGCCAACCGAATACTTTTGGAGCAGTATTTCTTTGAGTGAATTGCTCTGAGACTCGTGTTTTAATTATAATGAAGTCTTTACTTTGAAATTGTCCAGCTAAAATGTTAGTGATATATCAGCATTTGTGTATAATGCAGCATTTATTATACTGTAATACTGTATACTGTAGAATGACTGCTTTCAACTGCACTAGTGGGCTAGAAATTGAATGACTGAGAGTAAAAGGTACTGTCATGTCTTAACAAGCATTATTTGAATTATTTGATCAAAGACATTTTGAAATTTTCTTTCTGGCTGGATATCTTCTATCCTTGTGTAAAGCTTTCGTGTTCTGTGTGTTTGATTAAACTTACCTGACTGAAAACAGAAGGCTTACAATTCCTTAACAATCACTCATAGCCATTTGCTAGGTTCAATTGCAAGCCACAAAGGGTAATATTAGCAATAAAAGTGTAAGGTGAATTTATTTCCTAACAACTGGACATCTTTCTGAAAGGAAGTTGTGTCAACAGCCACTGGGTGTTAGTCATTTGGTCAGCTCAACAATGCTCTCTGCTGCCGTGAACAGTCATTGCTTTTTCGCAGCAAATGGGGCAGTGTTCTTCAGCAGCCGATGTATCTAAATCTCTCGAAAGACCTATTATCTCTGTAACAGCATGTATGGATAAGCACTGCTAATAACTGTACCTATCCTGTTGTGTGTGTTATCCCAATTTTCACAATCTGTCAGAGAGGAAGGAAACAAATCAATGGTTTTCACTTGAAGCTAAAATGTTCGAGCGTGACTGAATAGCACCTCTTTGTGTTAATGTAGTTTTCTTCCTCAACATTGTAATTGAGTGGGCAGATACGAATGCAGTGTAGATAAAACAAAAAGCTCTGGTTTAAAAGAGGATCAACTTTGAAATGATGTCTTAATTTTGGTTTTGGTGTAGGTGATGAGCACTTTAGCTGAGTGCTAAAGACTTGCATCTTTGGAACATACCACAGATGTTAACATTGGGTTTTATTATTCTGTTTTCAGTGTCTAGTAGAGTAGTTATCTGAGAGACAGACAGACAACATAGAAATTCTATTTTTCCCTAAGACGCAACTGAAAATTCAAAATATGCAAAGCAAAAGCTTTTTTACTCGCTATAAAGCAGTGCCCTGTTAAGTGATAATCTTTTAAGGTTTACCTGCAGTAATCTTTAATTTTTTTTTTCTCTTACTTAAAGCACGACTACACTAGTATTTTTCAGTGCTGACATTTATCCTGTTGGGTATTAAAAATGTTTACAGGGCTACCAGTGATGAATTGAGAAAATACATTTAAAAAAAATACTTCTGCACATCACAGATAAGAAGATATCTTTGAAAACTTAACAAGAAGTTTACATTATTCACCCTGTGGAGCTTTTTGTAGATTCCAGCACAGTAAATGAGCAAGGTCATGCAGTCACAAATAGAAGTTGAAATAAAATTTCAGATGCAGGCATGAGAATTTGTATACAATAGATATATTTTCAAAGGTAAAAATCTTGCATATGACAACAACATTCAATAGTTTCTTGACTACTATAAAATTTGTTAACTAGTAAGCTAAGTCATTAGCAATAGCTTAAAATATCACAGTGTTATCACCATTAGCCTGTTAATAAATGCTGCAACTAATACAGCTCTTTCCCACTTTACACTCTTGTCTTTGATTTTGCATAATAATGTAACCTTTGTTACCTTTCTTTCTCATATCTGTCATATATATTCCTAACTAAAGCTGAAGTAGTTTTCAAAGGCTCATCTTCCTCGCAGTATGTGAAACTTTTGCAGTGCCTATTCACACTGAGACAATTATCTGCTAGCAATGTGTCATCAGACTGCAGCTAAACACGTACCTAAATATCAATACTATTACACGATTAAAAATTCAGTAATGCAAAGATCCCTTTAAAATTGTTGTGATTAGCTCTTAATTATGCATATGTAACTAAAGACTTAAGGCAGATTATATCTTTATTTAGTAATTTCAGAACTCAGTTACTATAGTTACCATTTAAAGAGGCTGAAAGCAATATGTCAAAGACAAACTTACTACAATCATGGCTGTAGTAATTCTGCATTTAAAAACCAACACCGAATTTTGAAGTTATGCCATTGTAGAAGAAAAATACCTAGTCTTTAGTACTGTAAGCATTTAAAAGATCGAACTATTCCTGAGGGACTGAGTGTAAAAGTTATTCTTACAGCTGAAACAAAAGCAAAAGTAATACTTTGTCCTGTGCCCTCCCAGTTTGAGCAAAAGATTACTGAGGCTCAGACTTCTAATTTTACTTTGAAGTTAAATTCAAGTCCACTTTGTTCCTGTTTAAGTCACATAACTGTGCCTTGGCTTCAGAAGTAGTACAGACTGTCTGGGCAAGATTAGAGCTATATTTAAAACGAACATTTAGTGGTACTGGCCAAAAGTACAAATTTCTGTCTCCTTAGAACTTTATAGTTTTGCATTTTGATGTAAAAAGAATTATACTTTTGTTCCTCAATGATCTGAAGAGCACTTAGATTTGCTATAAACAGAGTACAATGCAGTTGAGCCCTAAGATCACGTATATTTGATTCTGTACAATTTTATGGGCTTCCAGTATATTTTGTGACCAGGAGAAAATGTTGACAGGGTGAGTAAAATGGGGAAAAGAGAACTCTAATAAGCTTTAGCTTAAATGGTCACAAGCCTCATTATTCTTTTCTGGTTTTGGTTTTGGGTTTTTTTTAGGTACCATTGGTATGAAGCAGTGTCATTGGGAATGAGTTGCTTGTATATCATTGCGGACGGACATGTATCTTTCTTCTATTTCCTTTTTCATAGCATTTTCAAGTTTTCTTCCCTCCTTTCAAGTGAGGACATCAGCATCTTGCTTTCATCCTCCTCACATTCCAGTCTCCTGATGTATACCCCTGCATGACAGTCTAACTTTACTTTCTCATGCTGTTCCCCATCAATGGCCACCTCCTGCCTCTAGCTCACCAAGAGTGATGTTCTGCTTTCTTCAGAAGCTCACAGTCTGTTACTGTTGGCATTTCTATAGCAGGCACTATGGAAAGAGCAGCCTGAGGAAGGACTAAAAGAGTAATCTGAAGTGATAGGCTATTGAATGAATCATCTGGAGTTGTTTACAGTAAGAATACTGAGGAAAAACAGCTTTCATTACATTTGATTGTGTTCAAAAAAGTTCAAAATTGGGGTAATACAGAATACGAGTAGTCTCTATTAATGACTTGAGTAAATGTTTAACATTTTGGCTTTGAAGAACAAAAGATGCCAGACACTTTTGACTGCAAAGCACTGGAATATTTTAAGCAGTGTCTTTTTCAAGCAGTAGCTTCTAGTTGATATATTTTAATGTAAAAAAAGCTTTGTGCAAAATTGATCATATTGCATGATATTCTCTAAAGAAAAAGATATCTGACTCTAAGTGCTGCTGTCAGGCTGCTCAATTACTTAAAAAACCCGCTGAAGTAGTGCAATAATGAAAAGTAGCAATGTACAGGTTGTGCAGATCAAGATTGTAGAGAATTTTAGTTCATTTTTGCATAGTGTAGATTCTAGAAAAAGGTGACTACATAAGAAAGAAGAAAAAGAAAATACAAAACAACAAGAAAGGGATTTTGAATATTTACATCTATCATAAAAATAACTAAGTTGTGCAAAATGAAATGAGAGAGTCAGAGAAGTCAGGTAAATCCTAAAAAATGGTGGCAGGCTTTTTAATGACATTTCACAACATATAAAAAGGATAACTATGTTAGGTTTTTTTAACTGAAAGAATTAAATACAAAGTATTAAAAACCTAAAAGTAATTGAAGTATGATGACTGTATTTAAAACTCAAGTTATGTACTAAAAATGTGGGAAAACAGAATAGGAAAGAAAGTGATCTTGTGTGCTCTATTAAAAGGGAAAAAGGAAAGGAAGAATATTAAAAAACCTGGAATAATGGAAAATTACAGAAGTAACAAACCAAGTCAAACGGTACCTTGCTACTTCACCTGGAAAGCTGGATAGGTTTCCAGGTCAACTTTGATCTGTGACACTGAAGCAGTGCGGTCTTTTTTTGTATCACCTTTTGTACTTCTGTATTACAGATGATGTCTAGTTTTCAGATTCTGTTCTGCGCTATTTTCTTTTTCACTGTTTTTCTTTCTGATTTCTGTTTATGTTTTCTTTATATACAGAAATATGATTTTATGTGTATTTCTAGACATGTTATCTCTATTATATTATTTCTGTATTTTCTAAATGCATGATATTTCTATATACAGATCACATATATTTTTCCTTATACATTTTCTCTGTATTTGTATATATTAATGTAATAATAAAGATGGAAGTTAAATGCAATTATATATGATGATATAATTCTCATATATATATATATTTTACATACACCTATATTTCAGCTGTACTTTGAAGTCATTTACCCAGCTTTGTTTCGCTTTAACCTGGGTCTCTTCTCCTTGTTCTGAGACCTTTCCTGGGCCCAGTTAAAGTAAGTTTCCAGTTATTTACTTTAAAACTGATTCTTATCTATATTGTTGTAGCTTTTTTTTTAGCCAAGTAGATACTGTGATGTTTCTGTAGATATGACCTATGTAATGGTGGTTGATATAGGCAAGTTAAAGTTCATCATATGCATTTGCACAGCTGTGAGTTATATACTTCTATTGTTTGCAACTCCTTTCTCAAGAGACAGGAAGAATACATTTAATTCAAAAACTGCTAACTAGTTCTGGACCAGGAGAGTGCCCAGCTGACACAGGTCTTTTAAAAATGTCCTTCTGTTTTTATATGCATAACATTTTTTTTTTTTTTTATTACTCTACAAATTTTGTAATCCCTAGGACATAATTGAAAACAATGTGATTCTAGGCTAGAATACAGAGTGACAGATCAATATTTTATTTATGGAGTAATTGCAGGCACAAGCCAGCAGACCTGCTGCTGAAGGGCAGCAGGAAGAAAAGCAGGCACTAATGGCTTTTGCCACCTGCTTTGTAGAATGCATACTGTGGTTGTCAATCAGCTCTCCACATGGACTAGGCCAAATAAAGTCACACTACTAAATTTCATCTGGTGATTTTAGAAGACCTGCTGTGAGGTTCTGTTCTTGAGTGACAGAAATAAAAAAGGGACTTAGGGCATAAGCAGAAAACAAACCATATCCCTTGCCTTTTCTAGCTGCTTCTTCCATTGACCTTTTGAGAAAAGCTTTAGCTAATATTTTTAGAAGTCTTAACTCCAATGAAAGAGGAAGAGGATTATGATTTTTTCATTATAGAAACAGTTAAAGTTGCTATGCAGAAAACTTGCCTGTTGTTTAGCCATTTTATCCTTTAGTAACAAAATCCACACTTAGAGAAATAAACTCAAATTGTTAGTAATAATGGCAATATTTAATTTGTTAAAAACCCTTCACATTACACTTTTAAAAGTGATAAACATTTAAAAATAACGGAAGATGAATCCTTGCTGTAGTACAATTATTCTATGTGCTTTAAAAGAGATACTAGAAACATAGTTTTCACTTGCAAGTCTGAACTGAAATCGAGAAGATTTATTCCAAGGGTTACCCATTCTGTGAAGCATATTTGTCCTTCGTATGATTTAATGCCAGTCTTGCCTCAATGGGTATCTTTGATCTTTATTCTTCTATTCATGGCAAAAGTGCATACTCAAAATATAGATTTTTTATTTGAAAAATAAAAGCCATTTCTGATGTTGGATTTTGAGTCAGCTCTTTGAACCTGATTAACAGGCATTAACTACTAACAAAATGCATTAACTACTAACAAAAGGACCCTGACAAAACTTTTGTAATTCATACATACCACAATGCACACAGTTTACATGAATGCATTTTGGCATACAGTCTTACACCTCACAGTTAGAAGTGCCAGGTAGTGTATTTGTTGTGGGCAATGTATTTCCTTTGATTTTGAGTGAAGCTCACTGGAAAAGAAAACTATTTCACCTAGCTATGAAGTGTTCATTACCATGCAAGCCTTACCTGTGACTGAGTTTTTATTTTTATTACTCCCGAAAGGCTGATGTACACAAATAAACAATGAATTCTCTTTTGCTCAGGATTACGAAAAAGTAAGCCTTTGCTGATATTTTCTAATCTGTACATAATCAATATTCTGAAATAAAACCCAAAAAATGTCTATTGAACTTTTTTTTTTTTACAGTGAAAAAAATCTTTTTTACCTTAACTTGAAAAATTGGTAAATTGAACTAACAGGTGTGGAATACTTGAGAACAATTTCAACCATGTATATATTTACACTGTAAATTGATTTTGAGTAAGACATATATTCACCTACCAAAGGTCAAAGGGAGCAGAATGCAGCTATCCATCTTATTGCAGATGTGCATTAAATCTGTATTAAATACAGATATTTATTTATTGCTGTTTGTGAAGTCCTTAAGTATTAGATAACCAGATCTAACAAAAGAGTGTAGTTAATGAGGGGCATTTTGTGAATTGAATTTTGCTGCTTTGTGTTTTCCTGGTGTAGGCTCCTCTCTGGATGTTACTCCCCAAAGGACCAGGTTGATACAAACAAGCTGAAATGTGGTCTCTTGCTCCAAGTTTCATCTCTAATATGGTCTGATTTTATAATATGACATGGTGTTTCAGGGAAGATCCTTCTGGAGAGTAGAAGTTCTGAGCTTTGCATGAAAAGTGCCTGGACAATTTGGAACTCTAAGAAAAATGAGGAATCTGCAAATATAAGTGGTCTTGAACAATTATTAACTTGATTAGTGTCCTGATGTGTGTTTACTAATAATCTGATGGTATTTCTGACTATATATGAAAACTGAAAAAAAAATATAAAATATCACGTTTTAAATATCACGTATAAAATATCATGTTTTGCAACATGTTCTGGTAGGCTTTTTTTTTTAGCTCTGTAAGCACTTGTCATATTATAGGCAACTTATATGTATAGTTTAATTATGTTTCAAGTAGTAGAAGATACATTTGGGTTTATAGATGTTTGTTTTATAGGAATTTGAAGTTTTGTAATTAGGAGAATATGGAAAAATCTCATATTCACAGCAAATTTGTAAATTAATGTGCTTTATAAAATCCAGAAGATTCTTTCCACATAAATTTTTTTCATTTTGCTGTTTCTGTACAATCTCATTTCCATTTGCTCTATCAGTAAAAGAGATATCTAGTTTAAAGGACATATAAAGATTATTTACCAAACTATATTATGCATTTGAGCTGGGTTAGGTACCTAGATTTCTTCTATCAAATTCAAAAATTTTGAAATGTGATGTAAAGTATATTTTCTGCAGTTTTGACCTTGAGCAATGGTAAAAATAAATTCTATGTAAACAGAAATCGTCTTTGGATGGATTATGCAGAAATGCCAAGGGGAAGTGACTGCAAAAGGCAACATTCCTGCAGATAATTTTCGAGAGACATCCAAAAAATGAAATGTTTGATACATCATTCAGTTTTAACAATGGAATCAAAGAGTGTAGGATGGGATAGGCCTTTTAAGTCACAGAATCCTTCCCTGTCTCTGCTGCATGCAAATGTATTATGAATTAGTTAGCTGTATTTTTGAGACCTGTGATTTTGAGTCATAGCACAGTTTTCTTTGCTTACAGGTAAGTAGCGTAGTGGCATTTCAAGGATGGAATGTTCTAATGAAACAACCTTGGAAACAGATGAGTATACCTGTGGCATAGTACAACAACTCCTCTTTCCCCCAAGCATAATGAGAAATTGCATAATACTTTGGAGAATTAAGTATGCTTTGATGCATGAAGGGGACTGGATCCCACCAGAGGAAATAGGAGCATATATATTTCAAACTTAAGTTTGAAATATAAGCCATACGAAAATGCTGTAGAAAACCTTTATTTTCTCTGATAACTAAAAAATAAGTTTCTGAACTTGAAGCCTAACTTTTCTAATATACGTGTGTGACAAAATGCTGGCCTCTGTGTAATGGTGTACTGAATTAAAATGCAGTGGATGTTGTTATCCCCAAAACATTTTGATAGTAGAGATTAAAGCTGGTAGTAAGTTCAACAGTTTATGGAGCAAATCTTCTTGTCAGTGTTTTAGAGACCTGTGTCAGAAAAGTGTGATGGAAAAGAATAACAATTTGAAGTGACATATCACTGTTTTATTATGTTTATGCTAACTTCTACCTTCACTGAACAATTCTTCAGAATCTGATGTTCATCTCACATTCCCATAGAAGCACACAGTAACCAGCCTGTATCCGGACAAAATGGGGTTTTCTCGTGGGGCTTTTACCCTGTTTTATGAAAAGTGTGCCAAACATTAAAGCCTTCTGTGGAATGAGCTTCTTTGTCACAGTGTTTCACATATGAATAATTGGTATCAATAACTACTATAATAAAGAAAGAATGTCTGCTGAGGATGCTACCATAACATAGTCTCATGATAAGGAACAACTGTAGCTTTGCTCTTTCATGTGACAAAGAAGGATACATTCTAGGAATTGAGTAGTGGAAATATTTTATATTACTGTTTTATAATTAAAGAATGGAGAGCACAACACCTGTTTAACTCTGAATTATCGTACTTCATGAAATCTTTTGTCATGGATGAAAATCATCAGAGAAAACTGAATCTTCAAAGCTTGCTGTCCTGGAGATTTGTTATGCTTCTAAAGGGGAAGATAAAAAATAATTTGAAAGGCAGAAAAAGTTAAGACTGCTTACAAATGCACATAGTGGCACTAAGACTTACATTTCACCCTGTGGTTCCAAGGTTATTTAGGTTGGGGGTTATTGTGGTGATTTTAGCTTTTCCTGGTAGAACAATTATATTTTAGGCTTGATGTTTATACTTGCTTTTAAAGGATTAAATTCAAGCTGCCATTGAAGGGATGAAAGTCACCTGGCTTTTCCCATATTTAGTTAATTAGAATTGAACCCTGAGGATAAAACTTATTAATGAAATGTAAATATAAAATTATGCTGCCCCGGAAAAACTAATGTGCTGTGCCAAAAAATTCATTAGCTGAGTTTCTTATTTTCTCCTGTTTAAAGGACATTAAGAGGGAAGCAGACCTGGAGAGAGGATTCTGAATTACAATACTGTAGGAACTGTAGTTTCCAGATATCATCCTGTAACCTCATTTTCTTTTCATGTAATTTTGATTACATTTCCTTCCATGTTTTTAGGGCGTATTAAAGATGAGATGAAGAAATAATCAAAGACACTGTGAGCGTTTAGGTAAACTACAGAGTATCCTAGTTTTTATTTTGATCTATGCCATTCTTCTTTCAATACAGTCATGCGTCAAGTGTTCCGAGATTCAGTACATCAGAACGCATAGCAGCATTAATGTAGAATAAGTCTTAGTACACAACACTGAGAAAAAGAGATACAGTTTCCTCAGGCTAAGAATTTAAAATTTAAACTGCAAATGGCCTCCATGTGGTGGATTTAAAAACTGTTTCTTCTTCCTCTGCAGCTTCTGAAGAATTTTTCCTGACAAAAGGCATAATGTAGGAAGGCGATATTTCCAGTACCCAGGATACTGGAGCATCTTTGATAACACAGTCTGAAAACATTGCTCTAGATCCATATAGCTTTTAAATGTCTCCTTCACAATTTGTGATATTTCATCTACATTCATTGCAAAACCAGTTTTGTTTCATATACTATAGGTTTTTCTTTTATAAGTTAAATTGAATTTCCTGTACTATCGACTATGTTGTTAAATTAAGTCTTTTTGGAATGATTAACAATACTGGGTGTTGTTTTCCAACCTGATTAACTAGTAATGTGAATCTTTAAATTTAGTATATTCATGTATTAAAAAAATTGAACTGTACTACTTTAGTCTTCATCTCTGGTACAAAATGCTATTCCTTCTATTTATACTGCCATTTATCATTCTTCTTTCATGACTGGTTTGTGATCACCTGATATTTTTGTGTTTTGCTAAGCGATTTTTGTTCAATTTCTTAGTATGAACTAAGCAACTTTTTTAAACTGTGCAGCTCTTTAAATTTCAGTTAGACCAATTTGCAAATACCTGGGGAAAATACATTGCATATTTGACTGGAATTAGGGATGTTTTGTCACACTGATTCTGCTTAATTCATTTGCAGATTCACTGCTGTTAAATTTTAACTCTGGAATCATACTTTTCTACCAAAAAAATCTTTCAAATTTATAAAATATTTTTGACATTTATTTTCATGTCTACAAAGCTTTGATCTGTTCTGTCTCAATCTTTTATGTGTATTATTTCAAAAGCTAAATTCATGGTATCAAATCTATTTATGGATATGGCTGTGTGATGCTTAGCTGCCTACTGAAGCTAAGACACAGTATAGGAAAACTCAATTAATTGCTGCAGTAAGGCTTGCATTATTCTGATAAGGGAAACTTCTGCTTTATCTGAAGTGTTAGTAGGGCAGGCTTCCTTAATCATCCCAGCAACAGTCTTAGTCCTGGAGAGGAGGTGCTGGCTTTTCTTGGAGATTAGCAGCTCTGTGTTTCGAGGCAGGTTATTTTTGCCCTGTGTTCACTCGTCAGAAAAAAGTGTGACTGCGTAAAATATTTAAGCAAGATTCAATATATCTTTAGTAGTTGTATGACACTTGTCATCTTAAAATATCTTTCTTGAAAGCTGTTATTGAAGAGCTTTTTTATTTAGGGTCTGATTTGATGTTGGTAGTAGTCATCAAGAGAATCCATTGACCTACTATCTCACTTCATTAAACCTTTGAAAAAATTCCATGATTTTTTTTCTTTTTTTTTTTTACCCCAGGAGATGCAATCTGTGCTCTCAAAGGTAATGAAACTGAAATAGCTGGTACCAGGATTTTATTCAAGTAATGACAGGTGAAAACTGATGTGTGCCTTCTGTTTACGTATTTACCAAACCATGCCACTTAAATGCAGGAGGACCAAAAGGATCTGGAGTGTATTGTGGCTTTTACATAGCTGAAAGCCTAATTCAGAACTCATTTAAATCAGGAAAATTAGCTACTGATTTTGGTAACCTGTAGTAAATTTCATTAGCAAAAAAGCTGCTCTGCAGCGTTAAAGAGAATTAAAGTTAATATTTTGAACTTAAATAACAACATTGAAAGAGATCACAAGACAATTGGAAAAGTGTTTCAAAGGAAGAATGAAATTCCAAAATTTTGTGTAATTACATGGCTTGGATGAGAAGTACAGCTTCATGTGACAGAAGCTGCAGAGGAAGTGACATTTGCACCAACAGTGACCAGACTGTGTGCACAAGCTGCTTTAGAAAATCAAAAACGAAGGACTCCCTGAAAGACCGTTCTTAACAGGAGCGAGCCTTTGTTTGCAGCACAGCAGCTCTTGAGCTATCAGACTTTGGAGACACAGTTATGATAAGCAGTGTTAATTTTACATAATCTTGTCAGGTTTTAAATTGTATAATTATTACAGAATCAGTGCCTGAAGGATGCATTGCTCCTTAAAGAGAAAAAAAAACAACAACCCATCTGCTCACCTAAATAAGATGAACCAACAGTTAGTGTGTTTGTATTTCCTGAGATAATTTGTGAACATGGTTCTTATTTAGTTCTGCCTGAGTTTCAAAGTTAATTTTATTCCAGTGTGCTGATAGCTAACATATTTTCCAAGCCACGGGAGCATGTTTTCTCTTTTCTCCTTTGTGCAGGTTTTTTTTTTTGTTTGTTTGTTTGTTCACTGTTCGTCACCAACTCTGTTTATGTACTAATAAGTAATCTGCACATTTTGAGGGAACTGCCTCACACCAAGACTATGGACTTGTGAGCGGGAGGGCAAAAATTGAAGCTTAAAGCTGGAACAGCTCAGGCAATAGCAGGTGCATCCAGATGAGCAGGCACAGCCATTGAAAACATAAGAAACAAAGAGATTGTGTGGGGACAAGTAAGTAATCAAAAGCATGCTTGTTCCTCTCTGATATGCCAAGTACTAATAGTGTACTTCTGGTGCAGAGCTAATTTTAATGTGTTGCATTGAGCCATCACAAAGTTTCACTATCAGGACGACTTGACTTGAGCCTTGTTATTTTAGATGTCTGTGGGTTTAGTCTTTTCCCTATTCATTATGGCAGTGTAGAGACAAAGTTTGGACTTTGCTCTAGTCTCCAGTTATATTTCAAGTGTTTCTACTAATAACAGAAGTTTGTTCTTTTGTCAGCAGTTTTAAGACTTGGAGAAGTCTGAGCTCATGCACCGGAATATTCCGTTTTATTTTTTGAAAGAAAAGGTATTATTAGACAGGGTCACAAATGTTTGGGTTTTTTTATTTTAATTTTTATTTTGCTTTTCCATATGCAGATGGAAACAACAGAAAGAACAGAACAATTGCACATCTTTCAAAGGATGATGGTTCAATAACTAAAATGTGACCTTGGGATGTAAGATTTATTTTCATTACCTTTGCCTAAACTAGATTGATAGCCAAATCAGCTTTTCCCCCTTGTTTCCAAATTCTATATCAGAGAGCTCCCAAGATGGATTACCTCGTTGCATGTAAACAGTGTGAGGTCCTCAAACATTATATAATCAAGGATACAATACTGTATATGTCAGATATATTCATAGACTCCTTAGAAATTCTAAGAAACATCCAGGCATATTTGTTATGCATGAATAGGCAGTAATACAGGCTCTTTTTAATAGCAGAAGATACTTTTCCTCATCTTGATAAGGAAGTTACTAAGTATGAAAAATACTTGAAAGTAATGTCTTAGTGTTGGCATCTGTAATATTAAAAGGGTCTGGAAAGATGATAAAGAGTATTGGTTCTGAATGAACACTCCTCTGATGTAGTACAGATGGGAAATCCAGCTAATTTTGAGTAAAAATTCTAAAGGGAAAAATCCTTTAGGAAAAAAATGTTACAGGTCATTGTCAATAATAATTGTGAGGAGCAGAAATGTCCAGAGCACCTGAATTTGGTGTGTTTAAAACATTTAAGTCTGTTTAAAAAGAATATTTGTTCATTATCGAGTTCTGTTAAAGAGTATCCCATTGAAGGATGACTTACCAGAAAAGGCAAACCTCTGTCTCTAAGCGCTGCAATTGTACATCTACTGATTTACCGTCAATGGCTGAGAATTTTCTTCTAATTTCCAGTTAGTTCTATCTAACTAATCTGTGCAAAAACATTTCTTGGAGCTGTTCTAGAGGAAACCAATTCAGCATATTCTGTGATTTTGTGAAATCACTTGTTGCTGTCATGTTTCAAAACTTTGTGCTACATTGCACTGTATGTAAGCAGCAGCATTTGTGTGGAAGCAGTACTAAGAGCTGAAGATATTAGGAGAATAAACACTGGTGACTAAAAATAATTAAGAATACTAAGTGCATACTAAATACCAAAGTGAATTAAATTTAAATTAAGAAATATGCACATCAGTAATTGAAAATTTTCTAATCTTAATTAAAAATAAAGACCTCAGAAGCTAATGATAGAGAAGTGGGGAAAAAATAAAAAGGCTTAGAAATAATGTTCTTTGATTATTTATCACCGTGTCCTAATATAAACTGTTGGACTAATATAGAAGAACCTGGAATGCATGCTCAACTGAAAAACAGGACAGATTTCTTGATATTTCTTTCAAAGGACCCCTGGGGAAATGCAGATTTTAATGAATTATAGTTGCATTTTACAGATGTTTTATTGAAATACATTCAGATGTAAAATAAATCAATAGGCTGTGTAATGAAATCAATCTCTATAAAGCAAAAGCAAAAAAAAAAAAAAGAAGAAAATCAGTCTCTCCAACTGCACAGTTTCTAATGGTCTTTTCTTCTAAAATTATAAATCCACCAAATTTAAATATTTATGACCTTGGTGTCTAAAAGTAATTCCCTAGCCTTGCCTGTCATCTTGCTGAACTCTGTGATAAAGACAGATGCTCTGGCTTTATGACCCTCTTGATTATGAGGGTCCTGAGTGGATGATAAAAGAACGAGTTGCAGCATGGATAAAAGCCAGCTATAGTCACAGTACAAACCTGAGGATCTAAAACCTAGTGGCTTCAATTTGCAAGGGTTTAAAAGAGGACAATGAAATTTTAGCAGTTTCCTTTTAGGTATGAAATAAATCCAACCCCCCTCCCCCCACCCCACCACCCACACCCCCTGCCCTCCATCTCCTTTTCTTAACTATAATTACCACAATTTATTAGTGTCATAAAAACCTAGGTCAAATTAGGTTTTCTGGTATGGCTGTCTCTGAGGCCACCTACAAAGTTGTTCCAGAGATCTCACATATATAATTTCTTTATATCTGTTTTATGACTAGATTTCTACTCTCTTTTGGTATTTGACTTCTACTTTGTTGTTCTTTTCATCAGTATTCTCCAGGCATTTAGTATTCACCTTGCTAGGAAGTGCCAAACATCAAATATCTGTGTTCATTCCCAGTACATCCAGCTTAGCTAGAAAGAAAGGTCTGCCATGTGGAAAGGATTCGGGGTAGGACTCAAGATTTGTCCTCCTCCCAGCTCAAGGTTTCAAAGTTGTTTATAGTGTTATTAAAAGTTGTGCTGTAATGCATGGTCTACCCCCTTCTTAATTGAAAATATTAGATTCAATCTTAACTCTGGTTCTTTCTACTCTTTGAATTGTAGGAAGAAAATGTTAGAAATAGTGACACCCAGCTGGGTCCATTTTCTCATTTATGTCAGTAATGCTACTGCACATCAAGGAATAGGCTGAATAGCTTGTACTTTTTCAGAACATGTGATGGATCCATTTATAACTAGATAAATTACTTTTCTGTAATATTTTAGCATCTTTGTAAACGTAATACTTGCAGTGGTAGATTAAGAAAACAAGGCTGGGCTAGCTCTCTCAGTTGCACATGATTAGATTTTTCTGCATGTTGTTAGCATAAATATGAACTCGTTTTGGGGCTAAAGAAGCAGAGTGCACTAAATTTGTTAGATTCAAAGCTGAGAAGCCATGCAATATTAGCAACCTGGCATTGCTTCTTTTGACTTAAGTGCTTGGTTCAACTGTACTGGTTACTTTTGCCTTCATTTAATCCCCTTCTTAAAGCACATCCAGTTGGTAAGCCTCAAGATTTTGTGGTTGATTTTGAGCTGTTCTTCATTGATGTATGTCTTCAACATATGCTAGCACATTTAAAATATCTATCACTGACATATCATATTACCAGGACTTACCCATTGTAGAGAATTCTATGTATTCCAAGTTTTGTTACCACAGAAAAACTTGTCATACTGGACTTTTTCTTACTTGAATTCAGAAATTGTGTACAAAACTAATGTTTGTATATATTTACTGTCTCAAAAGTGTGTTCTTTACTCTGTTAATTTCTTACTCTTTCAGGAATTTCCCCCTATCATCCCTTAGACTTGAAATATTAGAGAGTAATAAATTTTACTTAAAGAAATCAGAAATATGTTGGCACAAGCTCAGCAGCTTAACATTTTAAATACAGGAAAAGTAGTGGTTGAGATCTCTGCATCACTACATCACACTGTCCATTAAGTAATGCAGTTAAAAATTAAACACTCCAATGCAATAACCATTTACAGCAATTTTAGCAGTGTGATCTAACAGACACATCGCTGCTTTATAACACTACAGTACAGTAAACTGTAGTAGTCAGGAATGTTAATACTTTGTATTCTTTAGTCAGGACTCTTGTTTGTTTTCCTTAGTATTCATGGCAGTTTCAGGACAAGGTTAAAAGCCCTGTCATTTGTTGTGGTTTCTTTTGGTTTGGTTTTAGTTTTGTTTTTGTTTTTTGGTTTGTTTGGGTTTTTTTAATAGTTACTGCTGGTATCAAATTGACAGTTGTTTGGTGGTAGCCACATTAGGAAAATAAGAGTGAAAAAAATGAACCATAGCATTGAGCTGAATATTTCATATCACTATTGGCCTGAAGAGGTCCAATGTAGCAGTGAGATACTTTAGTATCACATGTATTGTAAAACTGACCCTTGTGGTGTGCCATGAATGTGGGCAATGGCTTGAATTAAGTGGCATTTATTCATCCCATCACATGCAGACACCCAAACTGAGAACACACCTCTTGGGTTTTCTCACATTGACTTTCTGCATTGTGAGAGTCATAGATTGTATTTGCAGTTTCTTCTGTGTTTACATTTGTTTTTTTTTAAGTAATAAATTAATTTTTCATTTTGACATTTTAAAAGGAATTTACTAGTACCCTATTCGTTGTGTGTGTTCTTGGGAAGAAAGTAATGAAAAGCTGTTATCCTTTCTTGCTGGGAAAGCTTTTTAAACTGGTACAAGGACTGAAGCTTTATTTCCAAATTTAATTCCAGTTTACATAAGAAGAGTTCTCTGTGGGCTTTATTTTCCTTCTCTCAAATCATTTGCTAAAGAACCAAACAGGTACAACTACAGATCTGAAACTTTTGTATAGCTTTTGCTGTGAGAAACATATCTTTATTTTCTGTAAACTTCATTGGTAAAAGCTTGGATTATTGTTTATGAAAGCTCAGAGAATTATGTACCAGCATTATAGAGGCATGCAGCATGAAAATGCAAGTGCTGTCTCCCTTGAGATATAAAAGTTACTTTTAATTTTGTTTTAAAATCTTGTCATTCTAGACATAAATAATAGATTGAAATTATTTTCCTCCCTCTCTTCAGAAGGTAGGTCCCTTGCAATCACCAAAATGTTATTTCTTACTGTAAGATTGAAAATTGGAAGTTATAAACATTTGATAGTAAACAGTTATCTCTTAATTTTATAGATTATTTTGTTGGTTTCAAATTTCCATGCATTGAAGAAGTAAATATGAACACCCTGGGATCAAACATACAACATGTTTACAATCAAGTTCATAAGAAATGGGGAAAGGCAGTAATCCCAGAAATCTGCTCTAGATTCCCACCTCCACCTGGCCAGTGGTGCATCTGGTCTGTGTAAACCCAACACTTTAATGAGATTCATTCTTCTAAATAAAAACTTTATATTTTTTTAGCCACCCAGATAAACAACAGACTGTAGAAACAAAAGATCATAATTCAAGGGTTGATAATACTTTCCAAGCTATTCCAACATCATATGTCAAATTTAAAAACAAAATAACTTTTTAAGAGAAATATCTGCTAATGGGCATGAAGTGTAGAGGCATCTTTTTTTGCTATCTTTAACAGTGTTTTAAGTGATTTTAGTGACTACTTTTCCAGTTACAAACATATGGGTAAATCCTATAGAAAACTAATTCTGGTGCTTAAACCAGGCCAGTTTCTTGAAAGCCAACTCAATAGAGTCAGGAGATCACGTGAGGTAATAATGAAGGTCATACACTTCATGAATGACTAGAAAAACACCCATGGATGTTTGTCTTACATGTCCAACATCACAGGTGTTTCCTTTATAATTTTAGCTTTCCCATTCTTTCTTCTATTTAATTTATTTTCAAAAGTCCTATGGTTCCTGATTGCTGCTCAAAAGATGTTAAATTATTAAAATATTAAGTGACTGTAGTAGAAAATGAGTACCGTAATTTTCTCAGGGAAAATTGAAATTGCCTTTGAAATTAGAGTCACACTTTTTATAGGCAAGTTTTTGTCATCAGATACACATTCACATACACGCATATGCATGTATATGTAAACTGATCACAGTATTTTTGTCTCCAGAATCCTACCCCATATAATCAAATTTACTTTCTGGATCTTAGTACAAATTGCAAAACAACACCATTCTCATTATAGAATGCTATTCTGCAGCATCAGCAGTATCTAAATGGTGGTTTGATTTATATTCCCATCACTTAACCTCTTAGCAAGAGAAACAAAACTCCTAAATGCTAAAAAGATTTTGTAACTTGCAGCTAAATGACTACTTTAAAAGCTTTTTTCTTCCTATTAAAAATGTAAGATGCTTGTAGTTCATTGTGTAACTGAAGGTCAGTGTGACTGAATGATGGTTGCACTCTAGAAGCTATTGTGCTATACAGTGCCGCCATGAAAACACAATCACCAATCTATGTTTTGGCTTTTTAAGATACATTTGTGTTAGTAGGAACTTCATGCTCAAGCAGGAACTAAAGCAAAGAGCAAAGAACAGAGAGATAAATGTGTGTAGAGGAGGAAGGTACTCTGCATTTTAATAAGCATCTGCTAAAATAATTCTTCCAGCTGCTTATAAAATTGTATATACACTTCATGTGTCAGGGAGCAGCAGGCATAGACTGCTTTGCAAGGGATGACAAGCTGGGATGAAGGATGAGATTAAGGCAGGCTGTCTTGCTTGAAATCTATGTGTTTTTCGTGTTCTTCATCATAGTAATGAATGAGAGTATCTAAGTGCAGGGAATTGTGAAGATTGTATAAGAGAAATGCATAAAAAATATCTTCCTGTGCAGTTTTGTTTTCTGGTTTAGCCCTTTGTTTTTGTGGTGGCAATTTGTGCTACTCACACAAACAAGTTCCAACAAGGCTTGTCACTACAGAAACCACACAGACCTGAAATTAGATGGTATTTGTGTTTGAGTATGTCACTTTTTATTTAAAAAGACATACCATAAATCATAGAACCATATTGTGTTGGAAGGGACCTTAAAGATCATCTAGTTCCAATACCCCTGCTCTGGTCAGGGGCACCTTCAACGAGACCAGGTTGCATGGAAGTTAGACACATAACCTGCCCAGGGGTTTTTTATTTGGTTGGTGTTTTTATGTTTTTTGGGTTTTTTTTTTTCCTTTTTAACATGATTTTTATCAGCATTTGGCAGAACTAGAGAACTTCATGGTTGCAATCTGAAAGATACTGCTTGTTATCTATTATTTTATTAGCATATTTTATTACTGCAACTTCAGACATATTTTCTTAAAGAAATAAGGCTATTCTAATGCTGTCCTTCATTTCAATATATCAAAATGTGCCTAGTGGAAAAGGCTGGTGATTTAAACCATTCTTTAAGTAGCTATGTATAAAAATTAAGTAAATAATATGAAATTAAATATTCATGTATATTTTTGGTATTGCTCTAGTGGACTAATGGAAGATGAGATGACTAAATGTCCCATTGTTAAACTGAAACCATACCCTTTCAAAGCTTTTTTTTTTTCCCAACCACATTTCCACCCCCCCCTCCCCCCAAGGTTTTATTGTTTGAGTTGTTTTATGTTTTAAATGGGGGTAGGTATATTCACTTCTCTTCCCCACTCTTCCACCCCCTTTCTCTCCCTTCCCCCCTTCACCTTGGTGAAGTGAGAGACTGGATATGCAAGCACTTTTATTTTCCAAAGCAGGTGATAAATTTTAACTAACGTTTTTTTGACAAGTTTAGTAAGATATTGTGGACATTTTTTTCCTGTAATATTTCTGATATAGATAATGATTTACTGTAGTTTGCACTTGCTAAAATATTGTACCAATTTTGAATGAAAATTAGTTTATATACAACCATGAGAGAGGCATCTAGGGTCCATATATACCAATTATGTATTGGAGCACAGTGAACATAGAGGAAAAGTACTGAAAAATCTTTCCTTTGTTTTCTGGGATATTTCTAGAGACTGGATTAGAAACTGCCTTCTGTCTAACAGCCCACTCTGTATTCATCGCATATTGGTATCTCCACTTATTTTTAAAAAGTGACCTGCAGTAGTTATAAATGGTTGTTATGGTGTTTGGCAGCAGCCTTAAGGCCATTCAGAGACAGTAACAAAGCTTTTGCTCTGCTAAAGCTGTTCTTTCAAATTAATAAATAAATAAAAAAAACCACCAAAACCACCCCAAAAACTCAAACAACAACAAAACACCAAAACTCCCAAGACAAAAAAAAGCAAAAACCCCAATGGACCCAAATCCATGCCCAAGCAGTAAAAAGATGGTGTTCCTTCTAAACCCCTTCAGAGTAATAGATCATACATATACCACTTAGCTTTTGAAAGTGTCAGAGGAATGCTGAAGGAATGAGAAATGCCTGAAGGAAAAAAAGACCTTTTGTTTCAAACCAGAAATAGTACTTACAAAATGCAGTGGATCTGTCTGTTCCCTAGTCAACACTTGCAAGTAGAGCCACATACCCTACAAGTAAATCAGATTCAAGAATTCTCTCTAGCCAAGCATAGCAAATTCAGCTGTAAATTAGGTTTTCCTAGCAAATAATTTCTCTTAGTGGTAATATGGTTCTCATATGGTATCTCAGCTTTAGCATTCCTCTAGGGTGAAGCATTTTCACCAGTATACTGGTGTAATATAGACATAAATAAGTGGTGCACATTAAACTCAAAAGTTTTCTTCCACAGCAACAGAATGTTTTTAGGGGCTGGACCATTAAAATAAGCACCCTAGCTATACCACTAGGGGGATTCCCCTATTAACAATATATTGACTTTTGGTAATATGCTGTGTAAAATTTTAAGTTTCTGTAAGTATAATTTTTATTTTTCCTTTCTTCCTTTTATTTTTTTTTCCCCCAGTGGCTTTCTAGAGTTATAGTGTGTCATAGAACTATAGAATAGTTTGGTTGGGAAGGGACCTTTAAAGTTCACCTAGTCCGAACTGCCTGGAATATTATCAGTTAGATCAGATTGCTCAGAGCCCCATTGAACATGACCTTGAAAGTTCCCAGGGATGGGGAATCTGCCACCTCACTGGGCAATCTGTTCCAGTGTTTTGCCACTGTTTGTATAAAAAAACTTCTTCCTTATATCTGGTTGGAATCTACCCTCTTTTAGTTTAAAACCATTACCCCTTGTTCTGTTGCAACAGGCCCTGTTAAATGTCCTCATCTTTTTTATGCACCACCTTTACGTACTGGAAGGCTGCATTGAGCCTCCTCTTCTGCAGGCTGAAGCAGAACTGTTCACTCAGCCTGTTTTCTTAGGAAGGGTGCCCCAGGCCCTGACAATCTTCCTCTGGACCTTCTCAAACAAACCCATGTCATTTGCCTGCATTAATATCTATCACTTGATTACCATATGAGAAAACTTTGGTTTTGGAACAATACTAACTCTATTAAGTAACCTGATAGGTTATTTCTGAGTAGTAAAAGAATCATTTGCCATCCTTTGTAAATCAACAGTAGCACAAGTCTAATTTTAAGTACCATATTTTTTTTTTGGAAAGCCTAGGCAGAGAAGCAGAAGGAATGATGACTTGCCAAATTTGTTGCCAATTTTTTTTCTGAGTTATTACACACTATGAACACCTTGATCTCACATCAGAATTTGTTTCTACTTTAAAATACAGTATTTATCTACTGCTATATTTGAAGCATCCTATTAAACTCCCAGGATAAGCCTCTGTGGTGAAGGCACTAATAGAAAGACAGGGACTAAACTCAGACTACGAATCTTGTTTGTATCACAAATTGATAGTTTTGGGGTATTCCTGCTAGCTTTCTCCAGCGTGAACTCCTCCTAATAAGACGCTACCAGGTTTTTGTTTTCTGCCTTCTATAGTCCCTCCCTACTGTCCCATCAAATTTTGTTATCTGAAACCTTTACATACTTCTGTCAAATTCCTGAGCATGAAACTCATAAATACTGCCACTTTCTTGCCATAAAAAGACTGCTCAGAATTGCAACATGATTCACTCTTGGAGACTCCAAACTCTATTCCTTTTACAAACACATCAAGAGGTGTCTCTTTGGGCCAAAATAGCACCACAAACAGATCAGAGGTCCCCATAAGTCCTTTATACCACTGGTCCTCAGTTTCAGTCATTGCTCTTTGGGTTAGATACTCTTTAACAAACCTCTTGTAGTGACGTCTTGTCCTGTAACTTATAATTTGTTCATTTGCACAGCTTTCTTAGAGATAAAGAGTTAAAGGCTCTGTACATTATGCTTTGAGCTGATGACTGGGGTGCAGAAAACACACTGATATTGCCCAACTATATCTGATGGCTAAAAGAGAAATAGCAACGTTTCTCATGGGCAAGTTAGTGGAATCATTACTAGTGGTTTAATTATAGTATTTGAATGACTGCTTCCAGCAGTCCAGAAAAGTATAAGGGTCTTCTGTGAACACACAGTTATTTCTGATAACTGGTATGAGCACTAGTACCTGGTAGGTATGCATGTCATGTACTAGATGCTTTAGAAAATTTAAGGTATTTCTTAATGTATTTTTTTATTCATTAAGAAAATATAAAAGGGTAGCAAGCATTTTAGTGTGACTAATATTTAGTATTTTTTAATTGGTAATAAAAGGCCTGTCTAATATATATTTCAAAAAATAAACAGTGTGACATTTAAATAAAACTTTTTGAGGCATGGGATTCCCAAAGGACCCTAGTTTGTAACCAGAAGTACTTTGAAATAGATGTACTTTTAGAGTGAAGTGCCCTCTGCCAGCAGAAACTGCAGCAGAAAAGCTGAACACAATTATAACATAACAGGAAATGAAGACTATTCATCCAACTAGAGTTACAAAACAAGGCAAATACCCAAGGAGATTTTGATTGAGGCCACAGTAACTCTACAGTTTTGAAAAAGTAAAGACCAGTGATAAAGCAAATTACCTTTTGTGGCCCCAATAATTACCCTCAAATATACTTTAATTAAAGTATAGATTTGAACATAATGTTTCCTTGGAGATGTTACAGGCTTTGTATCTAAGGTCAAAATACTCTAGCTTGTGGAAAATAATTTGTCTGATTGCTTCAATAGGATATAAACATTTTGCCAATTATGTGTTCCTGGAAAGGATGAAAAGACAGTAACTAAAGTGGAAAAGAAGCTCTTGATTGCCTCTCCAAGCACTAAGAGGAGAAAATGCCTCTTCTAAGCATTTAAAGGCTAACTGTTAATGTATGAAAGGATCATTGATTTTTAATTAGGCATTGTGGATGAAATCAAATTTTTAATGAAATATTAGAAATGAATCATGTAGGGTAATGTTTAATTGTAACCCATCTCAAGATGGGTGCCTCCAAAGAGGTTCCCTGAACAAAGAAATCCCTCTTTATACCCTCACAGTCAGTGCACCTGGGCTTCACATGCCCTGCATGTGCCTCTTGGTCTAATGGTGATTTCTGACTGGGGCCTTCTAACACCTCTTTGGATTCTTTCTCCATGAAAGAATCATGCTCCACATGAGCAGACCATTAATTGTTTTTATCATCCAGCTTGGGTCAGCCTTGGGGCCTTCCGGCATCTGAAATTTATCTGAAGATATCCAGTCTTTCTATGTTTCCTCCTCTGCTCAGCCATTTGTGCTAAAAAGCTGAGTTCGTTTAAAGTTCACCTATGCCAAGCTTTGAGAAAGGCCCATTAATGCTAAGCTCTAAGCAAGTTACAATTGCACTTACAGTTACACAATTAATTTCTAATGCATTATAAGTAAATTTAATTTAATTTCCAACATTCAGGTGTGGATTACTTTCTATAAAATTAATTCTATCATATTTTAGAATTGACAAACTATTGAAAGCTCCTTGGTTTGGAAATAAGATCCAAGAGCTTCATACATCTTTCAAAGACCAAAGTTATTTATTCATTCTGCAAATAAATAACTTTGATAAGTTGATGCAATTTAATCAAAATTCCAAACTTAATGATGCCAGAGAGGTTTGAAATATGTAAAAATGGGACCTAAACTGTATGGAAAGATGCTTTATTCGAATGCTATGCATAAGACTAACCTATAATCCCTCATAAATCATGGTGATAAGACATATTAGTGTGATAAGAGTCATATCAGATTTTCACTGGCTTAAAGATTTTGAAATTAAAATATCCACATACTAATTATGAGTAGAAAACTTATATGTAAAACTACACTTTAAATCTCCCAGTACCTGCAGAGAGTTCTTAATATTTTAGTATGATTTTATTTCATCTCACACATAGGCTTCTGCCTTAACTGGGTTCTTTAAAATTAATGAATGGGCTGAATTTTTTTCTCCAGGGGTAAAGAGCATTCATGTTTTGTGAGAAATGTCCTGTGATTCTTGGTACCAAAATCTTCTGAGAGACCTCATATGGTCATATGTACCACATAATGACAAACATTACTCATTTAATGACACTGAAAAATCTATACAGGGTTATTCATTCAAGCAATCTTGGAATTTAAACATGATCTGAGTCACTCTTTCATGACCATTGATGCTTGCTTCAAGACTCAATTTTTATACTTCTGCTTGATTCTTTTATTTTCCCATTGGAGAACTACTGTCTCCATTTCTCCTTATAATTCAATTTGATTTCATATCTTAGAATAATCATATGCACATATGTCATCCAAACAGTCCCAGAAATTGTATCTCGATAATTTCCAAAATATAAGCTCCCAAATTTGTGTAAATTTAAAATAAATTATACCATTAATCAACATACATTTATGAGATAATGGGGAACTTTGTAATTTCAAATAAGGCGAATGAAAACCAAGTTAGTAAAAGAACCCTTTTTTTCTTGTTCTTTAAAGGCAAGTAACGGTGGCCTTGGCCTAACAGGTACTGCCTAGTAACAATAAAGTGCAAGAAGATATTTTTTTTTTCCAGGAATGGAAAGATGTGACATTTATTGCAAGGTATTTCAACTGGCAAAATAAAAAAATATATTCTTATCAGCAGTTTTTAAAAGCAAACCAGTGATAAAGACACAATCAAATGGTTATTTGATTTGGGTCATCATTGTTCAGATGAAGCGTACTATACAATCTGATATTTGTGAAGGAACTCCCAACAGAGTCCACAGTTACATTCTAAATGTGAAAGTTTATGCAACTGCTTTTTTCCCATTAGATACCGGATATAACATCTCTTCTGTAGTTTGCTCAAAGTGCTTTGCTTGTTTAAACCACCAGTCCACAGACTTCCAGTGTTCATTAAGTGATTTATTAGCTCCTGTTAATACCTTTTCCTGTTTACTAAATAAATTTGCCGTCTCTTTCATTATATGTAACTGTTCTGACAGGTCTAATACAGATGTCTTATTGACAAGTTAACTGAATTCCTCCCGATGTACCTTAATATGAGCTAGGAATTAGCATATTGTATCTTACTGGTCGCACCATTAAGGGGAAAATTTTATAGACTTACTTGTCAAATCAAGAAACAGAAGACGTGGCCTTGTGACTATCCCAAATGTCCAAAAATCTCTAAAATGAGTTTTCTGAAAAGTCACTGATATAAAACGTTGACTGTGTACTTTATACCAGCTAGTGTAAAGATCAACCTTAATAAAAGGAAGATAAAATATATTCTATACTGTGTTATGTCTAGAATTTTCACCAATACTTAAAGGAAATGCACAACAGAGTAAGAAGTAATTTTTTTTTTCTCAGCATAATCTTGAACTATTCTGATATCTTCTTGATTTAATGATGCAGTTACTATTCGTCTGACCTATCTGTCTTGCAAATGGAAAGAGCCAGATTGTGTTCCACTTTGGTTTTTTTTTTTATAATGGCCTCTGCAAGTACCAAAACCGTTTACTAAGCAGATCTGGTAGATGCAGATCCCCAAACCATTCTAATCAAACCAGCAAAACTACAAACAAGACAGAAAAAAAGAGCAAAAATACTCATTGTGACAGGTAGAAGTACCTATCAAGAACATCTTGGTTGTATAGGGTAAAGGAAGATGTCTCATCTTCCTGAGCGACATGTTCACATCTTGCTCCTGAAGCTGCCAGCTCTGTGGTTTGCAACAGCCGCTACAAAGTATTGAATTCCTTTGTGCCTGATGCCACCTCATACTGTGATTTAGCAGGCTCACACTGGATCTTCATAGGCCAAAACGAGCAAAATAATCTCAATTCCCAAATAAACAGGATTACTAGAGCAGAAAATGATTTCAATCTGCCTCATGCTCTGTGACATGGCTGGCGCCTTGAGAGAAGGACAGAAACTAGACATACATTTGCCGTATAGTCCTGGCAACTGTTGAACTAAAGATACCTTAACTAAAGGCAGGGGAATTTGAAGATGTACTTGCTCTGTGTACTTAACTGAACTAGACCATTTGCTGCACTGGGGTGCTCAAGGAGAGCAGAGATACCGTAGGTGAAGAAGTGTTTGCATTAATATCTTTGTGAAGATTTTAAAGGTGAACTGCAATATACTCCCTTTAATTGCTTACAACAGACAGATCATGAGAGAACCTTTGAGGTTTCGGGGGCTTTATTTTAGCCACAAAAATTACCTTCAAGGTTTGTAGAGGGTAAGGTTAAGCTTATTAGCATAAAAGGACTTGGGCAATGTAAACCAGTCAAAACTTCCCTAGTGGAAAAGTGAAAATCTGTAAGTGCTGGTTCGTGGAGGCTGAAATTGCTTACAGCACAATCTTCAATTTGACAAAGGATTTTTAAAGTACGGTCAGTTCTGAGGGCAACCTGTCTTTCTGTCTTTTGAAGTCTTTTGTTTAGCTGCCATTCCCTCTTCCTCTTCTCTCTGCTTTGAGAACTGCACAAGAACCCTGGAGTGGATAGGCTTGCTACATGGGATTAGGATCTCCCTTAAAATGGTAGGATGGCTGCTGTCAGTACATATTTTCATTCTGGGAACATTATGTCCCAGGTCTCAGCCCCTTTAGCCTCTTGCAGTTCAGACAAACCTTTTCAGGCAGATCTATAAAGTATCTGCTTTAAAACTATCCTGCTTTTAGAAGTGCCAGTTGCTCTTCTCCCTAGGCACCTTTGTCTGAGGGGCTGAGATTGCAACCCCCGTGGGACATAACCTCTCTTTTCAGTTTATACCTGAAATGTGCACTGCCAGTATGCATGAAGTGGTGGCAGGGCAAAGGTGCTGGTTCATAGGCTTTTTTCTGTGTCTCCTTGCATTTCTCAAAATTCCCTTTTCTATCAGAAATTCTTTACAAAGGCTGTGGTGAGGCACTGGAACAGTTTGTGCAGAGAGGTGATAGATGCACCATCATTGGAGGCATTCAGGGTCAGGTTGGATAGGACACTGAGCAACCTGATCTATTGGATGGTGTCCCTGTCCATGGCAGGGGGGTGGGATTAAATGAACTTTAAAGGCCCCTTCCAAACCAAAACATTCTGTGATTCTATATTTAGCTCATTTTATACATTACCTTATACACATAGCGTGATTAAATACATATTTTATTTCATAGCAAACTCTTTGAGGATTGTTTATACCCTTTCCCAGTCTCTGGTGATAATCATGCTTATAAGGACTTTACTACTATTGTGCTACACAGAAAGTACAAAGTCTTTTGTTAGCTTTCCTCCTAGGTCTGATATTTTGATCAAAATGAACATACTCTTTTTCTGTATAATTTTTCTTTCCCCAACATTCACATTTTTCAGGTTTGTCTGGGGTCTCTGCCCATGGTCATATTCCACATATTTTTTAATAACATAGTATTGTTCAGTTAGAGAGGAAAAAAATAGAAAATTCTGTGTTTCTGGTGAAATATTTCACAACAAAACAATACAGTCAAATGCAGGCAAAAATTTAGTTTTCCAACTGTTGGGTAAACATAGACATCTTGTTTGTTTTCCTTTTGTCCTTACCCTCATCTCTGCTCCAAACATATTCCAATTATTTTAATATAGAAGATTATCAGCCAGTGTTTTTCTTTTTTAAATGATAGGAAATAACTATTTTAGAAATGTATTTAATTATGTTGTTGCTGTAAGGAAAGGGGAAAAAAACTTTCCAAGACAACTTTATATGGGTAAAGCAGAGAAGAGTTCTTTTACTT
>JAWWMP010000132.1:33416984-33486262 GCA_035047865.1 Dendrocincla tyrannina | reverse complement strand
AATAGAGGGGGTAGAATACATAACTTTGATCACCCCCACACAGTGATAACTGGCTCCTCCTGTTGAACTAGGACACTGGCATGTGTATCATTGAATAGATACTGTATAATGCATGTGTTAGGGGTTGGTCAAGCATGGAGATCTCAAAGAGAAATTGCTGCATAAAAGCAAACACAACAAAGTTGTTGAGTTCAGGTATGCAAGCTGTCTGTAGATTTGAAAGGAATCTTTTTCAGTGTCTTTTTAGGATGGCTACTGCCATCCTAAAAAATTGTTTTTAAAGGGAAACTTAAAAGATTTTTATTTCTTAGTAGATGAATTTCAAGGTGAACTGAAAGGAGAAAGAAACTGTGAAATGGCACACAGAAATTGTCATTGCTTTTTTATTTCCCCAAGAGCACTGATGCATTTCTAATACTGCTTTCAGAGTGAGAAAACACATTATTTCCATGTGTAGCTAGCATCAAGAAACAGTAAAATAATGAGACAAACTGTTTATTAATGACAAGCTAATGGCATGACATATTTTCCATCACTGCATCCGATTTATATTGAGTTGCCAACAGCTAGCCTAGAAGAGTTATTCTTTTTGTACTTTTTCTCCTCTGCTGAAAGGTGTTATCTTATTGAAATGATATGGATGTTTTGTGTAAAGGTCTTAAAATTGAAAAGTAGAAAGAAAAGTTCCAGTTTGCTGGATGCTTACTTCAATGCTTATACTCCTTTATTCTCTCTCTCTTTTTTTTTTTTTCTTTTTTTTTTTCCTTTTTTCCCCCCAAAGGAAGAAACCACGTTCCTGTCAGGCCTTGCTGAATGAAAAATAAATTAGCTGTTACCACTTTATGAATATGTAGCGTATGTAAAGTCTGTGTGTTTTTTGTTGTCTACCCATTGCCGGTGTTTTGTGGTTTGTTTGGGGGTTTTGGTTTGTTTTGGTTTGGGTTTTTGTTTGTTTGTTTTGTTGTTGTTATTTGTTTGTGGGGTTTTTTTGTTGTATTAAATCCAGGGATTTTTCTTATTTTTGTTTCCCATTTTATGAGATATACTTTCTTATGACAGGTTTAACAGGCACTGAAGTTAATATTTCAATAAATCTGTCACTAATAAAATATTTTGTTAATAGAGAAGAGGGCAAAAAAATACTTCTTGTACATTTTATCATTTATGTTTTGTAATTTGTGCAAGAATAGTTAGAAAAACTTCCAACTATTCTTCATAAAAAGGAGACGCTATCATAATCACTTCTTAAGGAAAATAAATCTTAGTAAATCTAATTAAAAGCGAAAAGCTACATATAAATAGTTGTCTAGATCATCACTGTCCAGGCATAGTTCTCCTGAGCACTGCTTCTTTCACCACATTTGCTTCACTGTATTGCAAGGTTTGTTTCTTACTGATGCCCTCCACTTCCAGTCACTGAGGTCTGGTTCTACAGCAGCTCATTGATAGGAGGCATGGAAATGGTAGGAGATCGTCACTGTCATGGTTTAGCATGGCCTTCCCCACGTATCAGTCAAGAGGCAAGATTATAGTGCTAGCACTTGTTGAACTGAAGTAAGCCTTAAGTTAAAAGAATTTATTCAGATGGAAGAGTAGGACTGTAGTCAGGCCTAACTACTTTTCCAAGAAATATCACTTAGATGGAAACATTGTTGTAGGCATTATTTAATTGCCAAGTGACACGTCTATGTGCCACATCTGGACACATGCACGCTATTATTTTTGTGATAATTTGCAAGTGGCACAATTAATCTAAATGAACATACTTGTATAGATATGGATGTAGAACCAAATTGCACATAAGAATTAGGAATTGTCTTTTTTTTGTCTCTATTTGAATAATTAACTATCTCAAAGTAACAGCTGATAGCTACTTTGTAAGGAAGTGTAAATGCAGCTGTAGGAGTGCATTTCTTCCTGATTGTGTGCATGCTGGTTTTGACAGCCTTTTCAAAACTGTACTTGCAGGAAGTCCTTGAAAGAGCTGCTTCCCTTTGAGCATCCTTGCCTGAGGCACTTCCAAGCATCTTCAGACTCATTCAAAACATCATTGCCTTTCCTCCTGTCTGGCCTAAAACTTCACAGAGAAATGTGGGTCAAAAGATGCTCCCCTCATAATGTCTCCTTTGTATTCTGTAGGGAATAAAAGGATTTAAATTGATTTGGTTCATTAAATATAAGCTACAGACTATTTTTCTGACCTAGTTGTCTACCACTCATAGTGGAAATATAATTAACACAGGCATAAATTATGACTGTTGATTCTTTTGACAGTAAAATGTTACTCATAATGCACATCTATTAACCATAATAACAGAAATTATTATTTCTATTATGCTTAAGGAACACAGTGACAGAGGTACAAGGTGCCATAAAAAAAGTCATTGCAGAGACTCCAAAAAGTGCTACAAACATGCTGCCATTAAACAAGCCTGTGTTCTTTTTGTGACACAAATGACATTGTGGATTCTCTTTCTTAGTGTCAGGACTAGCAATAGTGTTTATGTGCAATCTTTCTGGAGAAGCTGTCTCTGTCATTAATACTTCTCCCATACCTTCAGCTATTGTGTGACAAGAGTGTCAGCAATTTCGGTAATTTTCTCTGATTAGCTGTGTGAGTTACACAAGGTTTGTTAGCACTTTTTTCCTTCACCTTTTCCTTCACTTTCATGTCAGAGCTTGAAAGTGTGAGAGAATACTTTAAAAACACACATGGAAACATATCCATTGGCTGGTTTTAATCCAACTAGCTTGTGAATGTGTAGTAAGATTAAGCAAAATGATTAACCATATGACACCCAGACAAAAACCATGCAGAATTTTAGCAGGAGTTGCCTGTCTATGGACATATTCCATTATTTAGGTCATTCTACACTTGGTTTACCTTCATGTTTCATGTACTTAAAATAGAAACAGTGTAACAATCTCTCTCATCACTTGCAAAAGAAATAGTTTATGCAAATTTACACTTGTTCCAGAAAGTGGATGTTTTCAGAGTGATTATTTGTAACAATAGTTATTGCATTAATTTTGTTCTTAACACTGTTCATTATTTTTTTTCTAATTGTAGTTCTAGTGAACTGGAGACAAATTTTTAGTTTAATTTTGCAGTGTTATTTTGAAAGATCACAAACACAGATTTCGAAACTCAATACACAGACTGTAAAACAAACTCTGAATTGAGCCAAATCCTTGCCCAGAGGAGAGGTAGAGAATAGCGTACACCCGATAAGCTCTAAAGCACACGTATACTGAATTTCCTGCTTCTTCAGATTTTTTGTAAGGTGTTGTTCCTACATAAAAAGAATTGCTGTAGAGGTGCTACTTCTCCTTCAGCAGTAGAGAGAAGACCCTCATTACTGAAGTGAAGGACAATGAGAAAGGCGTTGTGACATTGTTATTAAGCATGGGTACTAAGTGATCATGCTTTAGATGGTCACTTAGTGACTCTTTTAGAGGACCCGGCTCTTTGGCAATAAGGGAACCTGGTCCTCAGCCTATTTAAATTATTTTGAATGGATTAACATACATTTACTCCAGTTCAGTTATGTGAATATGCGTGGACCTAATAGGAAACATGTCTTTTTTGGAGATCAAAAGGTATTACTGAAAGTTATTAATACCTTCTACTGAGCATTCCCTTCTGCTTATTGATGTATAGACATGATCTTAGTCTATGACAGCTTGCATTCAAAAGTGATGTTATTATCATATGTATCTGTAAAAATAAAGAACTACTAAACTGTAGTAAGCTGAACATAAAAATATTTTGATAAAATTATGCCTTATATGAGTACTTGCAAGCTAACCCACAACAGAAGTCAGTCAGTAAAAAGAAAAGAAGTTATAGCTTACTCCTTTTCGAAAACTGTATATTTTTTTCCTCTAGAAGCTAGATATATTTTATATATATGTATATATACAGTTGAAGAGTCTGTTAACTACAGAGGAAATCAGGAAGATGTATTTCATGATCAGATTACTCCCTTTATTTCTAACATATTAATTATATTTTTTTTTAATTTACAGGGTTAATATAGTGTAAATAAAGTAATTGGAGCAATTGACTTTTAAACAGCTTCAAGTCCTTCTCTCTTTAATTATATGTAGAAATTTGCTTTCTGTTCCTGCTCTGAAAGAAACCCTGGAGTCAGATCCAATTCTTCCAGGACTTTAAATTTTATTAATATGAAAGAGCTGCTGACACTGTCTGAAGTATATTCTGACTTAATAATATACATTTCTTAGGAAGCTAATCATCTTCCAACTTGTCTAGGACAGAAAATAGAGAAGCAATTGAGATAGATAGACAGACAGACAGATAGATATTTTCTCTGAACCTCTTCTTCATTTTTATATATGTTTTCTTGATCTATAGTAGAAAATTTGTAATAATAGATTGTGGTGTAGTACAAATTGAGATAATAGATTTTTAGCATTATAGACTCTAACTGTGAAAAGGCAGCAGACTATCACAAATGTGTTGTCTAGCCATGCAGTAATGACAGCAAAAAATTATTTTCTCTAACCCTTGAGATAAAAGTAACTCTTTAGAATCATTACTGTAAGAAACTGAACGAAAGCAGGAATTGTCAGCTGAGACTAGTACATTCAGTTTTTTATCTTCTGTTCCCCCCCCCGCCCCCCGTCATCTATCTGCCCTTTTATCTGCTGGGGATAAGTTACTATGAAAAAATCTTAATAAATCTGGCAATTCAATTATATGTATTTTACACTTGCATGGTTGTGCAAGTCACTTTGTATATGGAGAACAGCTAGCTTTTAATAGAAAAGTTTGTAAACATTCTTCAGTATCTAGATCCATTTTAGGTATTTTTGGATGCTAAACCAAAGCAAATCTCACACACTGAGCCTCTGTTTTTATTCCTAATATTGTATCTTTTCAAAATTTGTCATTTTGCTTTGATTAAAAATCTTGAAGCTAATTTTTATTGCTGGATTATCAGAGAGACTGTCAACCCTGAAGTATCTTCTAGGATGTGCTCTAGGATGTGAATACACATTTTGTTTTTGATTCCAAGCAAGATTGCAATGATGAGGTCAATATGTCTGCTATGTCTGTGACTCGCAGTTTCTAAGAATTCAATGAGAATGATGTCTTACTAGGAAATCAAAAAGCCTTACGTGTCATATTTTTGTTTTCAATAAGTTATAAATCATGTCATGGAGGTCAAACATTTTTCCTGAGACAAAAGGATCTTTTCTAGTTTCAAGAGTGTATATTATTTCGGTGGAAAGATTTGTGTCAAGCAAAATATCTTGTGAATTCAAGTCAACACTGCAATATTGTTTAGGCTGAAAAGATATAAAATCCTCCCCACATACCCAATTTATATTTTAGAAATGTTTAAATCAAAATGCCTTAGCACATTAATTCACTGAATTAATTCACTGTGTTTTGATCTGAAATTTAGTTTACAATAGAGATTTTTCCCAAATAGCAAAATAACAAAATTTTTTTTTTTTAGGTTGAATTAGTAATTTTGTGATGACCTGGAAAGTTTACCTACATGTCACTTTAATGAATTTCATTTGTTAAAAATATACTTTTAGAGGACCCCAATAATTTTAGGTATTTGTTTGCATGTTTTGTGTTTTTTTTCCTCCCAGGAAACTGTCAAACTTCAGAACCATGTTATTTCTGTAGTTCTGGTTTTTTTATTGCTGATTTTTCCCCACTAAGTCTCTTTTTCATCAGGTTTGTATTTGGTCTCTTTTTTGACCATTTTACAATTTTTTCATCCGAAAAGGTGCACAGTAGGTCTAAACTAAGTAATTTCTGCAAAATACATAGGCACGTTGACACCTGAAACACCTCTAATTCAGATGATCATTATGTATTAAGGATTTGTTTGAAGGTCCATTTAAAAAGAAGAATAAAAAAAGACTAAGATGTACTTACGAGGTACACCTGTAAACCTGTGACAATTGTCCTGGCAGCTAATGGAGAACAATAAAACCTTTGTCCTAATGCCTGGAAAAGGATATCCTTCAGGAGAATAAAGTCA
Organism: Dendrocincla tyrannina; assembly: GCA_035047865.1. NCBI lineage: Eukaryota > Metazoa > Chordata > Aves > Passeriformes > Dendrocolaptidae > Dendrocincla > Dendrocincla tyrannina. The sequence goes on along the minus strand of JAWWMP010000132.1, from coordinate 33,480,233 downwards.
GGTGGGATACTATGGTGCTTATTAAATTGTCTATATCTTGGAATAGCTAAAGAATCATCGTGTTTCATTATTGTGCTATTTTTGGATATACAACAAAAATAATTTAGTAAGAAAATATATTTCTATCTCATAACCTGTTAATTCTTTCTTTCTTTTTTGAAATTTACTTGTAATTAGTGTTCCAGGCATTATGCAAGAAGGTTGCAACATTTTTTATGTCTTTGCCACAAAAACTTCTCTTAGTTAGTACAGGCTATTGAATGTTTTCTGGACACAGGAAGGAAAATTTCAGCCATTCATCCGAGATTTCTCGAGGGATTAAATGACACCTGGAAATCTTGGACAAACAGCCACTTGATATGTGCAGATTGGTTTTAGATACAGAGGAACAGACTGATGTCTCTGATCAACTCTGTATGTGTTAGCTGATTGTGTATGTGTGGTAAGTCAGAGCCATAAAGAGCACTGATTTTACTGTGTGGGAACAGTGAGTCATCAAACCCGCTCTTCACAGCTATGAATCAAAAAGGAAGTAAGCATGAACATTTTCATGCACACACTAAAAGAAACAAAATGAAAGGGATAATAATGTACGAATATTCCAAATTTGCTGTATTTTTAATTTCTTTTACAGTATCTTTTTATTTGATATATACACAATGCAGTGGTGCACAAGATGATATGCAGGTTTGTTGAGTTCTGCATTTTTTTTCCCCCACTAAGAGGAGGTAGTATTTCAGTTTAAAAAGATGCAGAAACACTGCTAGCAAACTGCATGAACAGAAGTAACATGACCAAAATCACCCTATAGTTAAGTAGCTAAGGCCATTGGCTATCAACTTGAGGTGATATGAAGCAGCTTCTTCTTTCTTTGAATATATAACAACTTTTCTAATTTCTTACATTTATTTTATGTAGCACACCTCGTATAGTTGCTCCCTTAACAATGCCTCAGTGTTACCCACAAATTGCTCAGACTCCAATGAGTCTGATGTCAGTCTGGGTTTTCCAGTGCCCAGTTTCTGACTGATAAGCAATTGAAACCATTGCAGTGACTTCTTAAGCTTGCAGCCCTCATGTATAGTGAAGGTGGTGAATAGTCATGTATAATGAAAATAGGAAGAGACAGAGATGCAAAGGAATAGAAAGACTTGGATCCACATGTACAACGGAAGAACTGGAACTACACCATCAAAGGGAAAATTAACAGGGGATGTGTATTACCCTAGAAACAAGAGTGGTGCTGTGGAAGAAGGCCAACTGTCTGAATCAAAAACATTTCTTGTAGGGTTTGGGCACAGCAACGAGTCAGTTTCATGTAAAGCTTAAAGCACAGGCTCAGTCTCGTTTGTGAAATAATTGTTAGGCCACTTTGTTTACTTGAGATATTCCTTAGGAACATTCAAAAATCCAATCTATTCTTATTGCATGCAGTGGTTGTGTTTTCAGTGTATGCATGTGGGTGGGTAACTTTTGAACTGTGTTTTCATGATGAAAGCTTTGAAACAACAATAACTACAGATAGCCAGTTATGTTTGTTTAAATTAACTTCTGCTGCCATTAGATTATTTATAGAAACCTAAAGGGCTGCAGATGCAGCTTAGCAGATATTTGTTTACATTTTAAGGAGATAATTATGTGATGTCCACCAAGCTTGTGTGCAATCTATAACAGTAATTATAATGCTTGTACAAAAACACAGATTACATTCCAACATATGTATCCCATGGCAAATTATTCCCCTCTACATTTTTAAACTCCTTAGAAGAATAATGCTCTCTTACTGCTTACATTGTTTTCATGCTGGTTTCTTTTACTTTTGTCTGATTACTATTGATGTACTCACATGTTGCAGAACAGATTCACTTTTTTCTCCAGCTTACGTAACCAGCTGTCTCAAATGGAATCACTGAGGTAAGAGGCAGCAGAGTCATCTTAATCTGTGTACCTGTCTACTACTAGCAGCACATGAGACATGTACTGTTGCAGGGCAAACAATTCGAGTTCTATCATTCGCAGTTGTAAGGTGACACTATAGTGCAACACCACCATGAAGTTTGGAGCTCTAAATGCTTTCATCTGAATCTTCACACAGGCAAGCTGCAAAGTATTCGTTGCTTTTGGACACTTCAGCCTCTGTAAGTGAAAACTCAGATATATTGAAATTATTGCAGACTAGAAACTTTGCTGTGTCAGAATTGAACTTGACTTTAGGAGAGAGAACTTTCTTAGACCTTTCTGTCCTTCTGAGCTTGACATTGGTAAGGCAACTGCTTGAGGGTTAATCTGCTCTACAATGAGCTACTGTAGTTCTGGGTCAGCTCCTCATAGCTGTATCAAATGCCATTAGTTTGATGACTATCTCATTTATTTCCTTTGTCTTTGTTAGTCTGTGGCAGAAATCAGATGACCCAACAGAGTCTTTGCTAAGAGCACAGTTTATTTGCTCTAAGTGCAAATAAACTGCACTCATGTGGCTGTGTTAATCAAGATTGTGTATCAGTCTATGATATGATTTAAGAAAAATGTATTTATACCTTCAGCTTTGCAACTTAAAGTATTTACAAGATCACTGAATCTGATCCTAGCTCACTTTCAAAATGCCTGGACAGCTAAGGAGTGAATCATGCAAAGAGTTTCTAGAGGTATCTGTTATGAGCAGAATTCACATGAGAAGTGGGCACCAAAAGCAAGGAGCATGCAAATCTTCCACATGGCAGCAAATAAACACCTCTTTTCAGTGAATCTCCTAGCAGTACAGATCATGGAAAAGTTACATTAGGTGTTAGAAATTAGCTGCTCTTTCACCATGTTGTATCTCCGTGCTTATGAAATGTTACAACACCTAATAATAGAATATATGCATCCAGGGGTTTCCTTAGTTATCTTTGGGAAAATGTGATTTTCCTCTTTCTTTTACGTTAAAATAAGTTCTGATTCTGGCCCAAATAATGTGGATCCTTGTACTCTAGTCTGGATTAGATTACCTTTGCAAGGGAAAGAGTGTTGGGGCACAACTGTGTACAGTTAGGGGGTTAATGTGATCATGGGGTTCTTGAACCTTGGGATGTGTTATGATCCAGTTATTAAAATTATTAGAAATGCCTCTGCCCAAAACTAAGGTACAAACAAGACCAGATAACAAAGTCAACAGTATGGGTTTTATTTAATGATAAATGTGAGACAGAGAAAGAGGGAGAGAGCAAGAAATATGAAAAGGAGGTGGGGGGGTGGGGGGGAAGAAGAAAGAAATTGTCAGAGAGAGATTAAAATAGAAAATGTCTTATTGTCCAGTTCTTCTGGTATTCTTGGTAGTGAGGGTCCAAAAAAACATAGAATTCAATGGATTACTATAAACTCAGGAGATGCCAGGCAGCACCTCTGGGATTTGGGAGAAGCTTCGCAGTCTCTTGCGATTGGCTCTGGATTTGTTGTCTCACATGGATCACGTGCAGTCCTGTGGTGGTGGAAGGAGTCGGAAATGAGTCAAGGGGGCACTTTGGGGATCTTTGATGGTTTATGACCCTTCTCAGTTGCCTCTCATATGAATGCCTTGGGTGTATGTGGTCATCCTTGGGTGGCAGGGGTCTACTCCTTGGGTTTGGTGCAGAGAGATTTTGCTATTGCACACCTAAACCCTTTTTCTCCTACCACCCACTGAGCTCAGCTCACAAAAACATTCTTCCCTGAACTTTGTTCACCCCTCCTCAGGCCTGAGATGATTCAACAATAGTCCTATCTTAAGTTCTGTCACAATCCAAATTGCAGTCAGGAGGCACTGGGAGGGATGTGCTTTGGTGATTGTAGACATGCAGCTGCTTCCTTGCGGTTTGACCAAAGTCTTTCTATGATTTTGACAATGTTTAAGACATTAATATCATTCAGTCCATCACAACATGCAACTCAGAATTGCAACTGGCTGCCAGCTGCCTAAGGTTTAGTGTAGGGAATACAGCAACCTGATAGCCACAGTCTCCAGCCTTTCTCTACTTCATTGATACACTGATACAAACATGCTTATATTTTTGCCCTTCACTGCAGGGCTTCTCTTAAGTATATTACTTTATTACACAAGTTCCCTATGACTCAGACAGTAATTTCACATTGGCCAGGCTAATAATTTTCTGAGGGCAGGAATATACTGAGAAAAGACAGTAGCTTGCAATCTTAAAGGGGATGATTTTTTCTCAAGAAATGCATGTTTCTGCAGTTGAGTCAGATGTCTATGCTTCCATCGCAATCAGTGGAGAAAACCAAGGAAGAGTAGGATGTAACTCCACTCCTCCAACTGGGCTAAAACTGTGCAGATAAGTAATTTTCTAGAAATGCCAGTTTCTCTACCAGCCATAAAAAGAAGCTTGGATGAATAGTTTGGAAGCAGGCAGGCAAATCCACTCCTCAGTGCTTAAAACAGATTTTAATGCAGAATAAATCTTTCAAGTGGAATACAGATGAAGAAACACAGCTGATCAAACTCATAATCTGAAGCTCAATAAGGTACCACTTTTGGTGGACTTTGTTGAACAGAAAGAATTCTATGAACATTTCATTAGAGAGGGAACCACTCCAAAGGCGAGCTCTCCTGGCAGCTCCATTCAAACTGGAAGAGGTTTCCTATTTTCCCAGTAAGGGTTTTTGTATTCCCAAAGCCATGCTATTTGCCTTTTGAAATAGTGTCAGCTGCATATAAAAATGCAAGACAAAATTAGCGCCTCAGCCTTCAGAGTGCAATGTGATTATTTCTGCTACATTAATATTTCAGCTAATTCATCAGAACCTGTTATTCACCTGCAATAACCTCAGAGGCTCTATTCCTCCACAGAGTTCTAATTGGTTTTGCACTTGGTGAAAGCAGTAAGACAGGGAGAGGTTTTATATTTGTAATGTTGAAATGAATTAGAGATCAGGGCAGAATATTTTACAAATATTGCAGTAAGACATAGTATTGGTTAGGTGTTTAGCAAATCTTCTCATTCTATCCAGTAACCTCTCAAGCCTTTCAAAAACATTGCATTTTTTGTCTTTTCAGAAGATTATAACTTCTGAAATATATTTAGTATAAGCAAAATGGTGAAATATTTTGATAAAGCATACCTGTCTTGCTTTTCTGAGGAAATATGAGCATGAGGAAGAGGATGGGGCTTGTTTTTTCCCAAACTTAAAGTCATGTATGACACATCCCGACCTGGGATTTGGGTAAGGAGTCCCAGGTCACACAATATGGAGTAGCCTGACAGTTACAGGGCAGTCCAAGCTGGCATCATCCAGTGAGGTTGTGAGAAACTTTACACGTGGACACACATCTCTGGTGTTGTTTTGGTCTGTGCACAGCAGACTGAGGAAGCAAATTCTCTGTTTACTTGGATATGTTCGTAACTTTCCCCTAATACTTCCTATTTATCTTAAGTCATACTTCATCACAGCTGTTATGAAACCTCTGTTTCCTTATTCCGCAAACATAAAAGAATTTTTTAAAAGAAAGAAACAAAAGAAAAATAGGACATATATTTACCCACATTCCTAGTGTCCTTGTGTGCAAAAGTGTAGCTCTTGAGATACATAATTTTGTACGGGTTTTTTGACAAGATAATGTTTTAAGGTGGATAAACACAGTTTCTGCCTGCTTCACACACTGGTTGCCTTAGTAACTGTGGCATAGTGCGGCTGAAGTGTGCTAATACCCTTGAAAGGGAATTTGAAGGAAGCAGATGGGCTCTGATTATCATTGGTTGGATCAATTAGACCAGTAGACTGTGAGACACAAAAAATAATACCTCCAATTGTTAAAAAAAAATAATTTTGTGAGCGGAACAACTTTTTAAATGTGACTACTTAAGATATATATAATTTGCAATTATTTTTTGCAATTGTTTTTTTTTTTTTTCAATTTATATGATGGGGAAAGATGCTACTTTCCTGTCTTTTACCAGTAGATGTACTTGATAACTTTATTTTCAGTGTTTTCTTCATTTTCAGACAGTAGCTGCTGGTATGAATAAAGTGTCTTACTATGCTAAAAAATTAACTAATCCATAATAAACAAAAGAATGAATTTATAAATGACTTACATAAGTTTGAAAACAAAGACAAGACTGGCAATACTAGAATGTCTTTACAATAAAAAGAGGAGCAACGGAAAAATCTGATACTTGCAACTTTGATATTTTTGTGGAACATGAGTTCTTTTCTAGGTGAAAGCTGAGGTATATTGTATCAGGGGAAAAAAGACTGTTTGGAAAGAAACATGAAAAAGTTTCGTAAATTATCAGCTTACTGACTTAGAGAGTGTAACTTTTTTATCATAGCTTGATTTACCCTAAATTTATTTCAAGGGAAAGTGTGTAACTTTATTTCTTAATAGGAAAATTTGCAGTCTCAGTGTTAAATATCTATAACATTTGAAGATAATGTGGTGCTAAACTAAAAATTACTAGTAAGGAAACAGAATTCATATAGCAGTAGCATTCTTCTCATAGCCATGAGAGCTTAAAGCTGTTCCCAAACTTGAAAAAACACATCTAGCTTCACAGGACTCACATACATGAGAAATGTGAGAGATGCAATCCTTTTATTGAGTCCTTTGTATGAAGTCCTCTTTCTCTGTGTATTAACAGTATCAAGTGTCATGGACACTTTGCGGCCAGGCTTCACATTTAAACAATGTGAAGTATCTGGCTTAGTAGCAGTAACAGATGCCCACCACACAGCAAATGTTGAAAGTTACAGCTCTCTAAGGAAGTTTGAGATCCCAGGAGTTTCTAACATGATCACTGAGAGAGATGCAGGATCATTTTTCATTTTTCCCCAGATGCAATTCTTTTTGTATGAGTGTATGCTATCTCCATTCTTCTTTCATAGTCCTGCTGTCAAAAATGCTCTGATTACAACTTATTTTCACTGCTGGGATCCCTGCCTGTTTGTATCACTCCTTCCTATGGTCCCTTGAAAACTGAAAAAGCTGACAGAGTGGAAGAAAAGGGAACGCATGAAGTTAGAAAAACACAAGATTACATCAGGCAAGCTCCTGAGGGGCTACTTTCACTCCTGGAAGAAATAGCTGTTGGAGGAGGAAAAGATAACAAAATGCAATTGCCAGGAAGAGTACGTTCTTAAATTAAAAGGTTTTTAGTTTAACAAATTTGGTTAAACTAAAGAGGTATTTAGAGCTTCTGTCCTATGTCTTAAATATACCTGTTGGTGCCTGAAGTTTAAGGGGCTCTCCTTTAAATGTCCCTCACACTTCAAGTAATGTAGCTTTCTGTGAAAGGTTTTGCTTTATTTTGACATAGGCCCACAGGGAAGTGGACTTTGGGGAATTTACTGAACTTCACATTTTCTTTGAGATCAGACAAGAATTTTCTTAATGTCTCACAAGCTTTGCAGCAGCAAACATCAGTAAAGACCAGTCACAGGGCTAGGAGGCTGAGGTAAGTGCTAACAGTTATGTGGTATCCTTAGTAACACTCTCCAAGTTTGATTTACTCTAGAGACAGACTTATAGAAAGTGTGTGAAACCATGTCATATTGTTTCTCTTGTCCATCGGTTGGGGAAGCTGGAAGTAGGTGAGAAATATTTCTGTTTTCCTGTTTTTTCTATTTGTGCAGCTCAGTCCAGCTGAATACATTGACATGACTTACAAGTGGTGTAAATCTCTCATGACGCTGTTACTGTTTCACCGTTTGAGGCCTAGAGAAATGAGCAAGGATTTTTGGCTTCTATAGGAATCAGGAGGTCTTATTGCCTTTTTAATGGTGTTGGTTTTGACATGGCTGTTAGCAATTAGCTGATTGATAAGCTGATGAGCTGAGCAGAATAAAACAGGGCTTTATAGACAGCATGTGCAGAATTTGGATGAGCAAGTTATGAAAGTAAACCATCATGGGACTTTTAAGATTGAACATCTTAGTTGGCTAGATATCAGCCCTGGATATGTTCAGGATAGTTAACATGGCCACAGTATACACAGTAAGAAGATGAGTGACTAGTAAGATAAATCACTTAAGGTTTCACTACCTCACTTGATTAAAGAAGTATCCATCACTGTAATACAAGAGTGATGAGCACCATAAAAATGCCAAAATAGGAAATATGAAAGATATTGTTAATATATATGTACAATAATGATACAGTTTCAAATTCTGTGTGGTTCCATATGTGTGACAGAGCACATATGAGAAAGGACTACACACAGTAAAGGAATTGGGGAACACTGGAAATTAAACATATTGTGGCAATTTTAATTACAGGCTTTTTAAGTATTAGGATTTGGCTTTAGTCTGTTGCCTTTGTTTTCCTACTGTTTAAAAATTAATTTAATAAAAATGGTCTGATTTGACATAGCCAAGTAACTTCTTTTCATTTGAAGTTAACATGACTTGAGCTCCTAGAGAGCTTTTTAATTAAATGCTTCAAATATGTATCAAAACAAGAAGGAAATTCTTCAAAGAACCTGTTTGAATTAAAGTGTCACCAACTGAAACTTAACTGAACAGTGGTCAGTTTTTTAAATGCAGTAAGTTGAAAGACCTTGCAAAGCTGCCTGGAGGCTGACTTACTGGAGTTCATTATGCTAATTATAGAAAAGTTCTTACAGAGATTAAGGTGAAAGTGGCCTTCCCTGCAGTGTGCTACCTCATTTCATATGATTACTGAAACACACAGCCATCCTTAATGTCACCATCATTTCAGAGGAGATCTCTCTGCTTCTGTGTGCTAGCAATAGCTTCTGTTTTGTCAATCCTTTCCTTTTCCTGTCTCTGACTCTTAATTGCATTAGTGGCTATCAGCATTTGCTTAATTTCAGGAGCAGCTGGCATTTCAATCACAAGTGCTTGAGAGACTGGTCTTTTTCCTTTATCCATATCATGTATTCATATCAACCCTTGATCCTCTCCCTGCAACACTTCATATCATTGTCCTGACTCAGCATCTACTGCTTGGTTGCCTTTGATGGAAGCCCAGATGTGTTAAAGAAGAGTAAATATAGTCTCATCTGCCATGCAAAGAATTCAATTTGCTGATAATTCATTCGTGTTTCTGTGTTGATATTGACAAGACTCTATTAGTAATAAAGAATCAGTAAGTCAATAGCTTTCATACCAAATGCAGAAATGTATTTTTAATGAGACTGGTAAAACTGAGAAACTACTCTGGGTTAAAATGGCTAAAAGGAGAAAAATATATTGGGGAATATTCATTTATTCCACAATAATATAATATATTTTTTCATTCATACACATTCCAGGAAAAAAATAAATATGTCCATTAAACTATTACTCATCAAAAGCCAGAAAAGAGGATTATAAAGAATGAGTTAAAAGCAAGTTACACACATTGTCAAAACCTGTCTGAAATGTCTGCACAAGATACTCTCAATTTTAGGATTCATTCTGGCCTGTGGGGCATTCTGTACTACAGATTCCACAGAAACATCAATGTACCTTTAAAATAAAGGAATTCAAACCCACACTAACAATCACTTTCCCTTTTAGTTCATGAACTTCATAATAATCTTTAATATTTTCCATAAGTTTCCTGTCTGCTTTCTTTTCCTCACAATGCTTTCTTTTCCTCACAATGCTTTCTGAGGCTATGTTTTTCTTGCAGTAAATGTAGTTCAGGAAGAAAGCATATCCAGAGACTTTCTGGTGTGTATCTTTCTTTCTGTGTTGATATGCATGTCTACTGTTTGCTTATCTACGCATATATTTCTCCTGTGGTGGCTTTTTTTTTTTTTTATGTATACCTGCATCCTCTTCGAGGAAAAGCTTTTGTAGCTAGATATACTGCTACCATTTCTGCTCTTTCAGGAGAATTCCAAAAGTCTGCATATTTTAAAGTCACAATTTTTCTCTATAATAATATTTTCTGATTTCTTATATAGCAAAATTTCTGCTGCAAGGTTCAAATCATGACACTGATGAAAACAAAACTAATTTTTTAGAAAGATATCCAGTCCCATTCTTTTCCTAGAGAATCTGTATTCAATGGATTTTGTTCTGGCAATTGACTCCTTATTAGGAGTCTTTATCTAATTTGAACCTTGCTAGGTTAATCTACCATCCATCAAGTTATTTATGTTCAAACCTTTCCCAGGTGTGCTCTGTACCTGTAAGCCCTCTGCTCTATGTGAGTGGTAGGAGAATGACATTTGCGATATTAATGATACAGAAAAATGTGTCATAGAATGTTTTGACTTTTTGCAGCTTCATAACATTGTTATGTTATCCCAGGTAACTGAAGCTATGTTACTCAGATTTTCTTACGAGAAAATCCAGACAGCTTTCCCCTGTGCAGAAATGAACATCCTGACTTCACTGATAGCAAATCAAGCTCATTGCTGAGTGGTGGTAAGTGAGCCCTTCTGAATGTAGTACAACTTCCACATTCATATGTATCTAAGCTATAGAAAAATCCTTTGAAGATACTTTGCAGAGTAGCCATGTGGTTTATTTTTTGTGTTATTACTCTTGATATTACAAACAAGATGTACACAGATGTATGCCTCTCTTGGTTTTGTGCTAAACAGTTTTGTGTAAATTCAGAGACTCCTGAGTTAGTGTATTCAAGTTTGTACAGAACTAAATCTTATTTACCAATACAAAGTATAGCTAAACTGTGATCTTGTAAGCTATATGAATATGCATGTCTTCAAATTTCAAAAATAGAAAACCTAATAAGATCTGATTCTCCAATGAAAAATCCTAGAGTCATGTTAGATTTTTCCTCCACAGAGCTTGACAAAACAAGGTCAGAGGAAAGTATCTGCCTTGAAAAAAGAACAATACCTCAGAACTAATACTGATGATATCAGCAGTCTGTTTTTGGGAGGGACAGGTGATAAGTCAAAACTAATCTCATATGCCATATGATTTCTGAACCAGTTAAGTTTGGATCAACAATGAAAATTTAAAACAAACAAACAAAGAAAGATCAAAGAAAACCAAACCAGAATTAGCTTACTTTTTTGTCTTCAGGATGTATGTGCAGTTTTTCTTTTTTTAAATCTTTTACATGGTCAGGATATTTTTGCTTATATAGCTTTAAGTTATAGTCTGATTTTATGAGGTAAATGGTACAATATATCTACTTTTCAAAAAAAAAGTTTTTGCTGGCCTACTTCAGGGAAAAGTCAGGGAAAGGTTGATGCTGATTTAAAACTCACATACACATTAAGGCTGCTCAACGCTTTGTAACGCTCAGTAGTGCTGAGCTCACAAGGATGCTGAAGTACCTCTAGCCAGCTTTAACTACATAGTTGTAAGACCTCAGTTCTAGGAATTTTCATTTTGGGTATAGGCAGATCTGCATAAGCAAAGCTGAATTCTAACAAGCTTCTAAAAATGTACTTGTCATAAAAGCAGGGCAAAAAATGTGTAAACAAAGGTATAAAAAGCTACAGAGAAGGGGAAATGACAAAGTAGTTCTCTCAGTGTTTTGTATATGATGCTGAAATTGTCAAGGCATGGTCAAAATTAATACAACAAAAAAGATAGTAAGACTTTCCAGCAAATCTGCTCAATCCTCATATAAAAAAGGTTAAGTAAACATTTCATTTATTCTCTTGAAAGGTTGTTTTCAATAGATCCTGCCTTTTGGAGGGTTCATTGACTAATTAGTCTCATGTGTCCCTTTCCAGACCCAGGAATTTGTGAATCTTAAATTACAGTAACAACACACTGACATTTGAAACTTCACAGTGTAAAGTAGTAAAGAAAAAAGTAAAAGTAAATGAAAAAAATATAATTAGCAGGATACAGAAGTATTTTGTTTACAATATTCTGGATAAGAAATCTGAAGTACCTCAGAAAAACATCTAAGCCCTTAAAGTGCTTATTCATGAGGAAAAATGGAGAGGCAGGCATTGATCTCTTCTCTATGGTGACCAACAGCAGAACCCAAGGGAATGGCATGAAACTCTCTAAGGAAAGATTAAGGTTGGGGTGTCCAGTCACTCTGAGGGTGATTGGACACTGGAACAGGCTCCCCAGAGAAGTGGTCACAGCCCTAAGTCTGACAGAGTTCAAAAAGCATTTGGATGATGCTCTCAGGCACATAATGTGACTTGTGCAGGGCCAGAAGTTGGATTTGATGATCTTTGTGGGTTTCTTCCAACTCACTATATTCTATGATTCTACAATGTAGACTGTGCTCTAACATTGGAAATGCTTGTAGTCTTCCTTCTGTAACACCGTTTTTGCTGGTTAGAAGTATACTCTGGGAAGACATGGCTTTCAATCAAGAATTGATGCTGAATGATGTTTAATGACAGTACAATATTTAATTCTGGTGATTGTCTAACTCTTGAGTTGTCTATAATTAGCTATTACCTTGCTGAATTTGCAGAATCTTTTTCCCCACATGGAATATTTTTTTTTTGAAACAAGGAAGAACTTGTCCTTAATTCTTTCCCACAGTTCAGTCTTGTGGAAAAAAGAGGACTAATGAAATCTTTGAGTTTACTTTAAAAAAATATTGAGAAGAAAGAGAAGTCTTAGATCTTTTTATATAACATTGAGATACTGCTAAAGAAATCCATAATTTTTAAAGAATGTTGAAAAATGGGGCAGATGAATAAAAGAGCTATTGACAGGTTCCCAATATTAAAAAAATATCTTGATGTGAGGAACTGAGCTCAATCTGTTTACTTCATCTGAAATAAAATTAGGATGTCTCTTGATTGCAACATATGAGTATATAGTGGTTAATAAAAAGCCCTTAAATTTAGCAGAGAAAGACATAATTCATGACTGGCAACCAAGCCACAGAAACTTGCATCAGGAATTTGGGACAGCTTTTTAACAATGATGATAATTAGATGCTGGAACAAATTACTATAGGATTGCTAAATTTGCCATCTTTAAATTCCTCAGCATGGCTGGAAGGAGTCATAACGTAGGATATTCTGCAATTCTTCCAGCTGAAATGCTGCTGGTTGGGGGAGGAGGGTGCTACTGCCTCCCCCTTTCTTTTTGTAGTAAATGTTATGCCAAAGCCAAATTGGATTGCTTTATCAAAATTTTCCCTTAATTAAACACCAATTACTGCAGCTGAACACAGGGATACATGATTGAGATCTAATGACCTGTGATATGGAGCATGACAAACTAAATCAGTGGGGTTTTGTCTTTTGATTTGCAAATCTGCAGACTTCATGCAGAGTTTCGAAATCTGGAGTAGTGATGTAACTCTACTGAGAGTGGGCTTATTTTGCATCTTCATTTTTTGAGAGTTGCCTGCCTTAAACAGCCTTAGGGTTGATGTTGTTCATAACCTGCATTTTTCTGGGTTTGGGGTCAAATTATTTTTCCCACATATTGCATTTTTGAGTGGGAAGGTTGTCATATTTTATGCCGTATAATAAGATCTCAATACACTTTTCTGTAGCTGTCATAGAATCATAAAATAATTTGAGTTGGAAGGGGCCTTTTAAACATCTTCAATTCCAAGGCCCCTACAACGAGCAGGGACATCATCAACTAGACCAGTATGCTCAGAGCCCCATTGTGACACCCCAGTCTCGAAGCCTCAAGATTTACTGGAATTATTACATTGTTTTGGACTCCAAGATTTTACCCACCGAAATTTTGCAGAGTTCTCTGATACCTCAAATTCGTGCGAAGAGAACACACCACAAGCATTTCCCAAGAGACTTCTTTTAATTTAGTGAGAAAAATAAGCATTTTGGCAAAAGGTTCACAGGAGTAAAAAACAACCAAGGAGAAGGATTACTCACTAAAGCACCCAGCAAACACCAACCTGCAAATTAGTGGAAATACAACCTAGTGAAATACCACCCATCAGTTTTAAGTTACTCACAATAGATTAAGGAAAGAAGAAAGGAAGAAAAGAAATTAAGGGGAGTAAAGAAAGAGAGAAGAAGAAAGAAGAGAGAAAATAGTTACTGCCAAGAGCCTGCATTATTCTGGGAAGCAGATTCTCATTTTCTTCCTACAGCCCTTTAGGGCATAAAATATGATAATGATCCATTTTGATGAGTACTTAATTGCTTTTGCATGCATTTCTGCTGTATAAATTCATGGTGGTTTCTATTAAAGTTACCATGTCAATAAATCACGACAAATGAGTCTTTGTTCAGGAAGGCAGTTATGCACATGCTAAAGCCTTACTGAAATTCTAAAGCATACCAAAACTGGAAGAAAAGGAATGTCCAGTGAATAAGAATAAAAATCTGGATAGGAACATTTATTCAAGGAGATGTATTTCCAACATGATTAATCACCCAAGTTTTTTTTTTAATTTTAGTCATTGGATTGATAAATAAAGAGTAACTATAATTTAGGAAAAGTACTTTTTTTAAAAAAAAATTCTTCTGTTCTCCAATTAATAATCTCATGATAGGTAGTTGGTTTATTTCTCATATCATCCATTGAATTCTCTATTTGATAAACTGTCTCTGAAGTAATTCTTAGTGCAACAAATAAACATGGTTGAATAAATCTCGCAAAGGGCAATTTATGGTCTCTCAACATAATGATACACTACAGCGTATTTTTTTCTTTCTTTGTTTAAGATATAAAACATATCCATTATCAAGAACTTTGCTTTTTCAAGAACTTTCATGTAGAATGCACTCAATTAGTTTTAAAGCATGTATATACTTAACAGTTGGTCTTTATCTAGATGTTTACTGTGCTTGATATATCTTTAACTCAGTGGATTGAAAAAAATCATATTCTTTATTATTGTGAAAAATGTAATGTAATTTCGGTGTCAATAATGAGTAGCAGATAGGACTGTGTCAATTTTCAAATATTCTGGTTACATTTTTTAAAGGAAATAGTAACAGTTGTTTTGTGGATTTTTTTATTCTTATTTTTATTTTTGCAATGAATTTTCAATGGTTGTTAAGGAAGGGCTGTTTTTCTTTCTTTACTTTGTGCAAGGATGAGCCATCAACTGGTATCAGACACATAAGATATAAAGTTCTTTCCTAAAGATACTGAATATATGCTGTTGTCAGATATAATTTTTTTGCAGTCATCAGGTATGATTTTTCAATATGTCATGAAGCATGATGACATAATCAATAACCTGTTCTGCTTTGAAAGATAATTCTTCAAGTGACTTAGTGTTATGTTGAATTTCAAGTGATACCACCAAAGAAAAGATGTGAAGAAGAAAACAAGAAATGAAGAACTGGGATTAAAGCCATATACTGTGAATTTCTCTATATAGTCTACAAAACAATGCTTTAGGACAATTAGAGCTGGCATTTAAAAATATAATCATCACACACATTTGATTTCTACAGGATCTAAATTCATAAGACAAAATCCTAATCTCTTTGAAGTTACTTGCAAAATTCTCATTAACTGTCATTGTAAGGTCAGGATGTAGGAGTCAATACTGAAATGAGTTACTGCTGAGCATTGTGATTATTAGCAAGCGCAACATTTGAAATTATCGTTCTCTTCAGAGTGAAGATATTTTCCCATTTATATGAGCTTGTTTGTCTGCTTTGTGTGTTTAGAGTCCAAACTCTTGAGGACAGAAATCAGTTTAGGAATATTTTGTACAGTCTCTTAACAAAAGGGTTTGTAATTTCAATTTGAGCATCTGGGTGCTATCAGAATGCAATGGTTTCATAATAATTGCATGCAAAACAGCTAGGGAGAAAATTGTATACAGAAAGACAATTAGCTGGAATATGATAATACAGGCTACCACCTACGCTGGCTTTTCATGGTAACGGCTGTTGAAAAAGACTGAGCACCTTTGTTAAGCATTTCAAAGATGAAACAGTGACAGGTGCTATACAGAATTCGAAAGCTATTGTTTAAACTTAAGCAATATTGACTAAAACTCTGATTTCACCCTAGGAAGCCAGTTAATTATAGCTGAGGCTTTATTCAAAAGCTGACATGACATAGCTGACAGAATTACAGAAGAAACTGAGCTAGTCATTGACATCAATGATATAAAGTACCCTGGTTCTTCTTACCTCATATGAGGGAAGAGTTACAAATTGCTGGTATGGTTGATGATGCACAGCAGTTAATGACATATACAGAGCATTTACTATGGAAAAAAATGATTCATATCTAATTTATATGTATTTGACAATCTCAAGATTTTCACAGATGATGGTGCTGTCCTGAATGGAAATAGGTATATGAAATGAAAATTGCATGGTTAAATTCTTTTCTTCAAGGTAGGTCTAAAGTGATAAAGGGGAGTGTGTGTGTGTGTGTGTTTGTTGCATTTTGATACATTTTAAGGTTCTTTTTGCTTTTATTATGTGCTATAAATTCAGGTTTTTTTCTACTCTATGAAGAGTGGAGTATAAAATGTAACTTTTAGCAGGAGGTGAAAACTAAATGCAAGGGGAAATACAGGTTATTTGGATTGTTTGAAAGACTGGAAGGCAAATAAATTCCAGTTCTGATGGAAGTTATTTTATCTAAGCTCCTGTCCTTTTAATTCAAGAGTATTTTGGTGCTATTGCATTCAGAAAACACAAAATAAGTCTAAAGTCTTTTATCAGGAAGTCTTGTACCTGAAGTGTAAGCTCTTCTAACAGGAAAATAAATAGGAAAGGAAAAGCATAAAGGACGGCTATGTAAAGAAACAGATATTACAAGTAGCAGAATATGTGGCTTCATTCAACATTTGTAAACTAGCTAAACCTGACAGAACAATTAAGAACAAAAAGTTTCCAATCCTCAGTAGAAAATGGATTTCCAAACTCCAAGTAGTCCTGTGACCTACATCCCCAGAACACAATTGCTAGTTCAAAACAATAGATTGATTAAAAAAGCAAACCCCCTAAAACTCTCTGCAGTGCTACCTTATTACTTACCCACTTTTGAGACATGCAGGCTTACTTTGCTGGACTTTGAACCTACATCTCTAATTTGTAGGAATGAGCCCTAATGCTAAGTTAAATTATATTCTGGGAGGCGGGTGGGTATTTCTCTGCTCTGCATGAGGAACTTCTTTCTATACAAAGTAAATTCAAAAATTAACAAGAAAATCGCACCTAGTAATTGGGATATCCACCTGGGGAAGGGGACTAGGAGTTTCTGGTGAATGTTTCATGTATTAATTTAATACTTGATCTACTGGATAATTGGGAGACCAATGTGTTTATATGATTGTCTCCAGAGAATTCAGGGGTTTTGGTCAGAGAGAAAGTGGTCTTTGTTAACTTCCAGTGTTAAAATTAAGACATCCTATAGGACTATCTAATGGTTATTTAAGCAAGGTGTGGGTATGGTTTTGCTTAGCTTTTGGTGCTCTGCAATGCAGACAGTCCCATTGTACCTAGTAGATCTATCCCCAGTCAGTTCCCAGGCTATTATCCCAGCAGCAGTGAGTCTAGTAAATTCAAATTGTACCCACTCACATCTTTTGCTCCTTGGGTTAGATAAACAGTTGTCAGAGTCCCATAACCCATGTCCTGGCTTAGAAACTTCCAGTGAGAAAAAGGTGGGGAGACAAGCAAACTGTTCAGTTTGCAAGCTTCCTTTCTTGACTTCCCACAGCACTCTGCAGACTCCCTGTGCTGTTTGCAAAACTACAGGTCTGAACAGGTGCCAAAGCTTCTGGTTCATTTTACAAATTGGCAACAAGATAAGCTCTGCTGCCACACAGACAAATTATGCTGTGGGCCAACATGTACTTCATCAAACGGCTTAGTAGTCACTGCTGGGGATGTTTTTCATTATCTGATCCTCAGTGAGAGATCAATAGAAATCTGTTAGCAAACACTAGAGCCCAAAAAAAGTCAGACATCTGAATCACATTTGGCATTTTTAATTTTGTAGAATCTTGCGTGCACTATAAAATCTTGGCTACCAAATAGATCTTATGATTCACTGATTAATTTTATTTAGGATTATATCCCTGTAGAGATGTTAGCCTGTGGCCAGACTATGCTACTAATTACTTTTTTTGAATATTACCTCACACCCAACAGGCACACAAAGCAATATTTATGAATGTAAGCAGGAAATAACTAATGGAACAGTGTCCAAAAATGTCTCAATGTTTTGGATGTTTTAGATTCTGGGAAATTTACTCATATTAAGGAGAATGCTACCATGTGTATGAGTAGCTCACAGCTGAGACAATAAAGTATATCTGAGGTTTGAGAAATATTCAACATAACCGATGTCAAGGTGTCAAGGTATCAAGGTATCCAAGCAGACTTTATTAGAGTGGTCAAGAGCAACCCTGACTATGGTAAACTAATGAAAATCAGTAACAAGCGTGATAAAAACCAGATAATATTTATTCTCTCTCAGATGTAATGTCTTATTGTGAGCACTCCTGAAAGTATAAAATTTAAGTGATGCATTAAAATCAGAAGAGATGTGTTCTTGACAATAAAACTGCAGGTAGTAAATTTGTCAGTGATATAAAAGTGTAACCAGCCTGGAAGAACTGCAGTCATAGCCCCCTTCCACACTCCCTGCATTGCTTGCATGTAGCTTTTAAATATAACCTTTGTCTTCTGTGGTTCTAAGACATCTTTCCATACTGGCACTGTTCACAATTTTGTCTCATTTTACTGTTACTACAGTGTTTCACTATTTGTTTTTGCAGTTTTCAGTCATGAATATCTTAGGCTTATTTTATTGATGGGTTAGGAAAGAAAGATGCTGTGAATTGGCATACAACAGATGTTCTTAGGAAATAATGTAATTGTTCAGCTATCTCAATAATATCCCCCCCTCTCCCTGTCCCCCCCCTCCCCTCAGGTTATGATGGTCTCTCTCTTTAGTATCATCATATGTATCATCATACATCATCATACATCATCATCGTATGTATCATCATACATACGTTAGGCTTAAGTCATGTGTTTACCACACACCATTCTGGGTATGCACTATCTCTATGAGCTGGTGTGTTGAATATTTACACAGTAAACAGAATTCACTTTGCTAAACTCTGAAAATTCTTAGGAGATAGTCCTTGAGACTATCTCATTTATTTACTCTTTTAAAAGAAAATAATTCCAGTAGAATTTCCTGAGATATCAGTCTTGAGAGCAGAAGGCGAAGGGCTTTATCCTAATGTCCATTACCTTAAAAAGATGGATGTCTGTTGTAGTCATACACATTCCTGTTACATGAACCTGGAAGAAAATGTGCAGGAAATTATTATTTCCATAGACATTTTTCACAAAGACTTTCATAAAAAGAAACATTTTATTGAGTTAATAGCCATTCATGGTATTGGCTCTTTCCATGTTTAAGACAGTCATTTCTTTAATGGAAATGGTCCCTTCACAGAAAATTGACTAATTTTCAAGGAATTTAGGTTAGAAATTCACATATTTAGGTGGATTTTCAGGAACTGTGATTAGGTTAAGTACGCACATCATATCTAAAAGGACAGTTCTTTGTTTACTTCTACAGAATGATGATCCATTCTATGTTTTAAAGGACAATCCTTATTTCCATTTCTTTCTGAAACATGAGAGAAAGTAGCTGAAGCACTGTGAAGGAGCACAGAGTGTATAAGTAACTCAAGTTCAGTTTCAATGGAAGCACAGCAGCAAGTCCACTTATTTTGGCAGCACTGGGAGAAGGGCCTTTCCCAAACTCTGTAGAAGTGTGTTTGAGGAATATACGCAGTGCAGATAGCTGGGTGTGCAGCTGCAGTGAGAGCTGCACACCAAGCCCTGAGTGTCGAGAGCTGAAGTGCTGACCTTTCATGTAACAAAGGGCGCTGGGACCTGTGGCGCAGCCAGGTAACACTTTGGTGTGCTTCAGACTGTGAGGGTATAGAAGCCCAGGGGTTCCTTTGTTTGGGGTCCCTCATTGGAAGAACCAGCTCTAGCTGTTATTATGTTATTGCATCAAGATATTGTTTTAAGGATAGAGATGTTTTGGACTCTGCTCTGGGAAACCTGGGGTGGAGCCATGTAGGAACCTTGCCTGATGGCGTGTGGGGTGTGTGCAGCTGTGAAGGGGCTTTGGTCCCAGCTCAAGTGCTGTGAGTGTGACTGCCAGAGTGGCTTCTGGATGGGAAGTTTCCTTAACAGTGCCTGTGCAGGTTCATCACACTGTAAATACAGGAGTCGCTAGTGTTTTTGGGACTTCCCCACAGTGTGCTAACTGATGAGTTCAGTGTTGCTGAAAGCTGTGTAAAATGAACGTTTTAGGCACCCATGGTAGAACTAGCTCAAGACATGAACTGTTTGCATAGGATAAGGGCAGCAAATGTAGGTGATAATCAGGATCACAGCTTACAAACCAAAGATCCTGTCTAGGGCAAAGAAAGAGACGCAAAATGAATAGCTTATGCTCATGTCGTCACCACCATAAAAGAATGATGATGAAAGGTGCTTGAGCTGCTGGTTTTTTTTTAAACATGATTTTTCAGTCATTCATCTTAGATACTCTGTATAGATCAGAAGTGTGAGAGTAAGGTCATCTAATTCCATTAACAAAACTAGATCTGTCTTTCTTTATAGCCTCTTGTAAGTTGCTGTGCTTTAGACTTATGGCTAAAATAGTGTTGATAACAGTAGCATTAGACTGTTGCTGAACAGTGCTTGCCCAGCCTCAAGGCTTTTTCTTTTCCCCATTCTTCTTCCCAGTCCTGCAGTAAGTAGGCTGGGGGTGAGTGATGCTGTAAGGGGAGGCAGTGCCAGGACAGCTGACTCAAATTGAGCAAAGGGTATTACATGTTATGTAACATCATACTCAGCAATAAAAACCTACTGTGGAGAAAGAAAAAGGGGAAAATTTTTAATTTCAGAGGCGTGTATTTTTCAGAGAATGACTGGTCAGGGGTATACCTATGGGAGCTCTTGAGCAAGGTCCTATGCTTTGCTTTTTTAAATATTTTTTTTTCTCTTCCTTCACCTATTAGACTCTCTTTTATTTCATCTATGAGTTTCTCACCTTTGCTCCTCATTTTGATTTCTCTTGCCCTGCTGCAGTGGAGGGGATTGAGCAAGTGACTGTGTGGGTGTTCAGCTGCTGGCTGGGGTAAAATCCCTGCACTTGAGAAAAAAGGGTTTTTCACTTTTGTGATGAGCAGTGATTTTATATAGATCAGGAAGGAGACCAATAGACACCCTAACTATAGTTCATAAACAAAAAACAGAGGTGATTTTTCAAGTACAAAATGTGAAGCATCATGCAATGAGAGTGACTCAGAAAAAAAAATCTTGGCAAATCTTCTAGGGAAGTAACAATTGAAGTATCCTTGTTTTGATTAGGACTAAAAGTCACATCCTATAGCTATGTGTTGATCTATCTTTGCATGGCAAAATTCTTGTGTACCACTAAGAATAAAACAGATTCTTTTCCAGAAGAAATTGAAAATTTATTCCCATATAAAGCCTGCTTTTCTATACACCTGCTTGCTTCAGATCATGGACCTGCCCAGGCATAAAAAAATGCATTGATTGACTTATTTTCATGAAGTGCAAATACATTACATTATTAATTCTTAATTCTTATTACATTAAGAATAGATAAAAAAGAATTCTTCAGTCACATGGTTTGAACTTTGATAATGAAACATTTGAGACTAATGAGAAAACCTCTATCTTTTGAGAGCCATCAACAGATTAATATAAGAAAAAGAAAGAAAAATTCTTGTATACAGCACATTCAGTAATTAATATAGCAATTTGTGCATCAAGGAAGTCCTAATTGGTTCCAAAGTTTTCAATGATCTTATCCATCATCCAAAGCATTACAGAAACAAGTGGTTTAACAGTTTCTAGAACATGTCGTTACCAAACATTTGTCTTCCTATCTGCAATTAGATTTTTTTAGGACATACTTTTCTTAATTAATACTCATTTTATATTGCAGATTATCAAAGGGAGAACATAAAAAGCATTTTGATTCTTTTATGAAAAGTTGGAAGCAATTCACTTGATAGTTTAGAAAGATAAATATAGACTGCATAAGGATTATTTTATAGGAAAGAAATTGTTGGGAATATATATATGTTTGAGGAATCACATAGGGTCTATTGTGCTGTCTCTAAATCTTGTTCTACTCTGTTCCTTAAGCAAATATTCTTGTTTCTTGTTAAGCTTACTACAGCAAAAATAGCAACACTTTTTTAACTCTTGTAAATGTTTCACTTCTTCAAAAAACCTTCACCAGGTTTTGAAGGGTCTATTATTGCAGCGACCTAGGACCATTTAATGATTTGTACTGAACACTTGCTTTAAAGATGTTGATAATTAAAGCAATATATTTTTTTGTTTCAAGCAATGAAGAGCCACGTTGCATTAAAAAGTCTTTAATGCCAATGAATAATACCTTTCCTAGTTAAGGCATATACAAAATTTCTTAATCTAAATACAATACACTGAAATTTTAGTAAAATTGAATGCATATTTTATAATTTACATTTTTTTTTTCATTTACTTCTCTTCTGCTCTTTGATCTTCTCAGGCATCTCTGTCTTTCACTCGGATTAACATTCTGTATTCTAAATTCAGGAAAGGAGTCCCAAGATTACTGCTGGCTAATACATGACTTAAAGCTCTGTTTATATGTTTGGACTTATCTTGGAGACAAAATAATAAATTATTATCCTTGGTTGTCACATGAAAACAATTAATGTCACAGTTTTATAAAAACAATCTTGCAAATTCCCACAGCCAACTGTTGGTAAGCTTTTGCAAAACAGATAAAAATCCAAATTTCTTATTTTTTCATGGTGTCTATTTCAGCCAGTCACTGGACAACATATATTTATCTAAAATGCAAAATTAGAAATCAGTGTAGTGCTCTGCAAGCTAAAATAAATCTGACCTTTCACAGTTCGGAATAAAAATAAGTAAAAAAAAACCCCAAAACAACAACCAAACAAAAACCAAATGCAGAAAAGATGGTTAGAGTGACTTTCATACTGTTTGGTTCAGAAAATATTATAGTACATGCATCTAGATTTGATCAGATATTTTATTAACTCATCTATTCAGACTGTTTCAAAATATGTGTGAATAAATTTGCTAGGTTGATTGGAGGAAACAGAGGTTTACTAATATTGTAGATTCACATTTTAAACTGTTTTTCTTTAAAAAATTGAGCTGTGTTCATTCTTCTGTATTTTGAAAATTGTATACAGGTCATACGCTTTTTTCTGGTTTTGGTTTTTTTTTTTAATAGACCTATTTTTTAAGTTGCAAGTAACATATATAGCTGGTGTAAGGAAAATAGCTCAAAGACAAAGTCATACATTCTGCAGGTGAAAAAATCAAAGTAACTGAATCTAATATACCAGTTAGTAATGAGAAAATTGCTTTTTAGTGAATTCAAAATAATTTTTTGGAAGATCCTGGTATCAAAAGCATTGTGAAAACATTAATTCTCCCATTTAAATTTATTCAGAAGTTAGGAGGGATTTCCTAAAAAAAAATAATAAAAATTAATTAATTTTAATTTTTAATTTTTAATTTTAATTAATAAATTTTACATTAAAATTGACAAGTATTTTGCTACCTTTTTTTTTTGTTTGTTTGTTTGTTTTCATCTTCTTAAAGAAGGAAGTATCCTGAAATTCAAGATTAGTAGTTAAGAAACAAAATAATGGTCTATAAAAATTATGCAAAGAGGTTCTTTAAAGGATGTGTTTCCAAACTTTAGTGATTGAGAGTATATCAAAGCCATGGTGCACTTCTCATATGTATTTATAGTACATGTATTCTATGGGCTGGTCTCTTCCCACTGACTCAGTACCAATTCTTCAATAGCTCTTTACAATAAGAATCTTACTGCTTAGTAGTTCTCATTTGGAATGCCATGTAATACTCCTTTTTCTTGAGTCAATTCTAATCCCATGTATTTCTTGTCATTCTATTGCCTATGCAAAAAGGATGAGAACCTCATGTGCTTTCTGAACATTTGAAATATCCATTAATTAACTTTAAGTGATAAAGATTTCTACTAAAAATCTGTGAAACTGGATTCTAAAAAAAGAAATTACATTTTTCCAGTATACTTGTATTCAGTAGTCGTGGTTATTCCTGTAACATGATGCTGAAAAAATTCTATTTTCAATGGAATCAGAATGGAACGTTTGATTTTGAAAGTGCATTTTGAAAGTGTTTCTTTTCTTTTTAAATGATTATACAAAAATGTTTAATAATACAAAAATGATTATTTTTTTAATTTGTGTTCTTTTCCAAGCATAAATCTGTATTTGTTCTGTGACTGCTTATTAAAAATACACATTCAGGGATAAAATGGAACATTAATTTCACTTGACTGTATTATGCACTTTGTATGAGAATGCTGATTCATACATAGGGTGGTCAAGGAAAAAAATGTGCTAATTTTACAGTGTTGATATTTTTAAAATTCTTCATATGAGGTTATTAATTTCTGATGATCTGTGCCAGCAAACTATACAGAGGTGGGGTTTTTTTTCCCCCAAAGCAATGGAGGGAGAAAGTGGGTTTCGTCTGGAATTCCAGGGTGAAGAGGATCATTCCTCATTCCTCTTTATTGTGTTTTGTTCCCTAATAACAGATTAGGAAGAGCTGCAAGCATCTCTGTCATCTCTAGAGCTTTAATACAGGAAATTTAAACTACTAAGACCTTAACAAACCCTCAGTCGGTGAGGCTCAAGCTGTCATGACTGAATCCCCTTCCCTCAGTCCAGGACTGAGAGCCAGCTGTACAGTTGGCTTCCTGAGTTCAGGAAACTGTGCAGCAGCCCCTGAGCCTCGGCATGACCCAGAAGACCTCGGCAGCCTATACCTTCCACATGAGCAGAAGAGGGACAGGCGCTGATCTCTGTTCCGTGGTGACCCAAAGGAATGGCCTGAAGTTCTGTCAGGGGAAGTTTAGGTTGGATATTAGAAAAGGGTTCTACACCCAGAGGGTGATTGGGCACTGGAACAGGCTCCCCAGGGTAGTGATCACAGCACCAAGCCTGACAGAATTCAAGAAGTCTTTGGACAATGCTTCCAGGCACGTGGTGTAACTCTTAGGGATGGTCCTGTGCAGGGCCAGGAGTTGGAGTTGGTGATCCTTGCGGGTCCCTTCCAACTCGGGATATTCTGTGATTTTGTGATATATTTTGTGTAAATTAATTTTTATGGTAAGTGTTTGGAAAACTGTGTCAATAAAAGTACTGGTGTTAAAAATGACCATATTTCATTAATTTGCACATACAGTTAACATGTTCTTATTTAGGACTTTGCTGGTGGCATCTGTGCATACTAAGCAAACTTCTTTCATGAATAGGGTGTCTGAGGATTTGAATAGATCTGTTTACAGTAAACACAGAAGAAGATGACAGACTCCCTCTCTCTGAATCAAAATTGAAGAAGTAAGTTTGCTGCCATTTCAGTTTTTCAGCGGGAACATCTAACACGGGTAAGCATGAATGAACCCACAGAGGGCTTCACTTTACATTAGGAAGATTTATGTTTGAAGTACCAATTGCATTAATACACATCTGTGTCACAGAGTAAAAATCTTTTTCACTTAAAGGGCAGTCAGGAATTCATCATAGTGGAGGTAACTCCATCTTCAAGTGAAGACAGTCATGGAAGGCAATTTAACAGTAAGAGAATCAGTGATATTCTTCTGATAGAAATTATAGATCTGGATGGTTGATAGAACACACTATGGCTATGACTAGAAAATGACTTGAAACAACAGAAATATGAATGCATTGGTTTCTCTTTTTTGCTATTTTCATTGTTTATTGCAAGATGATTGTTAGCTTAAAGTATATTTATATTGTCTCAAATCTCTTGTAACCCCATTTTCTTTAAGTAAACATGTCTTCATGATTCACATTTGATCTCTAACACTAGACAGAATAAGTTTGATACTGGCTTTTATTGAGTGAATTCTCTCCATCACACCTTTCACCCTGAAGTCTTTTGGAAGTCCTGTTGTCATTCTCTACCTCTGCATTCTGAAAGTTTAAAAAATCAGTTATTGGATAAAGTATAGTTTTCAACTGTGCTGGTCTTAAACACATTTCCATCAGATGTTTCAAACCGGATTCTTTAGACTTCTAATGATGCTATTCACATTTGTATTCTCTGCCAAAAATAAAAGAGAGGGAAAAGAGACTTGATAGTCTGGGCACTGATGGTTTAATAAGACAGTTCTGTGTAATCATGCAAATCACTGTTTGGCTGGCTTTTTTGGATGAAGTAGCTCATTTTCCACCTGCTAAATGGTACTTCTTCCTATTTTATGTCATCACAGTTCAGTGGAAATACTGTGTCACTGGTGTTTGCATTTTCCTATACTAATACTCACTTTTGGTTTTTTTTAAGTAAGGTTTCTGTTCCAACAGAAGTGTCAGTCAGAACATTCTTTTTTTTTTCAAAGATAGCCTAATTCTAACATAAAAGTATAAAATTACTGACTCTCTTTGATGTATCTCAGAGTAGCAATTGTAATTGTTCTTGTTTAACAGTCAGTTGATAGAGGAGACTGAGTCTCTTAGGATTCTACAATGTTTTCACTTATTAGGAATATCCTAAACCATGTTGTACATTGAATTTGCATTAATCTATATGATAAGGCTGGTGAAATTTTCTGGGCTCTATGCAATAGCTTGCAAGATTTCATTTTAGTTGACACTTCCATAACAGTATATATATGTAATGTCATTCTGGTATTATGTTTAGCTTTTCCTACTGCAGACAGGTTTTGCTAATAAAGCATATATATATATATATTCAACTGTAGGAGTCTTTTGCTAACACTATTTCACTATGATTTATTGCTAGAAATGAGCTATGTTACATTCACTCTTGTGTTTTGTTTTCTTAATTGTCTTGTTTATTAACAATTATTTATATAACTTTGGAGAACTATTCTTATCTAAATCAAAGCAACATTTACTTAAGTGATATGGCTTCATTAGCACCTCATTCACTATCCCAATTAAAAGCTATAGGCTGTATATCCCAATTGAAAGCTATAGGCATTCCAAATACATATTCAAAATAACTGTAGCCAAACACAGCAAGATATATTTCTTTTTGCTTTCTAATAACCCTCCAGCTGCCCTTACTTTCAGACTACAGCAGACTCTGATTAAAAACCTGAAGCTTATTTATATTTCAGTTTACTTAGCACTTCCACTGCAGTTGCATACTTGGCAATGTGTTGGAAGACCCTTGCCATTTCCCCCTAGGGTAGCAGTGCCTGCTGGAATGCTGCTAGGCTCCCTTCTCTCTATCCTCTCTAGCTTGCCACGTAGATCAGCAATCTGTGAAGCAGGCAACAAGCTGTGACAGGCATTTACAGTCCCGGTGCTGCTTCGTTACTGGAGATAATGAAACTACTGCCCAAGAAAGTAGAGGTTTTTCAGCCTCTTCTAACTTCAAAAGGGTGAGTGTTAATTTGGCCAGGCTGCTTGGAAGCCTCTAAAGCAGCCTAGAGTGTGTACTGCAGCTGAAAGAAGCACTTAGCTTAATCCCACTTCGGTGCCATGACTTTTCTTCTGTTGGCACAAGCTTTTGTGCAACTGCGTGCTGAAATGAGTTAGGCCAACAATTCTGGTTAAAGTTAACATAACAAAGGAAACAAACACAAACGGTTACTTTAAAATCCAGCTGATAGGTGAGGCCTGATAATACTTACAAACTTTCCAAAGGAGAATTATTCAGTACTATCCATCATATCTATCTTCAAGGTGAGACCTTGTTAGAATTGCAGGTTTCATCTGATGGATTGCTTAGATCTTAAGTAGTTTTCCTGAAATGAGTGATAAGAACCCAGTTGATATTAAATCTAATATTAAAGGATATGTTCAGCTCCAGATTTAAAGAGCAGATTTTGGGAGAACCATGAACACTGAATCACCTGTTTTTATGTTAATTCACATATATTGTACCCCTCTGAAATCACATTCACAAAGGAAAAGAACCTTTTAGCACTTAAGGGGAAAAAGCACAAAAAGCCTTGGAGCACTTCCCAGGTTAATTGTTCGGAGCATTTCGCAGTGTAGTTCTACCTTTTTATTCCTTGTGAATCAAAAAGTGTGATTTAACAGGCATATTTCCTTCCTTGTAGTATTTTCAACATTGAAACACGATCCAGATATTTGGTCATAGGTGAATATATATCTTTTGTAAGGAAAAAACTTGTATTAATTTTTGATCTAATTTTACAAGAGAGTACTTCCTGTACTGTCAAGACATACCCCAGTCTGAAGTCAGTCAATATTCAACTCCATATTAGGCAGATATCTACCTAATAAAGAGTATACCTGGAATAGTGAATGGTTTGTACGTATTGTACCAATTCTTAGAGTGTCACATTTTGCTGTGCTGCTTGTGTTGTACCTATCACGGTGGGGTGGGTTCTCCATGATATGTATAGTAATGAAAAAGATGGACTGAGAATAAGGCATCCTTTGAGGTCTTCCAGACAAAATATGGAATTACTTAGAAAGATATTAATATATTTACTTTAGAAATGGGTGGCAGCTGCATGCCCCCATTTAGATTGGTAGCTCTACAGCATTGCACAGAAGAGGTGAGGTGGCCACCAAATAAGTGTTTTGATTTCCAAAGTCTTACGACTGGTTTATAATTATTTACAACTCATCTGTCTTATATTCAGCCAGTTCTAAGCTGTATTGACCTATTTTAAAGCAGCAGGTATATGACTGTTGAATGCACACATGACAGAATCAAATTCTGACCCTGCATTTGGTTGAATTATTCCTTTTGTCATCTGCACATTTTGCCATTGATTAGCAGTAGCCTTTAAGACAGAACTTACACTCATGTAAGTGGTGACAAGAATAGGAGCCAAAAAGGCTTGATCATCCATGTTCTCTGAAGTGAAGAAAATATTCAGATGTGAGTTGTGTAGTTATAAGCTTCTCATTTATGTTTATTTTTTTAAAAATCACATGTGAAATGATTTAATTATTTATCTCTTTCCACCATATATTATAATAGTTAAAACGTTGCCTGGATTATGAGTACTAAAAGTTATTAAGGCCGTTCTGTATAAGAAATCTAGATGTTTCTTGTTGCAGTTATAAAGAACGGTTTTTCAATGTGGAAACATAATCCAAATTCCAATAAACTCTTAACTGATATTTTTAATCATGTTTGCTAACAAGTAAATGACCAAATTATTAACACTGTTGTGTTAATTCTTAAGTGTTTAAACTTCTCTTGACTTTGACTAAATCTAGAATATTTTCAGTTGGAACAGCTAACTATTAATATTTAGTGGCTGCTTCTGTGCATAGGGTAATAAGCAAAAAACATACAAAGAGGTTCTTCATCTTAATGCTGACCTGAACCAGAGTTTGTTGTTCTGTTTTTTGCTTCTCGTGGTTGTTGTTGTTAGTGGTCGTGAATTGCTTTTTTCTAGTATTCCAAAAATTTTGTCTGAGTGTGTTTTCTGAAGGTCCAAGTCTTGCTTTTCATGACTATGGTAGTCAGGTCCATCCAGCTGCAAGAGGCTTCATGGAAAATCGAGTTCCCTTTTTCTTTTTTTTTTCCTTTCCCATATTTATTTCTATTTTTAATTCTCAAGCAGGTTACAAATCATGAAATTGTTCAGATTAGTTTCAGATTTAAATAGGGAAAATTAAGCACTTGAGGTTTAGGTAGTTGTGTTTTCAGGTATTTAAAACTCACAGGTTCATATGGTTGAAAGGGAAGGTCAGGTAAGCCACTTCCTGGAGAAAAATAAAAGCTCTAAACATTCATTTCCTTAAATAAACATTTTGTCTTATTTTAAATATATTTTTTTTCAGATGTTTCCCAACAAAATAATTAGTACAGCAGCAGCTAAATTCTTATTGGCTTTACAGATCAATCTTTTATATTTACATAAATTCTACATCAACAGTGGTACCATGGTTACATAATTACAACTTAGCCTCACAAGTGACTTATCAAAATATCTGGTGCTAAACCAGTGCTGGGATTGAGTCTACATATCCCAACTAAACTAGTATCATATGCTTTGTTTTTCAAATAACTCTGTATAAAATAACTCTGTGTTCCTCTGTATAAAAATAGTATTCCCTAACGAAGAGACTTGTGTAACTCAAAACTATCAGGCCTGAAATGTCTGTCTTTATTTTCCAAAAACTTGAAAGTATTAATAGAACCTATTGGTATGATTTTGTGATTTCCTTGATCAACATTACTCTTCTAAAATTTTATTTCAGGAAAATTTTCTTTTTGAAGGTGGTGGTCTAATTCACTTGCTATAATGTCTTAATTCAGTGAAACAGGATTTCAAATGGAGTTCACTACTCTATTGATTGAGAATAAAGATAGCAGAAAGAGTTACTATTTTCAAGACTCAAGAGAAACTGCTGATGTTGATCAGTTGGTGATGTTGGGAGGGATTACCTATCACTAAATTGTCTTTTTGAAATGAAATATAATAATCCCATTCAAGATAAAATAACTTTTTAATGTTTTTTTTTATGTTGATTGGTTTGTGGGTTTTTTTGTTGTTGGGATTTTTTTGTTTGTTTGTTTGTTTGTTTTAACAGATAAATCAAAGACTGCAAGAGGAAAAGGCAAAGGACAGTCTTTCAGAACTTCTTTTCTTGCAAAAGAGATAAAAAAACAGTGATCCCTTGTGAAGGTGATCAAATGATGATTTTTGAGTTTCTATTGATTTTTCTATATATACATTTGAGGATTATTTTTCAAATACCCTTGGAAAAATCATTGCTACAATAGTTTTAAAAATCATTGCTACAATATTGCTATAATAGTTTTATGATGTGTTTTTTCCCCATTTCTATGACCTTCTACAAATAGCAGTTAAGTATTTTATTAAAATGAAAACTAAAGCATATAATTTGCTGTAGTAGAGGTGCAGATACTATGATGACGGATGAGTAAACTGAGCATTTGTTGATTGTAAGACTTATGTTGTAAGTAATATATCCAGATGCTCAAGAATACTAAGTCCGTCATTTTGTTTTACTTAGTTCTGTTTTCACTTTTTTTAATTTTACTTTGCATATAAAAAGTTTTCTTATACATAAATTCAACAAAGTATGTGGAAAAAACCCCACTGAAACAGGATTTCAAACAAATTTCATTACTTTACTGATCATCTGTAAAGCTCCCTGATCACCACTCATTTCCCATGTTACTGTGCTTAGAATTTCTGATAGAAAATGTTTTGATTCTTATTTTGTTCTTCTTATTTTGTTGTTGTGTGCTGTTTTAAACAACAATTTAAATGTACCATTGGGATGCAGACTGTGATAAAGTCCAGACTCACTTTGTACGCATGGGTCTGGATTTAACAAAACTCCTCTGGGAAGCTGAGAAGTGGAGCTCAAAAGGGAGTAGGACTGCAGCTGCCAGTGCTGTGATCTCCTCCTCTCTGTAAGGTCAGGGAGCTGTATCTTGCTCTGTAACATCCTGCTGCTACTTGTCTTCTCCTGAGCTGGATCAAAGAAGTTGGAGAGAGTTCCACACATTGGATTGAAAGGTGAGGTGAAAAGAACTGAACATGCACCTGATGCAATGGACAGCTCCATCCACTTTTTACTATTTCAGAGCTGCCTAAGAATTCACAAAGTGAATTTCTCATTACAACTCATAAAGTGTAGCTGACTTCAGCAGAATTAGAGGCCAATATACTATTCCAGAAAAGTACTATATATAGACACTTTTCCTTCTTGCATCCCAGACCTGACTATGCAAACATAGAAATGAAATAAATGTGGTTCTGAGTGCATACATATCTCTGCAATGCTCCTGTAAAATCTGAGTATTATGAATTCAATTCCATGTCATTATTCAACTTTTTTAAAATACAGAAGCTCTATTGAGATAATTGTAAACTCTCATTTAATAGTCCTGTTTTTGACTTGGACATTTTTCAGTGCTTCAAGAGTTACTCAGAGAGTATGTACGTGAAAGTTTTTAGTTTTCTTGGTCTTTTTTACCCTCCCTTCTGTTTCACTCTCTTTAGAAGAGGTAGCAGATCTCCATATGTTAATAGAATATTTTTATGCTCATTCTCCTCATCCCAATTTGTTTAAATTGCTAAGTCTAGAAATACTTTTTACACTGTTCTGTATACATCCCTTGGTAAAAAATGAAAAATAGAAAAAGAATCTGCTAGGCTGAAACATAGTGTTGCAACATTAAGACAGTTAAAAAAATAATGTAATATCTGATGCCTAAATTACTTCCCTGTTGACCATTCTTAGCTGATGAAAGAATGAAATGAATGATGAAATAATTAATCATGTATTTTGTAAAGTGAAGAATAACTAAATCTCTGTGCAGACTCTGAGGAACCCTGCAGATTGTAAATTATTTACCTAAAATTAAGACACTACAGCATAGTATTTCAATTCATCTATGCAACCATGAATCTCTCATAGCCTGCTGCAGACACTTAAAAATATGCAGGTACCTAAAAAGTATGTTGTAGGTAAATCAAATAAGATTTATCTCAAAGACATTGTTTTTCCTCATAAGTGTTTTGAAAATACATGATTTTTTGAATCAGGGGAATTCTGAATCATAATGCTATATAGCATCCTACTTTCTGGAGTACTTGTGTAAATATGAAACTTGCCTTCAATTTTAAAAACAAGGGTTGCCAGATCACTTTGCATATTAGGTCCCTGTTGAACTAAGCAATATGAAAGAAAAACATCAAATGACCATCTTGCATCTACAAGCTGAGTATTCCCACTAGTCCATTATAGCCCAGAGTCCCAAGTCAGCTTTCTATAACTGACTCTGTCTCATCCTTTATGTTTGCAACATCATAAATTTAGTATTAGTGGTGAGATCATCTTAAAATAAACTACTTTGTTCTATCAACCCTTAAGGCAAACTGTACAGAAAACCTCATGGTTTACCACGTAATAAGAAATATCCATTTCTAACCACCTCTCAGCATCTTGCACTGGACAACTTCTGGTGAAACCAGATCAGTCAATCCCCCAGGGGAGAATAAACTCGCAAAGGCAATGTTAATAAAGCAGATTTAGCAATTTTAATCCTTAAGAGGAGACTGAAGGCTACTTTAGAGTCATTTGAGTGTCCATGCGTATTTAATAATAATTGATACTTTTTCTGAGCTCACAGAGTAATTGCTACAACAAAACCATCAATTTTATTCTTGGATGGTAATTGATTTAAAAGTAACAAAACATCATAACACCCCAAATCCTGAATGTGGAAAAAACCCCAAACAATGTTCAGTAGTATTACAAGCAAATTATTCTAGGAAAGTACCTCAAAAGAAACAAGACATCACATAACTAAGGAATGACCACCAATTGATACATAAATTGTGTTTGGATTCTCAGGAAAACATAATCCAATAGGAAATGTGTTGGTAGGGTTTTTGTTATAGAATCAACATAGAATCATAGAATAGCCTGGCTTGGAATGGACCTTCAAGATCATCTAGTTCCAACTCCCCTTCTGTGGACAGGGACACCTTCCACTAGACCAGGTTTCTCAGAGCTCTGTCCAACCTGGCCTTACCAACTTCCATTATCAGCTTTCAGGGATGGGGCACCCAGAACTTCTCTGGGCAAACCTCTTCCAGTGCCTCACCACTCTCACAGTATAGAACTTCTTCCTCTTGTTTAATCTAAACCTGCTCTCTTTCAGTTTGAAGCCATTCCCCCTTGTCCTGTGTATTCTTGTAAAAAGTCCTTCTCCATCTTTATGATATTTATCATCATGCAGTGGCTAAACTTCACAGCATTGACTACAACTGTCATTACAAGAGATGACATTTCATGCTTGCAGATACAATAAATTACTGGTGTATGTTTTAATTGTGAAAATGTCTATGATTATTCATGTGTGTTTGGCTGCTCTTTCTCCTCCTGCTTAAGTGTGCACCACTGTGGGAGAATTGTGATTAGGAAATTACTCAGTCTTAGTTAGAAGACTACATTTCTTAACAATTGACTCTTTATAGAGTATTTTAACATAGAAACCCAAAACTCAATATGAGAACTGTCAGTAGGGGTTTTGTCTCACACAACTGACACTTGCTACAGACAATGAAATCTAAAGATTAGATACCTGGGTTAGCACATCTTTCTTTGCCTTTTTTTTTTTTTTAATAGCTTTAAATTATTTAAGTTTTTGTCCTCCTGTTCTAAATAAATGTAAATGTATACCAGCTTTTCTTTCCCACAATTGTGTGCTACAGGTTGTTTTAATAGCAGGTTCATTTCTAGCGCCTGGCTATCAGCAACATTTTTGTGGGTTTTTGGATCACTGTTTGGGACAGCTGCTCACACTGTCAACCTGAGACCTGTCTTTAAAATCATACATCCTTGACATGTATAATTAACTGGCTTGGAGAAAGATGGTTGACAAAGCTGCACAGGATCAGGAAAAGAGCCTGTTACTTGGCACATACTCACTTAATTGACCCAAATTGAGCAGGAGAAATTAATCACAATTTCAGCCATTTCTTCTGCCATCTGTGTCTCTCCTTTCACTGGGTTTAATGTTTTCAGTTTTACCACACAAGTGTAAGATACCTGTCTGCTGAAGATGACTACAGGTTTGTCTGCCTTTTTTTTTCTTTTTTTTTTGACAGTATGTAATTGTCCACCGGGAATAAAGAATAAGAGGACCAGCTTTCAATAAGTGAAAAATATTTTGAAGAGTTTCAGCAATGACATTGACAACAGATCTGCAAAAGTGCACGTAATAAGCATTGTGGATGGCACACTTGGGAAAAAAATGTGTTTAGAAAGATAAATATCACTTCAAGCTGTATCAGGAGTATGAATTGTGGCTTTCCTGACTGGAAATCACTAATAATATGAATTTATTTTAATTCAAATATTAATCTGTGTTTTGAGAAACACAGATATTTTAAAGCATTGAATCCAGTCTTTGATTTAAGAGTCTTTCTAAGCAGGCCATGTGTAACTCTTCCTGGATCAATTAATACTAGAAAGCGGTTTTTAGATTTACCTAAAAGCATTTCCTGACACCAAAGTAAACACATTTTTTGACCATCAGTGGAATACCATGCTTCCATATTTAAGCATGGGCTCCCCTTTCTTCAGTGCAAAGAATCAGCATTAAAAAAATTAATTATTTTAAATTGTTCTGATTTCTGTAAATCTGCATTGCTTCTAATATATTTGAAAGAGACCTGCATACTATGAATTAAGCTAGAGTGATGTTTTAAACAAATCCTGTGCTTCTTTCCCTTTGTTATTTAAATTGAATGCTACCTTTGGTTCTGATGGAAATTATTTTGTCCTCATACATTATAAACAAGAATTTTGCATGTATGAATGCACACAGTCATGAATCTCAAACACTGTGGTAGGATTCCTAAAATTACTTAATACATCAAAGTTTTGATTCCATGTTTTGCAAATGACAATATTTACAGACATACATCTTGTCAGAGATATGCTTTATCCTTTCAATAGATCAAGAAGAGACTGGGCAAGGGAAAACCAGTGAGAGGGTTCCTATCAAATAAAAAGCATCAAGCTCAGGATACTTGTTGAGATGGAAACATTTACATGGATAGATAACTTGGGAAATGCTTCAAATAAACTTGACCAAATACAAGATTTCTGCCCTAAGAATATCTTTTTCTGTTTGAAACCTGGATATATTCTAGTGCAAAACAGAACTCAAATCTTCATAGAAGCATAGATGTAAATGAAACACTTCAGCCACTCTGACAACATAGCAGCATTGCACATGCTTCTTATAAAGAAAGAATTATAGTACCAAAAATTTATGCTCATGTAATTCTTAGAAATAAAAAGGTTATACAAAGAAAAGTTTAAATGTTGTTTACCATGATCTCCTCTGCAGAAAGGAAATTTTATAACAGATTTATTTAAATAATAAATGATACTATCTTAAACTCCAAGATTTGCACTGTACAGAGGTGATAGTATTCCCACAGTTACTTAATTCCTGATTTTCCTTGCTGAGACACAGTAACTCAATCTTCACAGTGGATTCCAGGACAGACCACTTTCACTGTCTGTGCTAGACCAGGTATAGAACAGTAGATAACTCATGTGAAACTTCTGCAGATTATACAAGTGCTGCAAATTTAAGAGGTCCGCTATATTGTCACATATTCTAATATCTCACAAAGAGTACTGGCTGTTCCTGTTTTCATAAGCCTTCTTCCTGTGAGGAAATAAAGTATGATGAATCTCTTCTATAGTTTTCACATGTGGTCAAGTCTACCGGCCTCGAGGGAGAAATAAATGTGCTTTTAGTGCATATTTCAGCTGAAGAAGTTCTTGTAAGTTACTGGACAAATCCTTTGAATCCCAAGCTCTCAGGATAGCACTGGGGAAAAAAGAGTAACATTCATTACTCCCAATTTAATTAGGTGAAAGAAATATTCATATTTTGTAATTTGGTCTTTGCTTTTTACTTCAAGCCATATACAAAAATAGTTACTCACTCTTGCAGAACCTGTTGATGTACTTTGAATCTACAAAGCAATGTATGTAATAATTTAATGGGAAAAAAAAACCCTGAAGTAAAACTCTCATTTGTTTATCTTGTCTTGAATGCAACACCTCAACTTCAGATGAATGTACAATTGCTGGACTGTTTTATTATGTTTAAGACAGCTCTCCAGTAGTTGTTGCTGCATGAAAACATTTTTAAAATTTAGTTTTACATCAGCTTATAAGTAAGAATTGTTTCCTATGAAATCTCTTCATGAAAATATAAAGCATAGTCTTCAATTATTTCATTAAAATTTGTGTTCTCAGTTATAAGGAGGCAGTCTGATGTCTTGCATACTAAGAGAACTTACTATGGTACAAGAGTGTCATCTAGTGAATTATTGTGGTTTAAGAAAATGTCTCAATAGTATTCAGATTTTGAGTCATACTATAAGTACAGCTGGTTAGACAGAAGGAATACTCAGAGCATTTTAAAACCTTTTTTCAGATGAACATTGCACACTAAAAGAGAATTATTTGAAAACTGTACAATTAAAAGGAAAAAGATAATTTGTCATTTACTGCCTCGAGACACTACATATCCTTCCGTAACACTTAATCTTGTTTACTAAAACCAGAGTTCAAACTTGCAAAACTCAGAGACTTGAATGTGAAGCAACTGAAATCAGAAAGTTAATTAGAAGATTTCTTTTTCTGAAACGAATTGAACATTTATCTGAGTTATTGAAAACCTTAAACACTAATTTTCTTTTCCTTAGGAAAAAAAAAACAACATTTCTGTAGAAAGAACTACTGGAAAAAGTAGTACAGCATTTATGTTAAAAGATCTTTTACACCTCAAAAAAAGTTAGTTCAATTCGGCAGTAGTCTATTTTAATAACTATTCCAATATGTCATACCTGAAGTGGAATAAAAAATTTAAGATGAATGTGAATTATATACCTTCTTATTCTTTTTTATTCAGTATAGCAGTGATTTATCAGCAGACATAACCAGGAAATAATTACAGAGTTGTAGCTACAAATTGCTATTCCCACTAAATAGACAATTTGAGAGATTTCAGTAAAGAGAAATGGAAAAATGAGGAACTAAACTGCACGTGAAGGAAAAAATCTATACTAGGCAGTAATTGTTGATAATTTTTATCCTACAGATAGCCAAAGACTCAGAGGTGGGGCAGGGAAAGAAAGATATTTTGAATATCAAGCCTTTATTTTTAATTATACCAAATAATTTAGTTTTGGTATTACATGTGCATATAAGAAGTACTACTAAAATTACTATAAAAAAGCTAATTGAAGTTTATTAGACTTATAATCTGAAAAATTATATAAAAATTTATTGTAATGAACTTAAATTTTCAACTGAGACACCTAAAGTCTACCTAAAGTAGACTTTTGCTTACCTAAAGTAAATCCTATTATTATCCAGACCATGAGAGTGGTTCATCTGATTAATTTCAGCTGCTCCTTTATGTTTTTCTTATTTATAATAATTTCCTGGCACATGCTCTAGATTCTTTTCAGTTATAGATTCCTCTTTTAAACTCGATACTTTTTTCCCAATACTGCTTGTTTTGTCTAATTTTATAAACTACCTTTTCATTTTCAAACCCATCTGCTTTACTTCTCTTTCCTTTCAGACACTAGACATCACTTTTTAGAAGCAGCGTTGCAGGGGAAAATAGCAGCAAAATGCAACAGCAGTTGTGGAAATAAAAGCTGTTAAATAAGAGAAGTGGCTCTCAGTAAACGATTCAGTCATGGCTGACTTTTCGATGCGGATTTATTGATAACAG
Source organism: Dendrocincla tyrannina (assembly GCA_035047865.1). Taxonomy (NCBI): domain Eukaryota; kingdom Metazoa; phylum Chordata; class Aves; order Passeriformes; family Dendrocolaptidae; genus Dendrocincla; species Dendrocincla tyrannina. The sequence continues at coordinate 33,442,038 of JAWWMP010000132.1, read as the reverse complement.
TTGCAGGTTCAGTACTGTTCTGACCATCTGAAGAATCAAAATGTTATGCCTTGGAAGTCTGTAGGGTTGAGAATACGATCAGCAGAAAGCTACCCTTCTCTCATAATCAGTATTAAACAGAATTAGTCATTCAGTGTCATACTGCCACAGATTTGTACTTGTTCCCAGAAAACAGGTCTGTGAAGGCTGCTCAAAAAAGTTTCAGGATTATATTTTCATTATTATAATTAAACCCTATTTTGTTGGCTGAATGTTCTTTTCCTGAGCTATGGATTCATTGTTAACCTACAACAATGATCATATTTTTTAAAAAATCATTCGGCCTGTCCTTAGTTTGTGCATGCTGATGCTTTCCTTTCAGAATACTCTCATGTTGCTTTGCTTATTACACAAGCTGTGGACAGTATTTTGTTATCATAATAAAAAATCATATTCTATCCTCTGTGTAATAAATGGCTCTAAACCTCCTCACATGTTGAAGTTGGAAATACTCTTTAATAATTCAAGCAATTAGAATTCTTTTATTCATTCATGCTTTATTCATGAAGGAACATTTTTTCAAATTATGATCATTATGGATCTTCCCTCCAGAGGAAGGGTCACCCTTGGACAGTGCTGAAAACAGCTTGTCTTCTGCTGTTTTCCAGACTATTTCCTACTCCTGTTTCTTAATGTAATGGCTTATGTGTGTTGTCATCATCATCTCCTTCAGGGAATGTATCTCTTTTCCAATGTAGGAGACAAACACTCTGCAGTCATAAAATCAAGTTTGCCTAGAATTAAAGAGAAAGATTTTAAATTGTACTATTAAACTCATGCATAAAATACTGCAATCTAGCTCTAAACCAAAATACTCTCTAAGTGCATTGTCAGAGGCACTGTAACAAGATCTATCATGCTACCCTGCCAACATGGCAGATTTCATTCATCTTCCCAAATGAAAGCCCATATAGCTTCTCTGAGTTTTGGATGTGCATTTTTCCCCTTAGTGGGCCCTAAATAAACTTGGAATATTTTAGGTATATCACTCTAAAAATTGCATCTGTTTACACCCAATTTTCTTGCCATCTGCTCTATAGATTTCCATCTCTTTTAGAACAATAAATCTATTTACCACTTTCTTTCTTATGGTGCTAAGTTTTCAGCTGTATTTTCTATTACATACTGGCAGCATGCTCAGAGCTGCACTGCCTGCTAACCATCCTTAGAAGATGACGCGTTCCCTGGCACCACACTAAGAGAGCCCTAGTTCAAAAATCTATGGGAAAAATTCAGCAAGGCAGTACTGCTTCCAAAGCATTGCGTTCCTGGACATTCTGCAGCACTAGGGACCACAACGTCACCATGCAGTAGATAACTCTCAGCAAAAGGAAAATGACAAGGAGAAAGCCTACATGACTATAACCCAAGTGCCTTACCAAAATCCCCCATTTGGAACCATTTTGATGGGTTTCCAGGTGTTAAATCATTAACTGCCTGGATCAGTCTTACGGATTCTATCCTGACTTTTCCCATCTGGCCATCAAGTGGCCCGTTAGCCCTTCCTTGGATCAAATAGCTTCCAGGCTTTCACAGGTAGGAGACAGAGTCTCTTTGAAGAGCCCTACTGAGCCCTTCTACTTAACACAGCTGACAGTATTTATGGCAGCCTCTTCCCAGGCACTTATGGTGGTAGTTATATGCAATAGAGATTTTCTCAAATCATCTTGGTTGGAGGTGCAGTGCAGTAGGGATTCAGGTCCCCTAAATTAAATAGGGATCCTATTTAATGCTCATGAAGAGGCAGGTGGTTAAGGCTTTTCTGGAAAGATTTGAAGAGAAGATTAAAAACAACAGCTTGAAGCTACTTGGAGACTAACAGAGGAGAAACAAGGTAATTTTTATCAAGAGGCTAGTAGTTGTGCTTCCTCAACTGTACCCAACAGAGAGGTAGTGCTTGTGTGATATGATCATGACTAATAGCAATTTTCTTCTAGGTAAGTTCCATTGTAATGAGAGACGATACGCTTGCTCATGGGGTTTGTTGTTTTTCTCAGAGAATGAACTGGTGCTTGGTTCTTGATATGGTCATAGTTTGTAGGAGTGTGTGTGAACCATTTTAGCTTTATAAAAGAAAAGTGTTCTGGTGCATTTCATTTCTTTTCAATTCTTTTTAGTCAATCACTTATAAAAGCAGCTCCAGGTGAGATAGTTCCTCATCTTAATTTTACCTTCTCATTTATATCTATCTTCAGGAAATTGAGATGATAGAAATATTGAAGCAGAGCAGATTCAGAATAAAATAAAAATGATCTCTCAGGGCCAATGATATTTTTGGAAGACAGAGTCATTCCATTGCTATTCTTGTCCTCCACTAAAGTGGACTGAAAAAACCTACCTTGTATGTGTTTGATGCAAAACTACAACAGTGGAAAACAGGAAGAAAATAAGAATGTAAAGGGCTTTTAAATGAGAAAATTTGATTAAATCTTCTTTGTAGAATGCTTAAATTCTGTGGTGATAACAAACATTTGAAATGCTGAATTTGAGAAGAACATTAATTTCCTGGAAATCAGTTAATTTGTATTCTTTGAATTGTGCTTTTATTTGAAGGATATTTTGTTCTGTTACTTTTTAAGCATTGAGAAAGGGAACTATAAACCAATTTCACATTTTTTGGACTTAATGTTTATGATGCTGGTGCTTTCATGTGTTTACTCTTTCCTCTGGTGACCAGTTTCCTTAAAAAACAAACAAACCAAAACTGGGCTCAGATAATTATTTGAGAGAAGTGTGCAATATAAGCACAGTGGGAAATGTTTCACAAAGAGAAGTTGCTGACTTGAAAAAGCTCACCATTTGAAATATCTTGTTTTCTCCTGTGATATGCATGGAACTTTTTAAAAACTAAAATATCAATATTTACATAATGTGCTATGGAGATTTTCTTTGTGAAAGAGAAAATGATGCAGTTAAACCTCACAACTGGAGCTTAGCAATCGGAATGAAGTGCAGTTGAATTGCAAGAACTCTGTGAGAATTAGGCTTCATATGGGGGACTACGTAAGATACTTTCAAGTCTGAGGTAGATTCATACCCTTCTCTTCTATATGGCTGAGTCATGTATAAATATGTACTGTTTTCAGGTTTAGCTGGACTTTGTTTTGAAGCTGTAGTGACAAGTGCAGAGAATTCTATTACAAATGTCCAGGGTTCCTGGTTATCTTCTCCCCTGTCCCCTTTCTAGAGTGACTTGGCAACTCTAGAATGAGTGGTGTTAAACTATGGCTGTTCTTGATGTAGATCTGCAGCTGCAGAGCAAGCTTTAAGCTGAAGACCCGTTCCCCTTTGTACATATTTCTGCAGCTGAGCTTTGAATACTACCAGTATCCTTACATGAAGCTACACTTAAATGTAGTACTTAAAATATTTTTAAGCATGTTTTGAGCTTAAGGTTAGAGTAGAGGTCTCTGAAGGTTTCCAGCCTCCAATATCCTATGATCAGATGGACATTGCTTCTGAGGAAAAAATTTTCACACGGGGTGAAATGTGCTCTGCATTTTTCATAAAATCATGAAAACCTGTTGATGCTTACACTTTTTTCTTGGTTTCCAATGAATAAAACTACATTTAATATAAGATCGCGCATTTCAGTTTATCTAGTCAAATTAACTATTTTTCAAGCTTTTTTTTTTTGTGTGTTTTGTTTCTTTTTTACCAAACTGCATAAAAACATGTACATTTTGGCTGGTTTTATTTTTAATCCATAAAGAAGGTTAGATGTCATGACAAATTTAGTATTATTTTTGCTGTGAGAAATAACTGCATCAATTAGCTTCAGACTAGAGGATTTAAACTTTGTATTTAGACACTTTGATACTCTAATATAGGAGCCTCTATGCTGATAAATTATTTATTAGTTCATCTCCATTAAACTGCTTCATATAGATGTCAGAAGGAAAGCATGTTTGCTGTTTCTCTACAAGATTCTAGAAGTCTCTGAGGATTTTATGTAATTCATATTACACTGAAATATGCATCTGAAACTGATTTCAGTATGTTTTTATTTCTGACATAAACTATTTTTCCTTTTTATATTTTGTATTGTCTATTCTTAGTGCTAAAGTGAAATATTAGATAGTTTGTCATGCCTGTTTCAAACCTTTAGGTTATTTTTTAACTAATAGCCTGAAATATTTAATGTTACTTTAACACTTTGTTGTAAAGATAGACTGTCAGCTAATATGCAAAGCCAATGGGATCATGCCTAGCTCATCTGCTTCAAGTACTGCTCTTTAGCAGTTCCAAACACCTGTGGTTTTTTGGGTCTTTTTGAATTTGTTGATAACTTTAGAAGCTCTACATTTTAGTATATTCCAGTTCTCCAAGTAGTCATTTTCCTTCAGTTTGGGTTGGTTGTTAGTTATGATAAACCTTAGAAACCTCAAAGCGGAAGACATCTTTCCCTTTCATGAACAAGCTGAAGTATGAGCATCTTGTCTTATTACTAAACTCATACACTAAATGCTGGAAATTTCCAGAAGCTGTTGATTTTCCCAAAGCAGGAGTGTAGCAGGTGTAGGTCTTTGAAATTGCCTGTGACATGCAGGGAATTGTAGAGCTGGCAAATAGGAGTTTCTTAAAGAAAAGAGGAAAGAAATGGGAGAAACAGGACTTGAAGGAAAAAGGTATACACCAACCAAACATAGAAATTTTAAACTTTAATTGATGAGGCTGTATTTTTAGGATGCAAACCAGAAGTTGATTTTCAGCTATAGCTGTAGTCTTAATTTGGGAATTTTTTGACTTGTTGATTGCAACTTTATTGCATTTCATGAAAAACGGCCTTGTTTAGTTCTGTTTTAATCTACGTGTATGGATGTTGTTGCATGTTTGAGTGAATTTTTTTAATTGGAAGAAAAGAGGAATACTGCCCCTGAAAATCCAGGTACTGGTGATGTAATATTTGCTAAGTGAAACTGGTATCATAATGTACTTTTGAGATAGGATGTTTAAGCTATGGAAATATGAATAGATTTAATGGAAGAAACCTCTTTACAAGGACAGATTGCCCCTAAATATTTTTCCTGAATTAAGTTATTATAACTTTCTTCCCCAGTAAAAGAAAACAACAAACCCAGAAAGCTTTTGTAACTAAGAAAACGAGTCTTTCAAAATGCTTCCTACAAATTGAGTGTTCTCATCTCTCAGTGAGAGCCTTCTCACCTCTGGATTCTATCTCAGTAGTTCACACATGCCTCTGTATTTTGTTGAATTAAGACATTAAGTTATACAAGGAGTGTTATTTGCGTAAGTGCACTGATAGGTGGTTTAGAAAACAGTAATTAAATATAGAAATATCCTGTGGATTTTACATTAAGTAGTGTTGCTTTCCATAACAGCTGAAAATATGATATACTAAATGAACATCTCTGAGAAACAGCCATTTAGTTGTGCTACAGAACACCACTTTAGCAATACTTTTTTTGGGATAATGATGTGCTGTCCTTATCAAAAAGGTATTACTATGCTCTCCTCCTCTTGCTGCTCTAAAAATAGTTGCTCTATTTTTATTTCTTCCTCCTGCTAATTTAACCCACATTCCAGCTCCTGAGCCTAGTCTTGCACCAGATTTGGCATCTCTTTACCTTCCTTTGGCCTAAGCATAGCCCCTGTACTGTATTGTAGTTTCTGGCCTATCAAGTTTTTTGGATGACTGGCTTGGCTCCTACATGAGTTTCTTGCCTTAAGTTCTTGGTGATCTAAGGGTGCTGTTAGAAAGAAGATAGAGGCAGGCTGTCCTAGGTCTGATAAAGGTCCATGAGATCTACTTTGTATGGGCAGAAAAAACAAAGAACTCTTTCTTTCTGGGGTGACTCGTTCTTGGCTCCGTTCTCCTGGACACATCTAGTTCCTTACTTGCCTTGTTTAGAAGTGTCACAGCTTCTAACTAATATGTCTTGGAGTCCATGCAAAAGCCAAGATATTCCCAACAAAAAAGGAAAAATAATTAAATGATGATTCTTAAGGTAATGTAACTGTTCTCAGGGGCCTCACTTATTGAGAAGCAGGAGTGATCACCACTAACAATTTTTACTGGCTTTCAGCAGGCTTTGAGGAAAGAACAGGTTGTTCACCATTGCATTAGTCATTTGTACCTTTTTTTGTGTGTTTCAATTTCTATTTTCTTTTTTAAATCTGGTCTAATGTGTAGTAACAAGTTTAACTGTGATTGGCATGGCTCTATTTAAGGAGTGAAAGTACCATAATTTTTTTCTGCAGTAAAATAACAAATTATTATAACATATTTGGGCTTAGAATGCTGTAGGTTGAATTGTACTGCTAAAGAGGTTCTTAATTCAAAAAGAACCCTGTTGTGAAAAAAAAAAAATTGTTATTTCTCTACAGTAGTTTTACTGTTATGTTTCCAGACTAAGAAAGTTTATGGGGTTTTGGTTCTGTTAGGATGACTATTTAAAGGTTTGTGTATCTGTTGGCAAAGCTAAAATACTACAACTTTTCACCTTTCCAGTTCTTGATTCTTTAACTGGGGCTTCCTAAACTTATAGTAAGTTATACTGTAATTTTTCTCATTGTTTAGGTAAATTTATAGATGTGATTCATTACATAGTAATAGGAAAACTGAGAATTTGAACTTGGAAGAGCTCCCCTGATTTCACTTTTCTCAGTGAAAAGTTTGAGATTTGTCAAAACTGAAACACATTTAAATTTGAATGTTATGAGTTTGAATAAATTCACTATATCGAAGCTCTAGTTTAAATTGAGTTTGCCAAATCCATTTTCATTATATCAAATCCATTTTATTATAGCAGTCCATAAATCATTTTGTTAGCAACTCTTTATTGCTCTAGATTTTAGAAGTGTTAAAATTTATATACAAATATTTACCCATATATGCTTATTTTTCTAATGTGTATACATGTATCTGACATGTGTAAAGGTCAAGAATACATTAATATTTTTGTAATTCAAAATAACATGGGTTTTGTTCCTTGTTCACTGTAAATTTCTGAAATGTGTTGCAGAAAAAAAGCAATGGAAAACACAGCTGCTCCTGGAAACGGCAAACCCTGTAGTTAAGCACCTCCCAGCAGGACAGCCCTTTGTGTTTGGTGGCTGGGGACAACAGGGGCAGGAAGGAGACCTGCAGGGAAAACAAGCATAGCTTGATCCTGGATCTGTAGGAGCCACAAGAGTGGTATAATATTGGGAGTTGCAAACTCTCAAGGAAGTGTTTCTGTAACAGATTCAGAGGGGAAAAAAAGTTTTAATGGAGCTTTTAGCTAAAGTTTTGCAATACACCATTTTGAAAGCAGTCTACCAGAACTCCAAGTAATTGTGGATAATGTAGTTGGTCCTTAGCACTGCTAACTGAAAAAATGTTGTATTTTATTATTTTTTAATTTATTGGTATAAACCACAGCTATATCAGGCAGAACAAGAATGCTTTCTATAGTGTGAGTGCTAAATTAAGAATTAAGGATAGCTTTTTCACATAGCAAAAATCTTTGTGCTTTGCAAGTACTGCTACCAAGTGAATAAAAAGAACATGTAAGGACTGTGCTATTTATCACTAAGGCATTAAAAATATTCCAAAATATAAGTTTTCATTACAAGTATTCTTGATACAATGGCTCCTCTGAGGTCCCAAAATTCTCATTGGGGTGATAAGCAGAGATGGCTATGTCATGCATTTTTGCAAGTAAACACCTGGTTAGGCAGATATTCAGAATAGTCTGAAGTACAGAGAAGCAAAGTTACAGGCACATGCTGTTTAGAGAAGCTATGTCTTTGTTGTTGAGAGCAATGAGTTTTTTAAACAGCAATTGGCTTAATTGCCTTACTTGAGAAAGGACTGTGTAAAAAAGAAATACTTAAGCAAGATGGAAAAATATTAATAGGTTTTGCTGCTTTTAGCAGGAAAATAAAATCCCAAACCAAAGAACCCAGTGGTTGCATCTTGCTTTGGAACGAGACATTTAAAAGATTATGCTTACAGGATATATTATCCTCCTTGTTATGAGAATAAAAATACAGTAACAGGGACTGAAATATCTAGACTGTGAAAATTCTTTTCATACTTGAACTTTATATAATTTATATAATTATTTTTAAATGATCTTTTTTATCTTTCATGAAGGACTTTAATATTATGAATACAGTTGTGTCTTGTAGTCAAACAGTAGATAACTATTCATGGAAAATGCATTAAATCACCTATTGTATCCAAATTCAAGCAAAACAGGAGGACAAAGAATGATTTCCTGCTTTACTGAGTAAGAAGCTCTCTTTTGAATGCAAATCTATTTGTCATAGAAAAAGGTATAAGAATAGCTCATTTTGCAAAAAAAAAAAAAAAAAAAAAAAAAGGAGTACTGGGGCATTTCTGTGGTAACGTAAGAAATGAAGATCAGTAAGAAGTAGTGATTTTTTTTTTTTAATGGCATATGAACTGCTTGAAACGTCTTGTCTTTGACCTGCCGTAGGTAAAATTCTTGTAGGATTATGATTTCTATGCAGACATGAAGGAGAGCAGAGGACTTGTATCAAATCAGATAATAATTTAAATCTGTGAAATCATAAACTGTTCTTTTTCACACCTGTGTTAATAAAGGAGAGATCCAATTATTGTTGAATCTACTGCTAATGATATTAAATTTATTGATGCCATTCTACTAAGTTTTAGGAGCTTCAGGTTGAGATGTACTTGCATTTAATTTTCCCCCCTTCTTCCATTCCCAGTATTTTCCCCTCATCACTACTGCTTTCCTTTCTTGTGCTGATATTCATCAGAATTTTGATCAGATTGCTCCTCTTTTCAAACACTGTTCAGAGACAAACTTCTTATACAGATTTTGTGTACAGAATACTGGTATCTGTAAGCTTTGCTAGCCCTGATAAATGCCATATGCTTCAACATGAAGAAAACTCACTGTTTGAGCCCCAGAGATAAAAGGAGTGGCAAACTTGTACATTTTTTATGAACTGAGGTCTTTGAATTTCTGTTACTTTTGGGTGGCTGACACAGTTGAGCAATTAATGAACTGTAGGTGAGAGAAGAGCGAAGGATTGGCCAAATCTTCCTGGACAAAAATGGAAAAAAAAATAGTTTGACTTGTGTAAGCTTCTTTTGCAACTGTGATTTCATTCTATAAATATTGTAGTTTCTGATGTGCAGAAAATAATGGTGGTCGTAGTCTCAGAATTAAAGCAATATCTTGGGCTTGTTCAGAAAAGAATCAATGTCTTAGGAAAACATTCCTGGTAGTCTGTGGTATCCAGCTGACAATATATGTCAGCTTTTAAGGCTAGCTATAGCACTTCCTTCTCCTCCATAGTATTCAGATGTCAGCAAATCAAATTAGCTGCAGAATATGTTTTTGAGCATTCCAGTATTTTTAAATTGCTCAGAGGGGGGATGGTAGTACTTCACATTCAGTCAAGTCATATTTATGTTCTCTCACACTTTATTTCAGCCTGAAAATGTAGGAGTTGCTAATGGGTTAATGCTCTTGAAAAACCTCGGGCTAAAATAATAACAGTTGGGAACAAATTCTACTTTGTCAAGTGAAAAATGTCATGCAATATTGTTCATTATTAAAATCAGTGTATAATTCAGCCTTCTTCTTTTTCTGAAAAGAAGAAAAAAATCTTATAGGCCTAATTTGTTTCCAGGATCTGCATCTGTGTGCTTGGAGTGCATTCTTTCTCATAATAGCAGCTGATGATACAACTGATGTTTACGCAAAACAGGGCTGGAAATTTAAAAAAAATTAGATGATTTTTCCCCTTACCCTAAATTTCACACACTCAAGAATGCTGTTAAATACTACTTTGCCTAAAGCAATAGCTACTCAACATTAAGAAAATGTGAAAGTTGTATTTATAATCAAGACCTAAGCCTGTGGGAACATGTGGTTTCAAGATGTGTGAAGAATGGCCTGAGCACTTGAAATTTAATGAAGGGGTTGCTGCAGTTTGCAAAGCATATCTTTCCTCACATCTTCAATTTTTCTAGTACAACTTTGCCTTCCAGCCCCTCTTTTGCATCCATCCTAATGCAATTCCTAAAGAATATCTACTTTTCAAACATGCTTTGTTTGCCTTTAAGGAAAGCAGTGTCTCTTTTGTGAGTTAAGCTCCCAGAGATCACCTCACCCAAAAGTTCCAATCTGTGGGTTTCCCTGTCTTCTGTCTTTTCCAGAGTTTTGGCCCCATTTATATTCTATTAAAGACAGTTTTTCGTCATGATGCTCTGCGCTTTCACATGGTGGCTGGCAGTGTAGAACAGTGATGTATACAAAAAGAATAGCATCAATTCCTCTAAAGGTTTTGAGGATTTTTGGGGGAATGTTCTCAAATATTCACTGGCCAGCCACAGCTCTTCACCTATCTGTTCTATTTTGGTAATCCTCTTTAAAACCTGTGTACCCATTTTGGTTGTTCTGTAAATATAGAGCACTGAGGATATTTATTTTTACCCCTTCATTTCTACCTTCCCGAGAAGTCAGAAAAAACCCCAATATTGCAGTTTGAAGTTCTTCCTAGTAAGAGGGGAGGAATGAATCTGTTGTATCTTTGAATCTATCCATAATTTAATCAGTTTATTCTTTACTAAATAAGAGCAAGATGCCAATGCTGCTGCTGAAGGTGGAAGAAGGAATGCCTGCACCACACCTCCCACCCTGGTTGGTTACAGTGTAAGGTAGGGTAGGAGCTACAACTTTGTCACATCCCACTGCCGTACTCATTTTCATTAATAAAACCAGAAGTAGTTAGGATTGCCTTGTCGTGTACCAAGTAGGGAATCAGAAGAAATAGAAGACTATCAAATATAGCAATCATTTGAGGAGGGCGAACAGGTGTTAAAAGTTAGCACAGCACTCATGGAAGGGGTTCTGTGTGGGGAAGACTACCTCACACGTATAAACCAAATATGGGAAATCACATAGTGTTCACTGACTGTACAGTAGAGATTCTCAAATGCTCAAGGGGTTTTGAGCTCTGAAACAGTTTAATGAGAAGTCAAAGAAATTCCAGTGAAGTAGGTACATTTTCCATCATTGATTGTTGAACCTCTCGGGAAGAATCACATTTCTCCATGTTCTTCTGAGGATCAGTTTGTTGGAGAACTGGTCTTTTGCTTAATCTTCTGTGGTTTGCTTTGGTACTTTCCATTGTGTGGGCACATTCTTGCACCTGCTTAGCCTTTGTTGTCACAGTCCTTTCATGTAGTCCTGGTATGAATCTTGAGGTTATGATGGCTTTGGGACAGAGGTGAATGCTGTTCTTGTACATGCTCATTCCACTGAGGATTCCATTCAGGCAAAAGATACTTTTTTCCTCCCTCTTAAATACTGTAATTCTTAATTTGTACAATGGGAAGTGAATAGAATCTGATGATTACAACTATTACTACTTGATTCTTTTTAAATATATGTATAAAATAGTTTTTAAGAAATTATCAAAATAGAGCTTGAATTGATTCACAGAATGCATGGCATCCATTTTTATGTAATTTTAAAAAATGACTGTCTTATTCTTGAAAAAATGCTTGTCTAAATATTGAAATGAAATGTAGCAGTTGCTACAAGCAGATATTTCCCCCCCACCTCACTTCCTGACACTGAGGCTAGAATTTGACTATTCGGTCATTTGGGAAAAACTGAACACAAACAGTTTAAATTTTAAAAGCTACTGTACTTTTCCAGGTGGGACAATTGAATAATATTTTAGCTAAGGAACTTAAGGAAGCATAAACCTGATAGATATGCAAATGCAGTAAATCAACTAAAAGCTTTTTACTTTAGGATCTCACATCTAGATGGGTTGCCTTCAGCTGTATTTATAAAAATACTGGATTTTTCCTTTGTTGTTTGCTCCTTTTCTTTCCTATATTATTTAATCTTACATTGCAGTCTCTATAGTACATTAACTTCAGTAAAATGAGAGTAAACCAAAGTTTGGTTTTGTGATTTCTTTTTTTTTTTTTTTTTCAGTTGCCATTTTTTCTTAATGTAACACACCAGGAGGTTCCTGTTTCTTTCAAAAAATTGCATGAAGTGGTTAGACAATTCAATGTTGAAATACCATTTTTTTTTAAACACCAAACTTTTAAGATTTTCTTCTTAACAAAACAAAAAAAGCAGAGTGTATGAAAAGTCCCACAGTTACTTATCAATAGCCTAAACAATATTTAAGAGTCAGAATTGTAACAAAACTACATTTCCTTACATATATTTGTTTGGCACTTGCAGTCAACTTCTTTGTAAAATACATTAAATTTTGCTTTACAAAGTCAGAAAGACGTTGGTAAAAGCTGAGGGAAGGTTACTGAAAGAACAGAGGGACAAATAAAATTTTAATTATTGAAGTGTTATGTAATTAGAAATAATTGACATTTCCACAGCATCCATGTGGACATACAGCTCTCAATTTTTGTGAAGGAACAAACTAACTAAATGCCACACAATAACATCATGTTCACAGAATGTTCATTATTCCAGATACATACGGACTGATCTAAATGAAAAAAACCCAATAAAATTATTCTTAATAGTTTACAAACCTGAAAAAAGAGATTTATATCCTCTGTTGTAACATTTTGTTTGTTTTGTTTGTATAGTTGAAGAAAAGCCCGTGTTTTCTGTTTATGTTCCCAATAGAAAAGAAAATTCATGTGTTTGGGTGTTATGCCTTCCTTTAATGAAGGTAAAACTAATGGAGACCTGAATGCTACCAGACCTCCTGGCCTAGTTTTTGCTCTTGCTTCCTAACCTTTCCCTTCTTCCTGTGCTTGCACACAGATTTACTAACAGCAGAACTGTTGGACTAACAGCAGTCTAACTTGGAAATGAAACTGTTGGTTTTAGAGGGTAATTTTTTGGTTCTGTTCATAACACAGTGTTGCCCACCAGGTTAACCCATTCATCTCAATCAGATGATTAGCATAATATTGGTATTTAATAATTCAGAAGTCTTAAGGCTTTTGTGCAATAACTAGACATGTTGATTGACTTGCAGAGATGACTTTTTTTTTTTTCTGTTAAGGAATGTTATGAAGTGGCTTAGGTTTGTAGCTAATGTCACCCTTTTAGCAAGACCAAGTGATTGGCAACATCAGCATGATTCTGAGATAGGCATATAGTTGGGAATGAGATGCATGAAAAAGAAGAAAGGAAATTTTTAAAGTATATGAACATACAATTGAAATAACAATTTATCAATTGCAAAATTCAGTAGTAGTATGCCTACTTTGTAGAGCTTGCAAGCAGCTGCAACCAAAATAATCAGAAGTTGTGTGAGATAATTTCATGCTAATAGAGTGCCCTATTGCCTTTTTGAAGCACAGTAAAGCATTCTTGTGTGATATATACGGAGTTTTTTGGGACCCTTCAAGGTACTTGTTTAAATTATGCTGAATAATTCATGGAAAGCTAATTAGTTAATTAGTGTTCCATTCTAGTGGAACTGGTGCTATCTCTCTGAATCTGTTTCTCATTTGCTCTCACAGTACATCCTGAAAAAAAACGCCAATAGAAGTCTTATCTCTTGCATCTAAATTATTTGTCTGCAGTGTTTTTCTCAGTTTGCAAAAAAAATTTTATCTGCCCTATTTTTGTCTTGTTTTGTATCTCCTGCTGCACCTGTAACAAAAATTCTGAATGCAGTGAAGTGTATCCTAGCAGTGTAGGATTCACAGTGTTGAGAACAGTAGCTGAGAGTACGAGCCACTGCAGGGATACAGGGATATAAGTGCTGTAAGGTGATACTGTTACTCATGGCACTATTAAGGTGCCAAAATGGAACTGTCTGAAGTGGAAGCTGAAGTGGATTGCAATACCTTAAGTTGTGTGCTCCTTAGAGTTCCTGAATTTTAAGCAGGTTCTAGCTCTTACAGATCTTTGAAACACACTGACATCCTGTTTATAGTATTGCCACATAAGCAGAACTCCATGGCTTCATAATTTTAGGGCCAGAGATGAAGCTTAACAGATAGACATGAGCTTTTTAAGACTCCAAACAAAGCACCGTGTTTATGGGTATGCACATAATGAAATGAGCACATGTACTTTCCATGCTTTTGTTTCTAACTTGCTGTTCTTCATGTATGTAGTAAAGACTTCTATGTTTGCGTGGGGGATTTTTTTGTTTGTTTCATTTGGTATTTTGTTCCTCTCCTCACCACCCCTCCCAGCCCCCCCGGATGAATTGCCTCCTCCTTCCCTTTTAGAACCTGAAACATTTTCAAAATTTAAAGCAGAAATGTAGGAACCAAATATAGTGGTTTAGACTACAAAATAAGTCTATCTTTGGGAACATCCATTAGATTACATGATCACCAAAGTCTAGCAGTGCTCTGTGGTAATCTTGAATTTTTATCATCACTTAGGTCTTGACATTGAGTTGGAAAGGAAGAACAGCAAAAAGCAAAGATAATAAGCAGATCAGAATTATCAGTTTTTATATTTGTAATCATTTATTTATTTTATCAGAATTATTTATTATGTTTAGAGGTATTTAATTTCCACAAATTCAAAATCTCAAAAAGAATTTTTCAAGAATTATTTTTTTCTTCAATTAAAACAAATTAAAATTGTCTATCCCTGATTTGGAAATGCATGTGGTAGGAATGAAGTATATATGCCCACCATATTGCATTAGTGTATAAAGAAGTGAAAGACCATTGTGTAATGAAGGGCAAGATCATTTTGCGCACTTAGGTTTGAGGTTCATGATTCAGTATCTCTTCAACTCCCATACTTGTCATGCCCAGTTTTGTACTGTCAGACATGTTTCAGCTGGAGGTTGGCAACTCTAAGCTGATACAACAGGCAGGAGATCCTTTTGGTGCCCCTCTTTGGCTGCTTTGTTCCACTGCAAAAATAAACAGGGCTGTTTGTTGTTACAGAAAGACTATCCATAATACATAATTTATCAGTACCACTTTGGATTAACAGTTAAAGCTAAAACCTTCCCTTCTGAATGTCTGGGAAGTCATCATGTACTCATACACATAATTTACAAAGTTACTAAGCTGTGCTCTATGAGTGCTTCTCTACTTTGGTATAGTGAAATTGTCTTAGACCACCAGTGGGTGAAGGGTACCTATGGTCTGCTCTGAATGGAGTAGAGACTGCTCGCCCACCTGGCGCTACATCTGAAATACAGGGTGAAAGTCAGTGACTTTTAGCCAGTAGGGATCAACTGCTTCTGAATTCTGTCTGACTTTGTGATCCCTTGCCTTGCCACTGATTCTGAACACAATAACTACCGTTCAGAAAGCTGTCTTCTTGCTCTTTTAGGTTACCAACTCCTCATGTATCACACCAGTCATGAGCTGGGGGGGGGGGGGGGGGAGGGGCTAAAATCTTGGCACACAAGACATTGATAGAACAAAGATACCTCTTCAGAGGGGATAGCAGAGCCTCAGTTCCCCAAGCCAAGGAAAGTTTCAAACTAAAAATGGTTCTAGAAAACAGCAGAAATGGAAGTGTCACATTGATGATTATGTGTAAAATATGAAGTATTCACACTCATTTTCTGAGCCTGTGTGTTGCCCACCATAATTTTCCACAGCATGGGAAGAAGGGAGCATGTGAAGAGGGTGTCGTTCATAACTGTTAGTTATTTTGGAAGTTCTTGTAAAGAACTCTTTTTTTTCCTGCTATTAGTGCCTTTAGCAGGTGTACCTAGTAACAGGAGATCATGTTATCGAAAGAACAACTTGATAGCCATTATGTCTTTTTATATGGTTTTATCATTGATGAAGAAAATAAGGTAACTATGGAAACACAAAAACATCACTCAGTGTCTTGTTCTCTCATGTTTATTTTTAACACCATTGAATCTTGTGAATGGTTCTCCAAAGGATGAAAAAGATTTCTCTGAGCGTCTTTTCTTATTGTGTAAAAGGTGCATGTAGGATTTGACATAAACCTTCATGATTTAGAATAATTCTTGCCAAGGATATATAAGAAATGCAAATATTCCTACTATGAAATTTTCCCCAACATTTGTGTAAGTTCAATCTCACTTTCAAATTTTGCAAAACAAATGCATAGTAGCTAAACTCCTAAAATCAGGAAAAGACAGTTGTGGGTTTTGGTACAAGACACGCTCAGAGTTGTGGGGGCTTGAGTCCTTGAGCACCTGCTATTGCACTCCTATATAGACAACCGTAATTTTTGCAAGTGCCAGCAACTGAAGCATGTAAGAACTTTTTGATTTCTATACCTTAGAATAGAGAATTATAGTTACATATTTAGATTGCCAAATAGTGATTTAGAAGGTGCTTTATCTAAAATCTAAACACATGCTGTGAGGAAAATCATCCATCTCATTAGGCTGTGTAAGTTCTTGCTCTTGGTGCAAATGAGAGGTGCTATCATTCTGAGATGAACAAGGACAATTAAATAGCGATCAATGCCATCAGTAAGACTGAGGACATAAAAGGGCAAATATTTGCTACCTATGTCACTTAGTGAACTGAAGTTTTCCTTTCTCCCTTTTCTGACTCTCCTTTCTTCCCTACCCTTCCAAATTTTCACAACAGTTGATTTCATTTCACTGCTAACCTACATGCAATTTGAATCCAGCAGAATTTTGTAAGCTAAACTTGACAGAATGGGGACACACATTTAGCGGGGAAAAATTATGAAGACATACACCATTCTTTATTTTTTCCCCTCTAAAAGCATTGCTATTTTAAATCAAAGTAGCTGATGTTTTGCATATTCATATACCCTGAATAGGAGTTCTTGTGGAAATCATCTTTCTCTAAAGAACATCCATTGCAGATCTCAGATACTTGTCAGTCGCATGTAAAGTAAGATCTAGTGAAATCTCTGGAAGTCTCCTGAATTCTGCTCTACAATTATTATTTTTAGAAAACCAGACATTTTCCTTTTATGGATTTCCATATCAGCTTGCCTTGCTCCCCTGTTTTGATCTTACAATTAGTCCTGTAACTTAGGCAGAATGGGCCTTTCAGATTCCATAGAAAAATACACAAAATATCCTAATTGAAAGACATAGTGTTACTAAATTAATGTGCATTGTGGGCACTACAATACTCATAAGTTCTTATCAATTGACAGAAGCAAGCCAAGATTTTTTTTTCAAATAATTTACTTGAAAAAAACTTCGGAAATAGAACAAGGAACACAGTTTGCATATGAATTAGTGACTTATCCCTCAGTCAGAGTTCTGAAAGTGTTCACTTTTCAGTGGGGATGATCAGCTCAATGCCATTCAGCAGCACTCCTGCACAAGGTGAACCATAAGGTATTGCCATAGTCATCATTTCTCAGCCAGTGTTTTTCTTTGCCAGTCAACTTTCTCATTGTAAGAAAAGTTTTGAAAAGTTAATATAAGATTTTCTTTTTTTAAGGCAAGCTTTCTCCAGAGAAGAGGTGGAGAAGGCAAAATACTGAATAAAGTTATAAGATTAGCAGATGTACTGGTCCAGGAAAGTATCTCTATTTACTGGATTTGCATTAAAGTCTTTCTGAACAGGAACTTGAATTATAAGTCCTTTAACTGATAGGAATGTTGAATTGCTTGTAAAAAAAAAAAAAAAAAAATAAATAAATAAAAGTCTTATAAAGGAGAGGTTGTAAGTGTGTTAATTTTGCCTGGGATAGAGTTAGTTTTCTTCACAGTAGCTGATATGGGACTGTGTTTTGGATTCATACCAGAAAACAGTTTTGATAACAGAGATGGTTTAGTTACTGCCTCTTCTGCTTCTCAGCCCACTTTACCAGCAAGCAGGCTGTGGGTGCACAAGAAGTTGGAAGAGGACACACCAGGACACCTGACCTCCCTGATCGAAGGAATATTCCATACCATATTCCATTCCATGCTGATCTATGCACAGCACATAAAACCAGAGGAAAGCTGGCAGTGGGCCACAGCTCCAGAACTGGCTGGGCATTGGTCAGTTGGTGGTGAAATTCTCCCTTTTCAATGAAATTTTCATTTTCATAACAATTTTTAAAAATTAATTTAACTGTTCTCATGGCACCCTATGAGGTTTCTGACTTTTACCCTTTTAATTCTCTTTCCCCCTATCCTGCTGGGCAGTGAATGGCTGTGTGTTATTTTGGCTGAGGTTAAGCCATGAGAGCAGGAAAATGATGAACTGAAAAACAATGAAAACAGTGATTATATCTGAATTATGGAGCATTTATTTGCTTAAACAATCAATGTTTTACTTGTAAAAGCAATCTTTTTCTCACATTAGAGTACTAAATATTTTCCCACTTTATTCACTATCACTTTTGTATTCACTAGAACATTTCAAATACAAAACATTAAATGCAGGTCTACCAGTGAATAGAAGCATTTTTCACTTACAATGAAAATATACAAAGAGAGGTACACAGCTTTTCCTAATGACATGAAATGAAACCTAACCTAATTAATAATTTATTTTTTCACTATAACAATAATAAATTATGGTTTTGTTGTTTTGAATCTAAATAGTAATATGAAACGTGCTAAAGGTTAAGTTGTCTCTGGAAAAGACAGTTGAAAATTTTTGATCATCACTTTTCTTGGGCTTTCATATTGTCTTAGGTCAAGTCATATTTGTGAAGCATTTCTAGGAGCACCTTTAGGGCAGAGAGTAACTCTAGCCACTGTGATATCTCTTTGAGATGGTGGAGAAGTTAATTAAAATATCTTGCACAGTCATGGCAAAAGGCTCTACAGAGCCTTTTGAATCTCTGACAAGGGCCTTCAATACCACATTATTGATTTTCTTTAAATGCTTTGTCTCAGTATTTCTATCTGAAGCTGCTCTATTTGTGTGACTCCACAATGTGATCATGTCATCCACATCCATGTGATCATGCTGATCATTAGAACTTGTTTTGGGGGATGATTTACTTTTCAACCTGTAGATTATTTAACACACATCAACTCCATTTTTCTAATAATTCTTGAGGAATTCCCATTGCAGGTTTACTACTGACTATGTGATTATAACTCTCAGCTGTGATGTGGTGAAACCTACATTTCTATGTGGAACTGCTTAAGACTTTCCTTCTGTGATCGTCAGTAGAATGTTCTCCCTGAAGGAAAAAAAAAAAAGCTATTCCTAAGAAGAGTTTCATTGAATCAATTACATTTTGGCAAGGATTTTTTCCTAGTCAGTAAATATTTGCCAATTTAAATAGTGTCTACAGAACATGTCTGTCAGATCCTGGTCTCAAGGTAAATCAAATTTATGTTTTTCTTTCCTGTAATGAGATGAATATTTTTTTCCTTTTGAATGTTTGTTATTTATTTATTTTTAACTGAGTCCTTAATATCTTTTCTCCTAATCTTGATTTGATATGGGGGCAAAAAAGTAATGAGTCTTCCGTACATTGAGAAGAAAAAAAATGAGATGAATTCAAGGAAGCATTTTTACACTGGAATGGCTGAAATTAGATTTCTTGATGAGTATTTGCATCTAACAGCAGCTTTTTGGGGAAGCAATATTAAACGAAAACTGTGTCTAATTATATTGCAGAGGACAATATGTGTATGTCCCATTTAATTACCAGTGAGAACAACTTAATTTATAGATGAGTGAGGAACAGAATATAAATGAGGTACAAATATTTTTGTCCGAGGATACCAGTATATCAGACTGATATGTTAATGTGATATATGCTTATTGTGGTGGATATTACTGAAGCGTTATCAATTTCTTTGTGTAACTAACAGTGCAGAGATGTGGAAGAGAAATGAAAATGTTCTGTCTTCTAGCAAATTTTATTTTATAAAGAGGATAGACAGAAGTATAGCAACTTCACAAGTAGAATAAATAATAGTTTGAAGTCAACTGTATATGATTCTGCTGGCCCATTGCTTTTCTTGAATGAGACCATTTCAGACCACGTTTGCCCCATACCTTGCATTTTCTGCATAGGTTTAAATAAAATTCTATAGCTGTCGTCATTATTTCCTATTAGCACACAATATCTGCTTTGTTGTTTCCTGGGAAATGTTGAGTGGTCTTAAGGGGAGAGACAGAGAAAACTTCCAGAAAAGCCCATGAATTCAATTAAACATTTTTGTGAAGGATCTGAGAAACAGCAGGGAGCACAGCATACATCCAGATTACCTCCTGCTAATTAACAGAGAAGAAGAAATCTTGCAGGAAAAACTAGGGTCCCTGGGTCAGTTGGCAGGCTGCTGACTTGTCTACTCATGTAGAAAGCTGACAGAGCTATCTATTTGTGCCAGAGTTTTGTGTTCTTCTGAAAATGGTTTTTGACTGCACATGAGTTTTCCTTTTTGGTCTTGGTTTTTCTTATCATCAGTGAAACCAGCCATAAAGGTGACTGTATATATCAGATCCAAATATCAAAACTCTTAATAGTTAAATCCTGTTTCCAGAGGGAGAGCTGAAGTAAAAACCTGGCTGAATTAGCCTTTTAAACATTAGGGTCCCACATTTCCGGTGCTTTCTTTTTACCTAGGGTAGGGCATCCCTTGTCTGTGCCTGAAAGCCATAAGGTTGGTGTTATCTCATCCTAGGCAGACAGTTGCTGCTGCATATTCCAGCAGAAGGGCACTACTGTGGATCAAGATAGTGGTAGGGAAGGTCTTTCATCTAGCATTTTCCTGGTAATATAATGTATATTAAGGAACTTAAAATAGTAAATCTGTCTGTTCTGTTTGATAAAAATGCTTTTACCAGTGCCTCATTCTGTTTCTCATGTTCTTGTGTTTCTGGGAATATGTGCTACTGAATAAACGTGGGGGTAGGAGGAAGTATGCATTCCACATAACGAATGGCATTTCTAAATATATGTTTTTTAACAGTATTTCTACTTGGGCCCATCTGTTTTTCTAATCAGCTATGTAATCAGATCAAGAAATGTTTAGTAGGTTGAGGTGACAATGGAATAAAATCACGGTACCTTTACCTTAACTTTGTGTCTGAAGAAGTGTGCTCTAGCTTGGAACAGAGGTAGGAAAACTTAAAATGCAAAAAACCCACAACCACAAAATTCTAATCACATGGTTTGTGGAGTAAATTAAATACATATACTTTTGCAACAAAGATCTGATTAGTAGTCTTAGAGATAATGTTATTTGAAGCTCAGCTGCAAGTCAGGCTTTAAACCAAATAATGTTATGGTCAGGGGAAGAAAAAATGTATATGGAGAATGTAATACACCAAAATTGAGTGAAATGGGAGTCTATAGGTAAGGAAACAGTGATTTCACTTTGTCTGGAGACTGTATGAGTAGAGTGACTGCCTGTCACATTAGGGATATTCATTACTCATTCAGTACATATATTCTGTTCTTAGTTAAATAACAGTGACAAAGAAGAAAATAATTTTGCAAAAATGAGTTTTTCCTGATAAAAATAATCATATTTGATATATAGAATGGGCATTGAAAAATAAGAAAGAGAATAGCATGTTGTTCTTGTGATTTGTGCCAACTCAGATTGATTAGAGGTTTCAGTGACTATCCAGGCTTTAAAATGCTTTGAGCTTCTCATATCCTGAAAATCCAAATGAAAATGAAATGTTCAGTAGTCTTCATGTACAAAATAGCATTTAAGAACATGTTTCAATTTTCAGAACATTATTGAATTTGCCGGAGAGTTGAAAGTAATTTGAAAGACCGTGACATTTTTATGCATTTTTTTAAAGATATATGCGTAAATTGGAATGTTTTTCTCTATACCACAAGTGAAAACACCCATAAAATATGTTGTGATAATTGCAGATGGACTTAATCTTTTAATTTCATTCCTTCTCAAGTCCAGTTTCTAGTCTTCAGTGTGAATGGAACCAAAGACTATACCAGCTACAGTCTTAAGGATGTATTTTTTCCTTTCTTAACAAGCACAACAATTATAAAACAAAACCAAAAAACTCTCTCTGACAAAAGTTAAAGTTTTCTGGTGTGGTTTTGGGGACTGTTTAAATCAGCAGGGGAAGCTGACGGAGTTGCATGTCTTTGTAAAAAGCAGTTTTCAATAGAATTATGTGTGAAATCATGTTGCTCTGAGCACAGTATGAATTGATAAAGATAGAAACTTCAAGCTGTTAGTGGAGAAAGTTTCAGCCAGTGCAGAATGTAAAACATATTTCGAGTTTTATTTGTGTTAAGTTAATAAGGAAACAATAAGGTTTGAGCCCATGACAATTTCTGCTGTTTCTGTTTCCATGGTGTTTGCTGCTTTCTATTCTCTTTTGTCTTCAGACACACATACATACATCCTTAAGTTATGGAATGGAGGAAAAGAAAGACATCATTGGCAGTCCTTCCTTCACCTCTGTTATGTCTTGCATACCTTTTCGTTTTGACTGATAAGGAGTGCCCGCATTTACCCACAGGATAACTACTGGTGTAGGTGTCAGGAAGGTAGGAAGAAGTCTGATGCTTTGCTGTATCCACCTTGACAGATATGGGATGAAAGGCAGGTTAAGTATTAATGATATTAATGATACTGCATGTAGAATTAGAAAGGCAAAAGGCAATTAGAAAACAAGACATGTAAAGAAGAGAAGACTCAGTATAAAAGTATACACAATGAAAATTTTCATCAAAAGTTGTTCTTCCCTCCCTGCCCTGATGCCTTGTGCACATCTTTGGAATCTATATAACATTATTTTTATCCATATATTTATTTATGGGATAATGAGTGTAAGTAACCTTGACAAGGCTGGAAAAGGTTTCTATAATGGAGAACAGCATTCTGATAGTCTAAGTTGTGGCTTTACATTTTCATGTCTGTAATTTCCATCTCAAATTTACATGGCTCTTTTGAAATTTGGAGCTGGTATCAGCAGGTAAGGTCACTTTCCATTCCTCCTTTATTCTCAAGAACATACAGACAAAACTATGCTGCTTCCTCTTTCTCCCTGTTGCAACAGCCTTAAGAAGGATGGGGTGTTATCTAACTCTATCCGCATACAACAAAAATTGATACTTGAACAATGTAAATATTGCATCGTGAATTAGAAAATTTGAACTCGACATCTTCCTATAAGAGCAGAGAGTGAAATGTTGTTACTCAGCTGTGCGAAGAGAGGTGTTGAGTTTTGGTTTTTTTAGGGTCTTTGTTTGGTTTTTATTGCTTTTTACTGAAATAGTCAGACATTCAACAAATAAACAGAAAGTCTTCCTAGAAAATAAGTTACTAGTAGAGGAAAAAAGACTCAAGAAACACCATCTTAAGTATGAAGTCAGAGACTTAAATGAAGGACTGTTCTGATGTTTGTAATTTCTTACCTTATTGAGAATAACACCTGTCTATACTCATATACTGTTCCAAGGCTACTATGATACTGAGAATTTTCATAGCAGATTCTTGTCCCTGTTTTTCCTCTGGAAATTGTGGAAATTGGAGTAAGAGAGACACTTTCCTGACAGGTTTGGGTGTTGTTTTATTCTTTTTTTTCTTCAAAATGTCCTCAGTATAAGGCTATCATGTCTTCCATTCCAAAAGAGGAAAGGCCTTCTTTAGATTTAAAATGAAATTAGTTTCTGTGATCTGGCATGTTCTAGTTTCTAAATACCTAATATACTTGCAGAAGTACAAAGTCTATACCAATATATTTTGGGGGTATCTTTCCTCAGTCATATAAAATGGATGTGGGCTGTCAAAGATTGGTAAATAGAAGAAGTAACGCATTATAATGATTAAGAATGGTACATGGATGAAGCAAGACATAAAATTACACATATTGTCTAAACTTTATCAATAGTGATTCATTAACAATAAAGTAGACCTGTTCCTTTTATCTGAACATTGTCTAAAATAGTTGTGGCAGTGTATGGAATCTTAAACAGTTCCATTATGGTATAGAGACTGCATCTTATTTGCCAGCCTGGTATATGGATATTATAACATCTTTCTGTAGTTTTAGAATTCATATTGAAGGCATTCAACACGAGCTTTATGAAGTCTGATTTTTATTTTTTAACCTTCAACACATGGATATAACTGCTTTCCCCATGCTCAAAGTATGTGGGGATGGGAGGAAAGTCTAAAAAAGAGATTCAAGAGTTGAAATGGCTTATCTGAGACACCTGCAATCACAAACATGTTAACATGTTTTCAGGATTCTTAGTCCTGTGACTTTGTTTTATAACATAAATGAGTAGGTTAAAAAAAATGGAAGACAGAATGGGGATAGAAAAGTGACATTAAAAGTGTAGTTTGTGGGGTTTTTTAAGGGAATAGAAATTAACGCGTGAGATCAAATAATGTCTGTAAGCAAATAAATACAACAGTATGAGAATGAACATGACTGAGTAGCAAGAACACCTACCACCCTGCTGCCGTGTGAAGACTGGTATTTTGTTGTATTTTGTTTGGGTTTTTTTTCTAGAGTCTGCTCCTTTAACTCTTCCTGTGAAAGAGAGCTATCTGGTGGCAGTGCAGGCTTTTTAGAGGAGGTAGTAGGAATAAAATATCTACTTTATTCAAGTAATTCACCAACACAGTTTTTTTTTAATAGAAAAAATAATTTTTCTAGACCTTGGATTTTAGTGCAAACTATTTTCCCCACTGTTTCAATCACATGCCAGCATGTTGCTAAAAACAAAAATGCAACTTGAAGAAACTGTGTATACTCTCTAAAAATGTTCAGTATTGTTTTTGAACTGCTTTAATTACTGCCAGCACACAGTATATGAGTTTCTTTGTTAAAACCTTCCTTTTTTGTTTCCCAGGAGCTATGCCTTCATTCTGAATACCTGCAGAACAAATTAATTTCACGAGAACTTGAAGGGGTTGTAGTCTTTTACCATTAGTACCACATTTTAACACCAAAACCAACAAACCAAATAAAAACCACACACACATACACAAAACCCAAAACCAACAAACAAAAAAGTGTATGCAGATTATTAAACCAATCTATAGAGCAAATGGTGAGCTTCTTATTGCTTGGAAAGCCTATTAAAAGTCTGTTAAATTTATAGCTTGGTTGGCTAGCTACTTCTGGCACATATCCCAAGAGAACTTCAGCTTGATGTTGCTGCTAACCTCCTGAATTCTCTCCCAGCTACAGGAAAAACATAATTTT
>JAWWMP010000132.1:33285997-33416884 GCA_035047865.1 Dendrocincla tyrannina | reverse complement strand
TATCCCAAGAGAACTTCAGCTTGATGTTGCTGCTAACCTCCTGAATTCTCTCCCAGCTACAGGAAAAACATAATTTTAATTCTACAAAATTTAGTGATTTTGGACTTCAGAAGAAACTGCTAAGTGTTTCTAGACAAGTGTAACTAGACAAAAATTATTCTTCCTATTACCTATTTTACTGAAACAGAAAGGAATATAAACTGTCTTGCTTCCTAAAGAATAAATAAACACTGTATTGATATGTGCTTTTGAATGACTAATTAGTGTGTTCTAATGAACCATAAGTATTAGTGTTTGAGATTATTTTTGTATTACTGTGTAAGAGCTATTTAAGGCTCTCTGACTCCAAAGCTAAAGATAGTTTCCTTAGTGCAATAAACTAAAACATTTGGACCATGTACAATATAGACTAAATCTGTATTGTGCTTGGATCTTGATGTACCCAAGGGTACTGGCTCATGCAGGAGGGCTCTTCTTGTGGAGTCAAGTTTCACACAGATTTCTCAGGTTTGAGCATTAAAGTGGGTTGTGAATTGAGCCTTTGCCATCCCCTTTTACGTCCCTGAACTCCAAAGCAGATTTGCTACTAAGACTGCAGGAAGCTTCATAAAAACTGGTGATCAATCTGAAAGTCAGAGGAACACTGCAGCCATCAGAAGGTATGCAGAAAAGAGTAAACATATAGTCATTCAATTATATAGGAAAGTATTTCCACTATTCTCTCTCAGCCTTGAAAAATTTGTGGCTAAACTCTTGCTTAAATAGTGAAAAAAATCTTTGTATTACAATGCAGGGCTTTCTTTAAGCTGAAACTTCTTGAAATCTTATAGTATTAGCACCCACAATATTGCACAGCAAGGGATTTCTAGGTTGACTGCATATTATGTGGAGAGATGTCTTTATCGCTTCCTGTGTTGACTTTATATATTGGGTTCTTGGAATTAAAATGAGTGATCACTTCCTGTTAGCCGTTCCTGATTTGTAGCCCTTTATCAAATTTACAGACTGTGTGTGCACTAATATATTTGGACACAACTTATAAAACTATATCGAGTTTATATCGAGTTTTAACACAGAAGAGTAACATGAGTAGGTTCCTCATTTTGTTTACAACTTTGTGGTTTGTTTTTCTTTTAATTTCTGCTGATGTTTGACTAGACATTTTCACAGATTCATAAACTATAGCCTTCTCTTCTGAATAGTGTGATTTAGCTCACTACCTTTTGTTATATGTGTTTTAATTTGCTACTAAAGGACATTCTCCTTCCTCATTTAATATAGCACTTCATGTTTGATGGAATTCCACAAAGATAAAGACTACACTGTGACTTATAGTCTAAAAATGTCATGGGGCTCTCTAAGTCAAGTGTGCCTTATGGTTCTGTAGCCCTGCAAAGAACTCTTTTGGACTTTGAAAAATTCTATCAAATTCTCCAGTAACAGACAGACTGAAGATTTACTACTTATGCTCCCTGATTACTGATAATAGACAAATAAGACTTGGTTTAATTTTGGGGGGTGTTTTCTTTTGTTAATTATTTTTATCTAGTTATTTCTTCCTTAATCCCTAAGATACTGCCATATCTTCTTCCAAGTTCAATTTTATCGCTTGGTAAGTGGTGTTCTTTCCTTTAGTCAAATCAGGAGAGTTGAGAAATACTTATCTCTCTCCTGGACTTAGAACTAGGACCAGCCATCTGACTTTACTTTTGGGATGGGTATTTGACTGCTTTGGTAAAGTTTCCTGTTTGAAATCTTTTATTTGAAGGCTTCTTTGTCTTTATCTTTAAAGAGCAAAATCTTGAAGATAAGCAGAGGAAACTTCTGTTAATGGTTGTGAATTTAATATGGTGTTTTGTGTGTGCTTGCACATAAGTTTTTATTTCCTAGTTGCTCTTGTTCCTTAACTCAGTAAGACAAATTCTTAATATCTCAGAACTTTGAGAATTTTGAGGAAAAATTGGAAATGTTTTTGTTTCTGTGAACCATCAAATATGAAAGTTACTCAGAAGCAAACCAATGACATGTTATAAAAAGCTAACTAGATTGGTTGGACAAAAAACTTATATTTGTTGGACTTGAGTAGACCATTACATAAGCATTCAAAGTTTATAAACACTAACCAGAAAGGCAAAATGCTAAAACTGACTGCTCCTAGGGTGATACAGAGCTAAATTAGACAATTTGCATTCTGAAAATTGAATGGAGTGTGTTATAGGTTTGCCACAAAATAAGGTAAAATTCACTTGCTTGAAACATTAAATGTAAACTGACAAAGCAGTACAGCAATAAGCAGCCATTCCCTGATGTAGCAAACAAACGTGAAGGGTTCAGTCCATAAAATTGCTCAGTTTGGTGGTGTTCCTATCAGAGAATCTAAAAAACGTCTTGTCCTACAGAGATTCTTTAAATCCCACAGATTTAACTCAAGTCCTGCTTATGGTGAAGGCTGACTCCAAATAAGTTCATGTACCCAACATTCCTGTAGCCTTCAGGGAAAGTTATTTCTGTAGGCAGATTTCTAGACACAAACACAAGCTGTGCCTTGCAAAACTGTCAGCATTCACTTCCTGGAAGCTTCCTTTAAAGAAATGTTCTTGGGTTGACTAAATCTGGCTTTAAATTCCTCCTTCTGCTCAACTGAGTCTGAAATGAAAGTTACTATATAGCAGTCTACTGAAAATATTTTTAGATATACTCCTGCTTCTTGATGAGTTGCAAAGATTAGATTTCTTTATATTGGGCAAAAGTGAAGTAATTTCCCTGTACTTGTGATGAATATTCAAAATACTGTAAAGCTGTCTTCTATGTTGGTTTTTTTAACCTTTTTTTCTTTTGTTTTGGTTTGGTTGTTTTGTTTATTGGTTGGTTAGTTTGCTGGGTTTTTTTGTTATGTTTCAGCAAGTTTTGAAAACTAATTGTGCAAACTCTGAGGCAAAAGCTAGAGCTTTGACTTCTCTCCCCTTTTACGAGATAGGTCAGTTGAACCTCTGAACCTGAAGAGTTCATGGTTTGGCAGATGAACCTCTGCATTGAACACATTAGAAATATTAACATGAGATTGAGAATACAAGAATTTTAATCCATGGACAAGTTCCATTTGTTTAAATGTTCTATAGACTGATCTTTTTTTTCACTAAGAACAAAATGTTGTCCATACTGGAAGTTTTGAATTCTGTTTCTGTAATGAAATTTGTGATTCATCTTTGGCTTGAAGAGTGAATAATGAAGATGATTTTTAACAGCACAATAAAATACCAATCCATCTCAAGACTTTTGCTATGAGTGAAAGACTTTTAGAATGATAATGAAGTCTGAAGTAAGAAAAGTTTAAATGTTATAGTATTACTTACATAATCATTTCAGATCACATGAATAGCAAAGGCTGTAAGAAAATAGTTGTAACAATATGTATGCATTTTAATATTTACACAGAAAAACATTACAGGATCTAAACTAATCTTGCTCCAAAGGGACATTTGCTTTATCTGTTTTTCTGAATTCCCTATGTGACTCTTAAACATAGCTGTCAGCCTTCCTCAGTGAAGGTGTACGGCATGCTGTATACACTTGGTGCTAACAAACGTACCTACTTATTTCCTATGGAGCTCCCAGCTGGTCAGTCTGGAGTAGCTATCGTGGTCATTCCTCTGAAACTGAACCAGTGCTGCTTAA
This sequence comes from Dendrocincla tyrannina, assembly GCA_035047865.1. Lineage (NCBI taxonomy): Eukaryota > Metazoa > Chordata > Aves > Passeriformes > Dendrocolaptidae > Dendrocincla > Dendrocincla tyrannina. Next base: position 33,413,209 of record JAWWMP010000132.1, on the reverse strand, counting down.
TAGCTTTAATATAATGGATGATCTATGCAGCAATAGTTCTAAGAGCTTCTGCTCAGGGTCAAGGTCCAGTTGTTTAAATATCTTCTCTCCCCTGCAATGTTTTATGTTCAGAAGGATATGGGAAAGGAGAGCGCCAGCACAAAATGGTACAGGGGAAACGTGAAGATATCTCCATTTTAAGGGGATTTTTAACATCTTGGGATGCAGTGTTGATTATACATTTATTTTGAAACAGATTAGTTTCCTAAAAGCAAAGCTATATTTTAAGATGTTTAGAAGTGACATGTTTTGCTGAAAATTGCTGGGTGTCAGTTTCAATTGCTTTAGGCACTTGGTTTCCATAACAAACACATAAATGCTGTATTTAATAGAGGGTCACTCTGCAGAAACTGCAGAATCTCAAAATGTGTGCCTTGCTGGGATGAGGTGAATTTAAACACTGTCAGTGCTCAGTAGAGTGATTGGGTTTTTGTGTCTTTGTGGGGTTTTTTGTTTGCTTGGGTTTTTTTTTGTTTTCGTTGTTTGTTAGGGTGTTTGGGTTTTTGGTGTATGTATGTATACATATATATAGATATATAAAATCAAGTTTATCTTAAAATATAGTACCTATACTGGGTGTGATTTGACCTAGAATTGGATTGCTCTTGCACTGAGTTGCTCTGGGTGTCTCAGGACAAACCCATCCATGATGGACACAGGCAGGCTGTGTCCATCAGTGCAGAGAAGGCACAAATGAGGATGATAGGGAGGAGAGAGTAAGATAAATAAAGATTCTGAGAACTCAGAGGGACTTTGTCATTAAGATGATCCTCTTCTAATCTCACCTCTAATTTCACTTCAGGGAATAGACCTTATTTGGGAAGCATGTCAAATTGCCCTCTCAGTGGGGGTGAGGTTCCTGGCAACTCACTAGCTGCAGTCTGGATAACAATGGTTATGAGCCCATAAACGTAGTGCTAATACATGTTCTTCATTTTGATCCTCTAACAGGGGTTTTGAACTAATTTTATGCAAAATAAGAACTGTCACTAATATTTTTAATTTTTGGTTGTGAAAAATTCTACAGATTATTAATTTTTGAAAGCTAAGAATTAAAAAAAAGGGAAGACTTGTATGTAATCAGAAATACTTTATAATTTGACAAAAACACTTAATCCTATTCCTGATATCACTCACTTCCACTTTTTCCAGCTCTTGAGATTTCAGAAAAAGAGGGGTGTGGGAAAGACCACGTTGCATTCCATCTTCTAATCTCACTGCCTAAACTGTATATCTGCAGTTCAGTCAATATATGAAAAAACCCCATCAGTTATTCTCCATGTAATTAGTATGAAGTGGCTACGGTTGGATAATAGCTCTTTCTAAATGGCTTCCAGAAACTATGCAGAATGTGTTTGACAGATTTTTGTTGTTGTTTTACTTCATTTTGTCAAGACAACATATTCTACTATCTTATTCCTCTTAGGTCTAAACTGGCCTTACAATTTGTGCATTAAATTTAAAAGTGAAAAATGCTTTAGCAAAACCAATTGGAAAGCTAAATCTACAAAACTTTTTTGTGTTGTATAGCACAAGGAAACAAAAATAGACTTATCTCATGAAAGTTGTGGGAAAAAAATGTATCTTATAGCAATAAACAATACTAAAAGAAGACTACTACTCATCTCTGTTCATGCCCAGACCTCAGTAAAATGGCCTGAAGAAATGAGAAGTTTTCTCAGCAATAAAACCCATCAAGGTTCTTATTAATATAACTTTCTAACTAATCTATGGAATATTTTAAGGGAGTAAAAGCAGTTTTTATTTAAGCACAAATACTCATGTTTTGATAACTTATAAAAAAAACAGGAAAAGAAATATCTATTCAGAAACTTGCTTAATAAAGGAAGAAGTCTGGCAATAAACTCCCAAACAAACAAATGAAATATTTCATTTGGTCTGAGACTTTTTTTTCTGTGGTTCAGACGGTACAATAAAAACCCCATTATTCACGCAGCTCAGCTCTGCAATCGGCTCTAATACAAAAACACGCTATGTCGGAACTGTGACAAATTGAGACAGAAACATTAAATTGATGAAGCAGATGCACACTAGAGGACTGTAGCTTGAAAGTTATATTAAACAGTACCAGAATTGGGTTAGATTTTTTGGGTTTTGATGTTGTTTTTTTCGTTCCTGTGGGGTTTTTGGTCAGTTTTTTTTTTCCCCTTGCTGTGTGTATGAAAGCAACACTCATTTTCTGGTGTGGTTTTTTTTTTTTTTTTCTTTTATTTGGTGTGTAGGTGTTTTTTTGTGGTTTTGTTTGTTTCCCATTTGCTTTATATGCAGAAACTAGAAAATATGTAATTTTCACTGTGGATGGACAGTATTGTTTTAAGAAAGGCCCACGAGAAGCTGCCTCTGTGGTGGGAACCCACCAGTATCACTAGCATGGTAGCTCAAACAGAAGACTGTAAACAATTTTGGAGATATTTTGACAGCTTTTTTTTAAATCAATATCAACAGAACTCAAATACTTTGTGTTCTTGTGTGATTAATAAAAGCATGAAAACCATCCCAAAGTATTTAAATGTGAATAATGTGATACTGAGAAAACATGTTTCCTTTCTATCTTTTTTCCATAAAAGAAGAATGCCTTTTCACTTGGTTCTAATTTCAGTGTGTCTCTTTCCATGTAAGGCATCAAGGTGTTTTTGTGGTGTCGAGTTTTTTTGGCTTTTTTCTCCAGAATTTGTTTCTGACAAAGTTTTAAGAAATTCACTTTTCTAACTAAAAATAACTTTGAAATATCCTCCAACCAGCTTCCACTAAGGAACAGAATTCCACCTGGTTTTAAAAGTCAGTTTAATATTCAGTGCATGATTTATTTTTTTAATGCACTTTACTGCAGAACAATAAATACCAAACCACCATAAATTAACAGTTTTTATAGGTGGCATAGAGAAACTTTTCTTAATAGTAACAGGAATATTAAAACTTCTTTAAGTTTTAAAATTATTAGATTCTAGCAGTTGGGCCAATAACATAAAGGGAACAAAACATGAGAGTATTAGTTATTATTATCTGAAACCACAGATCACAATAGAAATGTTGGAAAGTCATATTGTTAACTTCCAAAGGATGACTCAAGATGTTAATTGTTTGATGAAAGACCAGGAGATATGTGTCTGTATGCACACTACACCAGCAGATGACTTAGCCCAAGAACTGGAATCCTGGATGCATCTAACTTAAAGCTTTAAGGTTTGAGTTCATTTAGTACTTCAGAAGCTGTTGATGTTAGTGCAGATTTGCTGGTAAACTTACAAGTGTTTTTAAGATAAATGTCAGGCATATAGGAGGCTTAAATTGTTACAATGAAATGAGAAGTCAGGGAGATGGGGAGGAGGACAAAAAATGTTGATGTGTTGGGTTTCTTGGGTTTTTTTGGGAAGGGGTTTTGGTGTGGGTTTTTTCTTGATTTTTTTTTTTTTTTTGGTTGGTTGGCTTTGCTTGTTTTATTGGTTGTTGTTTTTTGGTGGGGTTTTTTTTTGTTTTTTTTTCTTTTTTTTTGGTGTGTGGTGTTCCTTCTGTGTTGTTTAAAATTGGTGAACTCTGAGTGTCTAAGACCTGTGAGGAAACACTAAGACTCTAAATATGGATTATTATGATAACATCTGTCACCACTGATGCCTTATTAAAAAGTAATTTTTCTTTCTGTTACTACAGCCAGTTTTTTGCATCATTACATTAATGATGTAATGGAAGAACACGGGGAGGCATAGACTTAAAAGTGGCTTTGGCATTCTCTGGTATCCAGCAGTCTCCTATGAAATAGGTTATTTCCAGTTTCCCCAGCTCTTACTCTGGTTGGGCAGAAAATATGTGCCTCTTACAAATCAGAGCCTGGTGGTTCTTGAGGATATGATTGGCCTGGTGTTTTGAAGAACTGACAGTCTCTTTTGGGTGCACTACCTAAGAAAAACTAAGTGACCAGAAAGTACAGGGAAAAATAGTTCTAATGGGGGGAAAAAAAAAAGTCTTGGACCCTTTCTAGATTCTACAGCTACTGTGAATTGTATTATGAGGAAATTGTAGGCTTGTTGGTGGTGGTGGTTGGTGTGGAGTTGCTGAGTGATATGCTTAGTAAGAAAGGATGCCAACAACTTCAAAAGCCTGTAGATCTCCCACAATGTATTTTATTACCAATTTATTTTCCTTTTCAATTCTCTGTAGCACTTACTGAAGAAAAAAGCCCAACAAACAAACTAAAAATCACTTTCTGTTTTATCCAAGCCATTCCTCAGTGTTCATATTATGATTAAACTCAGAACATTTTGGCTAGTGTTTTATTTATAGACTTTCAAAGAGAGGAAAATAACAAGTGCCTTCCAGGGTTTTCTAAGATACTACTTCCACATTCAACTTTTTACATTTTTACAAGTTCTTGGGCGATACAATTATCAGAATGTCTCTTAATGTGTCACAGAAATAAATTGATACAGAGAATTTTATTAGAAGAACTGTGGTGATTTGTGCTCCAGGATAACATTGCAGCTCTTGCTAATAGCACTAAATAGAAAGAAAAACTATCTTCTTTAAAAAATGCAAATGACATAAACACAACTTTGTTATTTTTAAAGTGAAACCAAAAGTGTGTGCCTGAAGTTGTGTTAGTTTGTGTCTCAAAACCTATTAAATGTCAATGTTACATTACCAATATTCATGTTTTGAAGCAAAATCCATGTAGTTCCTATGAGGGAAACAAGTATTTTTATTTGGCAGAATGAGAATATCACATTGTGGGGGAAAAATAGGCAGCCTGGTGTGACAGATGGTGAGACCTCTAAAGCAGCCATTGGTATTAAAATTGAATTTAAAATGATTTAGTAGTTTTATAGGTTTTTCTCTATGTGAATGGATGACACATATAAATTGAGTTCAATAGAATTTTCCTCATGCAGATGCTCTCATTTGTTTGGATGGAGCTATTGGACTGATCCTCATTTTGGGAGATATGCAGATACATGTTTAAAAGCCTACCTTTTGTCTCTGAAAGGATTTGCTTTTCCAGTGCACTTGAGGAATGTTGCTGGTTTGTGTCTGCATTCTCAAGACAATGGATTTGCTGGGCTTTGCAAATAATGCTGCATTGGGGCGCTTTCTGCCATCCTTTTTAAACGAGGTGGAAGGATGTATATGGAAGTGAAATTAATTTTTTTCTAGGTCAAAAGAAAAAAATGACATTTCATCTAACCATGGCTAACCAAAATTTTAAATGTTAGATGCTTGCACTTAAGCCTGTAAACCAATCCTTAAATACATGTGGTTTGATTTTTTTTTTTTTTTTAATTTCCTCCCTTCTTCCCCCCTCCCACTCCAGGTATTCAGCACATTTCATAATTTCAAAGGATATATTTATTAGGTGCTGAGTGCCCTCAAAATTCTGATTCTTTCATTTAAAAGCACTAGTGAGATGAGAAGGTTAAAATAGACTAACTTCTAGCTTTAAAAATTGTCCTCTGATTTAATTTTATCATACTTGCTATACAAAACATCAGATATGCTTTCACAACTTTAATACTTGAATTTAATGATTTTCTGGGTGTATTCTCATTATGTACTTTATTCATAACAGAATGGCACTAAGAGGAAGATAAAGTGTCAGCTCTTTTAAAGTGGATCATTTTCTGGCTGGTTATACACAGGGGTCAGGCTCAGCACTGAGGAGGATTGATATTATGAATAATACCTACCTGAATGGCAGAAGCTAGACATGGCAAGATCCTTCAGAAGACTGATATAAATTTTATTTAAGCTAGGCTGGGCCTTGTATTGGCTGAAAATTGTGACCATCTGCTAGCTGCTCATTAAAAAAAAAACAGTAAAAAAATCAGATTAGTGGTGCTACAATTACATCTTCCATTTCAGAGTTTTTAATACAAAAATTGATAGAAACCTAAAACATTAAATTCTTTTGAAATCTGGTCATATTGTTTTCCTAAAACAATAGGAAAGCTTTTCTATAATTTGCATAGTTATGCATACTTCCTTTCATCTGTGTCACGTTTTTCAGGAATATTCAAGCAAGCACCTGGGTGGCAATTTTTATTGGTACTGTCAACACCAGCAGTTTCACTTTGTGCTTCTAACATGTAGTTTTAAAAATAATACATTGAAAATAAATGGGATATACTTTCAGACACATGTTTATCCACGCATTTCTATTTTGGTATATTCCAGCCTTGAAAACTGAAGAGGTATTTTAGAAAATCATTGACTTGGGACTCTTTGGGGAGAGTTGCAAGAACAGCACATATGGATGAAGCTGTATGTTTCTAAGATGCTACAACACCTTCAAATTTGCTGACTCGCTGGAACTTTTGAATCTATTTCTGTTCAAGCCCAGTATGAGTAGAATTAGAATATTTTACAAGGAAGGGACCTAATGTAACCACCTTTGGTGATGTCTCAGATATTTGATTTTGAACTCTTGATGATATTTAACTGAGTTTTCTTACCTAGTTTCCGTGACCTGCCCTCCATAATTTCTTTAAGGAGACATATTCCTGCCCTTTAAAAATTTTGTAATATGTACCAGGAAGTTAGACACTTGCTAAGAAATCAATTTTCTATTCCAGTAAGTGTTCCAGTTGCTGAATTTTACACAGGAATTGAGATGCATTAATCATTTATTTTCAAAACAAGTATTTAGTTGTGCCAGATTAAATAAAATTTAAATAAACTATGTGAATGCAGCTTTCAAATTGACACATTTATATTTCTTTATAAAAAAACATCAGTGAAGAAAAGCAGGGGTTTGGCTCAAGAATTTAACTGGCATGGATAACTCCATAATGGACTTCTCTGGAGATTCTACACTTCAGTGTTCTCTGAGGGAGAACGATTTCTTATCTTGGTTTATGCATGCCAGATTTTATACCAAAAGGCTCATTGGAAACCTTGAAATGGTCCAGGAAAATACATTCCTTTATGATATTTACATTTATATTTATATATTTGCATTCCTTTCTGATATATATTTATATCTAGATATTTCAGTAAATAATTTGGCATCCTTTTCTATGAATTTAGGAACATGTCACTCACCTGGAATTAAAAGCAAGACTTTGACACAATTTGGGATATCTCTAGGTAACAATTTCTTGGTTCAACAAAGGGTAAAACTGTGTTCTAGCTTTCAAGGGAGTCGTTCATGGTGAAATGTCTTCCTATGTGAACTTGCTGTTGTATCTAAAATTGCACATGATCAAACATGGTAGATGTAGACGTCTAAATATGCGAATGCAGCTCATGATTGATTCATGCCTTAGACTAACTGGGAAGTCAAATTACTGCTCTCTGATCCTAATAAATTTGAGATGATGTGTGTTGCTGAACTGAGCTGTTCAGAGGCAGAGTAGTGCAACAGTCATGATTTCATTAATGACCCAGTCCCTTAGAGACATCAAGAGATGAATACAGTTTTGTTACCTAAAGGACAACTAACTTGTGAAGTTTGACAACCACTGGTTATTTCAGTCAATTCTTTCCATATGTGCCACAATTTAGAGCAAGACAAATGTTAGGAAAAAAGATTCTAGGTAAATAATTTAACTAACACCAGTGAAAAATTCTTCAATTACGTATTACTCATAAACCTTCCAGCTATCCCTACCGTGACTAATAAATATTGAATAGTTGCTCTGAAAAGGTTCCTAACACACTGCAGCTAAAAATCGTCCAGGCTGCTGTAGGAAGAATTAAAGTACACATCTTTACTGCCTTACAAGTTTTTTAAGTTCAAAATTTCCATACAACTTCAGCCAGAAATAATTAAATGGTAAATAAGCTGACACTGAATGCCTGTATATTTTGTATCTATGTGAAGAGAGGATTTCTGCTTTCTTTCATACTTTTGTGAGCACTGAAAAATGATGAACTCATGTGACTATAGTAGACATAATTTTATAAGACTCACGATTTCTTCTGAATTTTCCAGCAAAACAAACAAACAAAAACATACAGAAAAGTATATCTTTCCTCTATATTTAGAAATGCTTGTAAAGTAGTTCACATACTTTGTTATCTTGTTTCGTTGTCCTGGGTATCAGTGAAGAATTTCACTTGGCATAGCGTGAAAAACAGGAATGAAATAGAATATTGAGAACCCTGCCCATCATGTCCGCAACAAGTGCTGGATGCTCTTTTCTTCTTTCCACGTACGTGTTATTGTAACACTCTACCTGGTATCAAGTAGAGATTAAACTTTGGAGAAAAGTTACCTGAAAGACATGTCACAGAATGTGAAACAGCAGGATGAGAAGGAAAACACTATTTTGTTCATTTGTCTCTGGTGTGTTGTGATTAATTTGTCAGATCTGCTTTCATTTGGAAGTTCACATTTGCTTGCCAGTTGACCAGGAGGCTTCTCTTTGACAACTGTGGAGTCATAATAATAGCTTTGATACTACTTATCTGTGAAATCACTTGGAAAACTGAAGATGGTGAAAATAACAGCCTATTATAAAAAACTCATGCTGCAAGTTTACATATCTATATATACTTATATCAAAAGTATAGATGTATATACATATCTGGAGAAGCTTCTGCAAGAAAAGAAATTTCATTTATTACTGTGATTTAAGTCCTACCTGCCTCAGAGAGGTTTTCTAATTAAGCATATATTCATTTTCTCAACATCACACTCCATGGCTATACCCCTCTATATTAGTAATGAAAATCTATGGTGGGTCATGTGTCTTTACACCTCAAACTTCATGATCATCACCAAATGCTTATTCCTATCTTTAACAAAACAGCCATAAGTGAGCAATCACCTCAGAGAAGGATTCACATCTGTACGACAGACTAGATGATGCGCACAGTATTAGAAGCTAGAAACTGATTTACTTAAGAAAGCATAGACCATATAACAAATAAATACATAAGCATAGGTTTCTTAAGCTGTTAGCCAACTTTCAGTATTATCAATGTAAACACCTTGTCAAGAATTTTTTTCTCTATTTCTTTTTTCTTAAAGCAGATGCTGTCACTTTTTCTTGTTTTAGCCAAGGAATGCCTATCACTTACTGTCCCTATCTGTGTTCATGTTCATGAGTCAATGTTATGACACGCATTTATGTGGAAAAGTCATTTTGACTCAAGTTACTGAGAGCAACAGCAAAAGTAATAAGAAGTCTCATTTGAAAAGAAGAAAATATTTTTTCCCCTCTCCTGTCAGACAATATATTTGAGGTGGACAGAAAGGTGTGCTTAATGAAAGTTACCTACCATAACAGAGTTGGTAAACTTTAGAAACTAATAGGGTAAATATTTTAGAATCTTAAGACTAGTTGTTAGTCTGATGGGGAGTATCTGCCATCTGGTGTCTAAATGTGCAGTGCACTTCAAAGGTGAAGAATTGAATGTTCGGGTGTGAAGGGTTGCCTTTATTGTCTCTAAGCAAATGTTAAATGGGGTCAAAAAATGTTCTGTTTTTTTGCAAAGTCTGAAAAGTTCATCTAATTTTGTTTACCCTAAGTAGCTGGTATCAGTTATAGCAGACATAATCTTCATGAATGCAATTTGGCAAGGGGGCTGAAAGATGGAAATCCAACAAAATGCAGCAAATAGACATGTTCAGTTTGGTCAATCCTGACCACCAAAAAATGGTGATCTGCCTACCGAAGAGAGATGATGCGATCTTAGCTGGTCTGCCAAACACAAAGAAAGGTGAAAAATAAGTATTTGCCAAGAAATAAGTATTTCCCAAGAAATGAGGACTGCAGCTAAATGTCTGGTTGAAATCACACCCAGATATAACATAGCTTTTCTCAATGATTAATATGTAATTTACACCAAATGAGGCATGCTTGTATTTACATATGTACATAATTAGCTTGTAAAAGATCCATCAAAATTGTCAAAACTCCATGTTTATTCCTGCCCTCTGCCCTCTGGCCTTTACTGGTTAGTTCTAAACATTCTTTCCTTTTATCCTTTACTGCTATCTTGTGGTGTGTGGTGGAAACATCATTTTAGTGCCTTTTCCCCTTCCCTTTAATTACTGTTAATAAAAATGTTTAAAGAATGCTTTGAAGCAGAGAAAAGTAATTAATTTTGTTTTACATAGGCCTTCACTAAGCCTTACTTTATATTTAAATATTTCTCTGTTAAAGTATGAATGGAGTATGAACAACACTAAGATGTGCATAAATCCAAAACCTGACTTTTTTAACACAGAAAATGCAGTTCTGAAAACTGCCTACTTCTGACACAACTCTTAGAGCAATAAGACCCCTCAGGTGGTACTATGGGAAATTATTAAGTATATATCCTTCAGAGTACTGTCTTTATAATTCATATCACACCTTTCACTTTTAGCAAATGAAAGCTATGTGGAGAGGTAAGAGGCTGGGACCTGTCAACTCCTTACATAACAAAGGGCACAAAGACCTCTGGGGCCAGCCAGGTGAGAGGACACTGGGAGACACAGCAGAAGCCAAAGACCTGGGGGGAGAGCGGGACTTGGGCAGGTCTAGACTATAAAAGCCCAGGGGTTCCTTTGCTGGCATTCTTCTAGGAGTCACAAGCTTGGGCTGTTTCTACGTTACTGCGCCATCAATAGATTGCTTTGTGGAACAAGACCTCTGTGAACTTAAACTTTATGGAACTTTCCACGTGCTATGGGAAGCCTTGGGTCAAACTGGTAAGGAAACGTGGTCTGTGAGTGTGGGGTGTGTAGGGAGTCAAGCAGGGCTCCTTTCGGGTCCCTGGAGCTGTGTACTGTGAAAGGGGCTTCATTCCCAGCAGTTGAAGTCTCTGGTTTTGGGAGTGTGATTGCCAGAGAGTTTCCCCTGCCCTTCCCCTGGCCCCACCTGATGCCCAGGCTAGGTAAGATTCATTGACACTAGAAAAAAAGAGATGACTAGTAGCTTTCATGTGAAGCTTTTGGTAGATACTTTCAGATTACTTACAGTAAATAATGCAGAAATTAGGATTCTGATTATTTCTTTTAATACACTACTTAAAATTGTACACAAAATATTATGTTTTTTCATTAGCTTCAGTGATGCTACTCATTCTGCATTTTTATGGCTTCATACGAGTACCTTCTAGAATTTATTTTATTGAAGGCTGGTCACTGTGTACCATGAGAGCTCATGTGGCTTCAGAAATGAAGGATACAATGGTGACCTTTCATGTTCATATTTTTCCTAACTATTTGAAAAGGTATTAAATCACTGACCAGAAAATCCTTTAACAATAGAGATTTAAACCTCAAATTTAAATTTAGTCAAACAGTTGTTATAACAAGATTGTTCTTGTGTAAATCTAACTCGGTCTTTCAGCATTAATGTACACAATATGAGAAAAACTCATGTAGTTTTAATAAGGTACTGAATAAATGGTATGCTGTTTTGTTCAGTGATGACTAATTTGCTATTTTTTTAAACCCCACTGCATATTTACAGTATTCACTGATAGCAGCATCAGGTCACATCTCTTTATGTCTATTTTCCTTTCTGTGTGTAAGCTTAGTCTATTAAAATTATTAATTTGCTTCCTGACTCAAATATTCAAATATTTGTGACTCTCTTCACTTCTTTTAGTAAATCTGTTGTGTTATATGTCAATTCTACTGCCCTTTTGGTAAAAAGTTACTTGGGCTACTTAAAGTGGTGGAAGCATCCATTAACTTCTCTCTGTAAGATGCCTCTGCTAAAGTCAGCTGCTCTTGGTCTGCCAGTTCTAACAATCTGGGCAACAGACATGGCTTTCATTGATGTGGTACTGACTTTGCTCACTTTCTTGGCCTGCTTAATATAGGAAAAAAGGTGGCTACCCATGTGCAACCAGCCTAACATTGTTATTGCAATGATTTTGATGACCCAGTGTGTGTATGATTACTCTTCCTTCCCTTTCATCTCCTGCGAAATTTTGGCCAGTATGCCCCAAGTCTTCCATGTGAACTGAAGGCAGAATATCTGTGCTCCCCTAGTACAATTCCCCCCAGGCTTGATCAAAGTCCTCTCTATGCACAGAGAAAATATCAGGAACCCTGCCACTAACCATCACGAAGTCCCAGCAGGTCACTGTGGCTTTGGTCTCATCTCTTCTCATTACAGTGTGGAGCAAGATTACCTACACCAGACATCCACTCCTCATAGCTGTCTCTTATTCCTGTCTAGATGGGGATGAAAAACGCACTTGAAATGTCAGAATGTTCTATAATAAAAGAATTGTCAACAAATGGAATTATGAGTTATTTGGGGAGATGGGTAGGAAGTGGAAAAAATAACACACTCTAAACCACTCTCTGAAATGGTTTTGAAAGTAAAAGCCAAAGTTAAATTTTACACAGGGGACAGAACTCATGAACAATAAAAACAAAGGGTTGGAAATTGAATGAAAGAATTCTGACATTCAATGTATAGATAGTAGTTGTTAAACAAATGACATGTGTGTACAGACTGAGAAATACTGGGAAACTATAAAACATAAACCTAAGATATTAAACTGAGAGGATGTACGTATATAAAAAAAAAGTAGGCATAAGAAGTTTTAGATAAAAAAATCAAATAAACCCAATTTTTTTATGATAATTATGATAACTTTTTTCAAGTAAGATCTAAAGAGTTATATTAACAGCAGAGCGGTTCAGCTAGTAAAATTGTCTTGTGGACAAACACACAGTTCAGGCATGGTTCTTGTTGTATTTTCTGAAAAACATTTTCTTCACACTTGTGGTAGAAGGAGTTACTCCAAATAGTGAGTTTGTCATAGCAGGTTACATCATCCACACAACAAGCCTTCTCATTAACTGCAGTAAAATGCATCAACTCTATACAGGAATCAGGTTGCCTTTTTGCTCTTTGTTTTCCACAGTTATTTTTCTGAAGCTCTCCCACAAAACTATTTCTAGGCTGTTTGATATTTCCTGCTTTGATGGACCATGAAGTTATTAGTTATACCCAGTGGGACATGTCGTTTTCTACACAAGCAATGCATATAATTAGCATTCCTGGGGGAGTTCAGTGTGTGAGTGAACAGTACCTCCCTGAAACGCAGAGTCTCATAAGGGAAGATTCCCTAAGGTGTATCCGAGGAAGATCATCACCTAGACAGTAGAAGCAGTCTTCAAGTTTGCTATTTAAAAGAAAGCTTGTTCTTTGAATGAATCCTGTCTAACTCACCATTACAAATGGTCTGCTAACTAGAATATCAACATTTAGTTAGGATACAGGCAGTGATGTAATTCCTCCCTGTACTTCCAAGTATGTTAACCAAGTTTTCCATGTGAATGAAGTCTCTTACTTACAAAGCATAAGAAATCTGTTTTGCCAAACCATTATCCATTTTTCAGACCTTCAGTTTGGGTAAAATTAAGAGTATATGCAAAAACTGTTAGGTGCCAATGTTTTTAGCATTTTTTCTAAGCAGTGTCTAAAAGTCCCTGAGTAATATCTTGCACTATTCCAGGTGATGATTTTGTGCTTTTTTTTCTCCCCATAAATGTATGTGTGCAAACACAATAGGCAAGAAGTGGGGAACAAAGATACAAGATTTGTGAGGCAGTTTTTAGAAAATGACAGTATTTTCCTGTGACAAACTACTTTATATTTGTTATTGTTTATTTTCCCAATAGATTTTTGTGTCTTTGATTTAAGAGATGTTAGAAATTGCTTCTTTATAGCAGGACAGATATATTTTTTGGATCCTAATGAAAATAATTTATTGCTGGCTTGCTATTTGTATTTGCCATTAAATTTTAGATGTCTGTGGTCGAAAATGATCTTATGAATTTTTTTGCTCTTTTAGAATCTGTTCTAAGTAATGAAGATATTGTTCATTTCAGGTCACTGAAACTTTGGTGCCAGTCTTAGTGCATTCCTCTTGAAATAAGTTTCTTTTCTGAGCTGTTACGTTATTTTCCTTTCTATTTTCGTTTATTCTGGTACATGGTAACCTTATTATTTTCAGCTTTCTTCCAAGCCAGGATTAAGCAAATGTAATTATATGCTGTGAAAACCATTACAGTAGTCACAAGAAATCACAAAATTGAACCAAATTGATTATATAATTTCCCTTCATTGTGGGTTTGTTTCCAAAATAAGATAAGCAAAAAAGTCTTCTGCTTTTATGTAATGTTTATGGAAGTGTTTGAGTTAATAGGAAGTTGGAAAAACCTCACATATTTCCCAAAGATGCCTCACTTTCCCTGTCATCAAGACGGTCTGTCCCTCTTACTTTTGACTTGAAAAATTATGTTTTGTGGAATAGAGAACAAGAATACAGAAAAGAGGACAAAGCAATTGTATTTCCTTCCAAACTAGCAGCTTCAAAAAAAAAAAAAAAAAAAAAAAAAAGAATATGAGCTTGAAATCCTTCTGTACTACCACTTTCTGGCAGTCTGTAGAAATTCATTTAAAAATGATAATTTGCCTCATAAGCATTCCTGTATTTCCTATTGCTGCTGTAACTGAAGTGTTGATAAAAGATACTGCTTATTACAATGACATACTGTGGTGTTGGCCAAATGGTATCTATTGTTAGGTGATAATAGCCAATTGCACTGTCTAATTATGATCACTGTTGAATCACAGGTTGCTGGCAATTTGCATTATATCAGTATTTTTGGCAATCCACCGGGACCTGATTTAGTGCAATACATAATTTTCTCATTGTTTTTGAGTCCATTGAGTATTTCATTATGTCTTTTGAAAAATATATGATAGACTTTAGTAGACAGGCATTTATAGATAAGGTTGCTGTGCTTTGGGTCTTTTTGTTTCTGGTTGGTTTGGGATTTTTTTATCAGACTACAAATAAACTAATGTACTCTTTGTATTTTGTATACTGGCTGGTTTTCAAAAAACGGAATATAAGAAAATCCCCAAACCTCTTTATATCTTTGACAGATGATTGTTTTCCATGGATCATATGATTATATTTGCTGAGTGACTGTGCCTAGTAATTTAGAATCTACCTCATGTTCATGGTGGGCTGAAGTGTAGATGTCAAAAGCCTTGAGACTTGTGGTCTGTAACAGAGAGGAGAGTTCACCAATCTCTTTCTTCTTCCAAGAAAAGGGAGAGAGTGCTGCTTCTTTCAGCAACTTGACATGTTCCTTTCCTGTCCAAAAGCTTTATGTACTTTTTGCAGTTGTCTTTTAGCTGTTCTCATATAATACACTTGATATATTCTTTTTTTTTTCACTGTGTCTTCTGGTTGGAATACTGCATGGGCTGCCTATGTTTCTGACTCTTAAAACACACACTAGTGAGTCCATGGTTGTAAACTGTAACATCTATATGCTGGAGAGGAGAGGCTCTGTAATAAAACCTGCCATCCTATTGGGATAACTTTTCAGAGTCAGCATTTGTAGCTGTTCTATGCATTCCAAGTTAATAATGACAGAATGCCATGGTTTTTAAAGTATACAAAACGTTGTGCACTGAGGAAAGGAGACGTTTAATAATTTGGTGGGGCAGTAGCAATCTCTGTTGTATAGTACCTGCTGGAGACACAAAGTTTAAACAGAATATTTTGTTAATAAATATTAACAGAATATTTTGTCAATAAAACACCAAAATCCAAATTAAACAAATAAATAGAAACAAATAAATAAATAGAACCTGGAGGAAAAGGAGAAGACAGATTTTGGAAAAACAACAGCAATGATGCTAAGGGAAGAATTATTTTATGAAGCAAGATGTTGAAATTCCTCCAAAGACTTGAGGTAGAGGCTTTTCAAGAGGGAAAACTGAACCACATTTCCTCAGAGTAATACAGAGTATTATTCTCAGCATCAATAAAACATCAAAACGGTAAGAAGTGTCATGAATAAAATGAAGAGAATATTTTGGATTACATGGGAAGTAGACGTTTTAGAGAATTGTGGCAGATAGGTTGGATTTTGGATTTTAAGTTATTTATTCTGAAGGTTTATGGGTATAATTGGCATGATGGTTTCTGTGTTCTTACTCAAGTAGTAAAACCTAACTTTCTTGAATTGCCAAAGAAAATGAGTAGTTAAGAAGATTAACTGTCAGTATTGATTTTTTAATACTTAAAAAAAAGAGTAGTAGTATATCAGAACCACAAATGTTAATATTCCCTTTCTATGAATAGTAAGTGTTTAGTGAAGTCCAGTGATTCTACTGCTACACAGTAGCTTTGAGAAATGGCACTTACTAGAGGCACGTTTGTTTTCTAGAACATGGTATTACCACAGATCACCATATAACAAAAGCTTTTTTTCTTTTTACACAACAGATTACAGATAGGGCAAGTGAGAAGAGCGGAAAAAAGTGGATGGCTTGGAAAAATGGTATACACAACATTGGAACAGTACTATTGAAAAGATTTTGTTTCTTAACCACAGATAACAAAGATACTTCACCTTGAAAGCAATCTATCCTTAAAACAGTGTTACAGAGCATCCTCTGTGAGACTGTAAGTCTCACATAAACTGAAAAGAAAAAGAACGGTACAGTAATAACTGTGAGCAAAATATGTGAATTAAAAATATAATTTTTTTTATTAATCTACACTAAATATTGTAGGTGGAGCTGTGCCTGGCTTCAAGAGTTATGTGAAAGGGCCTATCAGAAAGGGACAGCAAACTGTCAGAAAAGGTGACTTTTAGTTTTTAGCAAATATTATGAAACTATCAATTGTCTAAATAACAATTAGATTCTACATTAAAATGCTAGCCAAATATTAAGCTGATGGGCTTAAATGAGTGTAATACGAGTAGAAAAGGTCTGCATGTATTGTTGTTTCCTGATAAAAATCCCACCCCAGTGAAGAATGTGCTATCTAAACTCCTTTAGATTGCCACTAGATGGTGATAGTAACTATAAAGAGATCAGCTATGCTGACGTTCAATACTGAAACTTGCTTTGCAGACTGGTATTTACAGTCTGGAACCAATAATACCCACCAGCTCTGTAAAACTGGGGAGACACGTAACCATTTTTTATTTCAAAACTTTTAGAGTCATTGCTGACTAAAGACCTAAAATCCTGTTGTGCTTTATCCTCTTACTTCAAAATGTGCTGTGTAGTGCACTTCAATGAGGATGGAAATAACATGGAGCTACATTTTATAGTTCAGTGTAAAAAAAGGGTAATACCAGCCATGGTCTGGAATGCTTCAGGAAGCTGCAAAGCATGATTTGGAACATGAATTTATGGAAATGTTCTGTTTGAACACCTGTGTTTCTGTATTTCCTCCCATCTCAGCAGCACGGTGCAATAGTTTCTGGTTTTTCAGATTGCAACTGGAGGTATTGGCATTGGGAAGGGCGTGTAATTTCACGAGGAATATGAGTTACGCTTTGGAAATTCTATTCTGTAACGTATCTTATCAGGCATTAAAATACACATACACATGTTTCCCTGGCTAAGGGAAAGCTAATAGCTTGGAGTTCTGGAAATAATTATAAACAAGTATTCGACTGATTTCAGTGATCTCATCAAAACAACAACAAATTACATTAATTTTGTACTGGACAGAATTCCATCTCTGGAGCTTAAAACACTTTTTGGGTCCAAAATAATGCGTGATTTGAAATTTAATTTGGCATCTTTCGGAAAACAAACAAATTGTTCCATGCTCTTTCTTCTCCTTCTGCCCTCTTCTCTTCCCCCAGATGTTTAAGACTACACATAAATATTTTCAATTTGTAGTAAAATATGTGTAGGGTAAATATCTGTGACTAATGAGTATTTTATGTTAGTGCCATTTTCTAGCCTTTTAGACATCTTGTTAATCAGTGTGTATGCGGTACCATTCATCATCAAAAAATTTTCCCAGGATGCTGTGAGGATTTTGGTCTACTCATATATTTAACAGATTTAATAGGCTGCCCAATTGCCTCTCTCAGGAACATGCAATCAAATGCATGCCCATCCCCTTTAATGTATCAGAGGCCCAAAGCCCCCTGTTTACATCAGGGTTCATTCTATTCCTGTTAAGGTGTAGTTACCTATCCATAAGCATTAGCATGTAACTGTCTAACAGATGTCGTTGAGTCTTCCATCATTTATTTTCCTTAGCTGAATTAAAAAAAATATCAGTGTTCTTCAATATAGTAGGCCATTAAATTGTAAATTTAAGACATGGTGAAATCAAGTTGAAAGTCTTGTCAAAGTCACTGACAGCAAGACATAACTCATCTCAGGTTTTCTCAGTTTGCAAAATGATATTTGTAGAGATTTAAAGCTCTGAGGATCAGCCAATTAATACCTCACTGATAAAGATGACTATGATTTTTCAAGAATAGCTACCTTCTATTGTGAATAAAAATATTTTGTTTTCTGATTCCATGTTGAACGTTTATTTCCTATAAAGTTCCCCATTGCTTTTGGTTTCATAAAATCACTGGCATGAATGTTAACCCTTAACAAATCTGTGTGCTATCAGATAAACATTGATGAATTTCACTTTATGAAAAAGACTGATATATCTGGCAGTGTCTCATTAGTGGTTTAATTTTGAACAGAAGTCTGTTTTTCATGTCAGTAGCCTGGTTCTCTTGCTTGCTGTGCTTTGGTTGATGTGGAGAAGTCTCTTAGTACTTGAACTGGATTACTCTCAGACAAAACTAAATTACAGATGCTTTACAAGGGTATGCTTAACGCACATCAACCTTCAGTGCGCAATGGGTCCCTTGAGCCATAGTGGAGCTACTTCAAATAACCTATAGAATTCATGCAGTGTGGGTAGTAAGTTCTCAACCCATTTATTCAGATATGCTGATCTCTTGTTTGTCTATGCTATGTGCTAAAGCACATGGTCTTGTACCAAATTCCAGATTTTTGCCTATTCATAAAGTTGTGAAGTGGTTTTTGTGTTTTTTTTCCCCCTTTGTGGTTCTTGTTGGTTAGTTTTTGGGGCCTTTTTTAGGCCCCAAAATCCCTTAATTTTGCTAGGTAATGCAATAGTAGCTGTGGGGGCAAAATTATAATCTCAAAATAATAAATAAAAATATTCCTATTGCCCAATAAAACATATATTCAAAGGTATAGTTAAGGATTGGTAAGAATGAGGGTGCTATACCCATAAAGTCACTTCTTTAAATTATGAATGCTATTAAAAGAAGACCAGATGTTCCACTGAGCTCATTTTGCTCCCAGTATTTTTCCTGTAGGTGCTATAAGAAGTAATTATTCTGGCTTCAAAATAATGAAGTCAGCTAGGAAGGGGACAAGTTTTCAATAAACATGCCAAAATTTACCTCTTTTGCAAGTGCTGTTTCTTAGAGTTAGCTGAGGAAGTACTATTTCCTTGTTTATTCTTTGTAAGAAAGCCATTCCAGCTAACTAGTTTGTCAAGAATACTGACCCATGAGAAAACAGCACTCGTTACAGAAAGAGAACTACTGCACAAGCTTTAGGTAATTTGATGTGAACACTTCATAATTCATGATACTGAAAATTATTTATGCCAATAAATATGCTGAGATATCCCTACTTCATTTATCAAATCTGGCTCTGCACTGGTGGTGGAAGTGTTCGAGTCAATATTTGACAATGTGAAACAAGGAATGGGCCAAACTGTGTTCTCCAAATACCTTCCCATTTTTAATATAATATTTCTATAGGCTTTTAGCTCACTTTACAAAATATCTTATAATTACTTCCTTGAAAGGCATCTGAATTGAAAAATCTGAACATTAAATAGTACCTTCTACATTTTTTTTGTATTCCTTCACTGTTCCATCAGGGTCATGCTTCATCTGTTTACATAAATTCAAGTGTTTTTCACATAGAATATTGAATTTCTGCTCTTCACTTTCAGTCAACTGTCATATTTACTCAGAACTGATTTTTTTCTTAGTAAGTCAGCACAAAGCTTTGCAAGTTAACGTTCCTTTATTTATTTAATTTATATATCTGCTAAGCAGAATGTTTCCAGCAGGGAAGCCTACAGGAATTCCTAGAAACAATAGTAGTTTGAATCACCAGATAATGAGACAAAAGATAGAATAGATTCTCTTTTTCCCTAAAATGTGTCTCTGTTCTTATTGATGCAGAAAGACAATTGCCATTTCATGTATGCAGTGACGGAAACCTGGTTATATGGCCATGAGTGGTGCTGTTGATGGATGTTTTGCACTGAATACACTTCCCTTGCTGTTAGAAAAATGTTTTACTGGAAATATAAAGTCTGAGAACTGAAGTTATTTGTTTTAATAAGGGAAGAATGTATTAACTTTGTGATCATAGAAACCATTAATAATAACAGACAGGCTTATTTTACTTAAAAATAACAACAAAACACCCAACCCCAAAACTTTTTAAACTTTATTTATCATACCTTATGGACATTTTTCCTCCCTAGACATCTACCATTTATTATATAAGACATGTTTACACAAGACATTAAAGGAAGATAGAGATTTAATGCTGCAAAAAGAATTGGCATTCTATTACGATATGGTAGGAATTACTCAGAATGGAGCTGAATAAGTGAGAAATAATGCTATCTGTATATATTACTTTTGAAACATTGCCTGCTCCACTTGCTTAGGAAAAATAAATAAATCAACCTTCTCCAGTTTGCACTGTTACAATTACTTTTTTAGTCAATGAGACTGATATCCTTAAGCATTCCCCCCAAATCATAGTTAATTTCTTGAAAATTATAACATAATTTTACACGTTTGTGTTATGTTTAATTTCAGGGACAAAAAAACAGAAAAAAAATGGTCATAAAGCTTAATAAGTACTTGATAAGAACATATCAAACGTCAAAGGTGTTTGCAAAGAACAATCTTGAAGTTCAATACAGACTGAAAATTAAGCTCATGTGTGCTAGCATGTTACATCGACATGTAAGATATACCATGCCTTGTGGCTTCCATGTTGAAATTCAGCACTAATGTTGGTAAATTGTTTTGTGCTTGTTATTCATGGTCTATATTGCTGGTAAGTTGAGCTCTGCAGCATTTCATTTCATATTTTATGCTATAATAGATAGTTCAGTTGTAAAATGTCCTTTACCCACAAAAGAAAATTTTGCAGTCTGACATATAAAACATTTTCAAGTCTTTGTGCTTAGAAGATTACAGTCACATGCAAAATATGATGAATTTTCTTTTGAGATATAATGAAAAGACAAGAGGACATATAAAAGTAACACTGAATTATTACACAGACTCAGAGAAATAGAGAGAATGATTATCTAATGAATGTTGCAAATCATAATGCCATCTTTTGAAAACTGTGCTCTGTTTGTAGAGCACGTGCAAAGAAGGGTGTGATTATCATGTAGCCTGATGAATCTTCACCAAGCAATGGGTGAAATTTAGAGCAATACAGCTTGTTTTATGTTATTTTGATCCAGACAGATCCAGCTTACATATTGAACAATAACTCTACACAAAGCCTAGTAGGAAAGAGACATACTAACTTTGCATCATGAAATGTTGCCTATGGCATGCAGAAATATAAATGAACACCCTTTAAATTTTTGTGTAAACCCACAAATTGCAGTAGGCAGTAGCAAGTGTTTGTGGTTTCTCTACTGTTAGTATTGGAAATAGCGGTACACCTGATCTATATGTTTCTACCTTGCTGATGGATGAACAATGAAAGAATAATATGGGATGTACTGTTTTTTTTTAAAAAAAAGTGAAACAAGACTATCTGCATGTAAAGCACTGCCTTTCATATTGCCAATCCCACGCAATGTGGTTATATGGCATGGGTTGCACCCATGTGTATTCAGAAATTTTTCTCAGTGTAAGATTCATGAGTTCCCTCACTTAATTCTCTCTGCATAGCTCAGGAGAGTAGGAATCACTGCAAAATGTGGCCATATTGGTTAAGACAATGCCTCTGTCCTCTGCAATGTCTGATTTTGGGAGTAGGAGGTATTGGGGTCATGTGTTTTTCGGGATGGAGTATCAGTAATCAATAATGCAGTTGCATCAAGGGTTCACTGCAAAGCAATGCTAATTGGAGATGTGTCATCTCCTAAACATGATGGTGGCAGACATCAAGCAGATGCGTGGGACAGGTTCACACCTGTGGTATGTGCAAGTATCAAGTCTGCCAGATTCAGCCCCTAAAGAACTTTATCTTTCCTAACCCTCGACTCTCAGTCAATACCCATATTCCTCCTGGATCACTTGTCTTTGCTTCCCCCTCCTATAGCCTTCATTGTTACATCCAATTTTGTATCAGGAGCTCATTTTTCTTCCATGCGTGCCCCCTGCCACCTGTATTTGATTTTCTGCACATTAAGATGGATTATTCTTGAGCTTGGAAGATGTGATCCTTGCAAATCAACTAAGTCTCCTGGTCCCTTCTCTTTAAGACCGTTTCCCCTGGTATTCTTTCAAGCAGATACCTGAACAGGTCAAAATCTGCTCTCTTAAAGCTGCCATTTGTCTTATTTCCTCTTCTCAGTACCTTGAACTTCATTATCTCGTTATCACTGCAGCCAAGGCTGCTCCCCAACCTTTTCAGTTCTTTCTTTTTTGTAAGTATGAAGTCTAGCAGAACATCTCCCCATGTTGATTTCTGTATTACCTGTGTCAGGAAACTTGTGCCCTTACCTATGCGTGCTGAGGTTGTAAAACTGCAACTGCATGTAGACTTCCAGTTTCTCCTGTTTGTTTTCTGTGCTGTGTGCAGAAATGCAGGCTCTCTGGAGAGCACCTCTCTGAAATCACTGAAATCATCTCTTGTAATAAAAGTACTATCTTGTAATTTTGGAACATAATGTTGGCCTGAAAGTGGGCAATGGAAGAGATATAGTGGTATATCAGTTGTTCTCCATGCTTGCTACATTGATTGCCAACTAAAGATATTGAAAAAAAATTATTTCATTTTTATTTTTCCTTGTTTGTGTTTTGGTTTGGTTTTTTTTTAAGCAGCAAAATCCCTTTCCAAGTGTAGGTAAAACCTCTTATTCTTTATGGAGCTACCTTCATTATTTTAGATCATATTTTTGCTTGATCAGACTTGCCTGGGCTTCATTTTGGTAACTGTGATTACTGAAGAACTGAGAGAAGGTTAAGGGAGAAAATAATCCAAAGCCATATCCCACTTAAGACCATAATTACTATAGTTATTTCCAACTCTTATTTTTCTCTGAGGTAAAAAGGGTAGAATTGAATTTTTTTTATATTCTTTCAATGTCATGTTACCAATAGTGCAGTGCTGTCACACAGAAATCTTGCACTTTGCAAACTTTTTTCCTTTTGTTTATTGTGGGAAATGTGTTTCATAACCCTTTAATTTTCATTATGATTACTTGTTGGAATTCACAATATGCTTTATGCAAATCTTGTTTGAGCAGTTATCATTTACATGTTTTATAAAAGGAAACAACCAACATGTCTTGCTGACTTTCTTCTCCATCTGCAGAACACTTGAAAAATGTTCCATCATAAATGTAGCTACTGTGTCTAAAAGCTTTTTAAAAGCCGTATAAAACTACTTGATACAGAAATAATGGTCCTTTCTTCACCAGCAGTGAAAAGAGAATGTGCAGTCAACAGCAATATAGTAAAAACAGGAAAAAAAGTTCAAGAACTTTATTAGATTATTTTTTTTGTACTGTCAATCACCTGAGCTTTTGGGAAATGAGTGACCCTAAAGGATTTAGTGATATGTCAATAATGTTTTTATGCTTTTGAATATTCTGTAAGAAAAGTCCGCTATCTTGTGATTTGCCATATAATTATAAACATAATCCTAACAGAGAAGCATAGTGATACTATCCTGAATAGGCACAAGCTGTACAGAAACATTCTCTGAGTACATTTGGGTTTCGGATTATTAGATATCCCCTTGGAATTTGAACCTTTTGCAATTTTTCCACTTCAGAGTGGCATATGGAAGAATGAACTTTCAGTGGCATTCCTGACTCTAATGAGATGCACTCCTGTGCATCTGCTACTTGGGAATAAAAGCAGAAGTAACTGGCTTATCCATGCATGTAAAAAGTGTAATGAACTGTGTTATAGCTTGGGTTAAGATTTGACTTACACAAGCAAGAAGAGAAAATATTTGAATGGAGGAAAAACACTTGGCTTGTATTTATTCTTCTGTCATATAATTTTAAAATGTCACTTAAAGGCAGGAGGTATCCTTGGGCTAATGTATAAGTATGTAATTATAGATGGCCAACAAATGTTGAGCTGTTTTAGTATCAGAAAAGAAAATTTGTGTATGTCCTAATATGATAGACCCAATGAATATATTTGTCACACTTAAATTTATTATGGGAGAAATTATGAAAAAAAGTATATAACACTGCATAGTTAAAAGCTTGTTCTTATTCTGCTGGCACTTCCACAATTCAATAGTCTAACTTAAAAATGAAAATCTGAGGGAAGAAAAGGAGGGAATTCTTTTGGCAGATGTAGTAGGAAAGAGCATGAAACAGTTGGAGAGTACTTAGAATATAACAATGCTTTTTTGTATTTTTTTTTCTGCTTTGAGAGTAGAACAGAAAACCAGCTTCAGCAGGTGTCCTGTCAAATAGAGTACCTACATGAATTACAGATGTGGCTCTTGTTGGAGCATGTTTTTATCTCTATGCCACACACATATTTAGTTTAAGATACTTATCATTCTGGTGTGCAGCCTTTAACATTTGTTTTGTCTTTTCTCTCTTGTGGTGCCAAGGGAACAACTTCTTAGGTCCTGTGTCTGCATTTTTGCATACCCTATGTCTTTGCATGTGACACATGCCTGGCTCCCTCACTACAGTCAAAATGGTTCTGATTAAGCAGAAAATGTATTATAATAGGCCTCCATAGGTCCCTTTTGAAAGGTTTATAATATGTTTTCTGGGTTATTCTGTCATTCCTAGTTCCAGGATACCTTTTCCATCCCCCACTCCCCATTTTTATTTTTTTTTTTACCAGTGGTTTGAACAAAAGTTGCTTGTAGGATGGAGACTGCTCACTTTTTCTCATTCTTTCTTGAGCCAGTAAATATTTTTTTTCATCTTCCGAAATGAAGTATATACTTGAAAGACAGAAGAAATACCAAAATTGACTTGCCATGTCTTTTTTAAAAAAAAATCACAAATCACTTGCTCCATGTATCTCTATATAAGTCTGTAGAAGTACTAATTGGTGATTTGTTTTGGGTTTTGGTTAGGTTTTTTTGCTTTATTTTATTTTTAATGCTAATTTCATTAGTATGTCTCAAAAAGAAAAAAAAAGTCATTCTATTAGTGCCTTATGAACACTCTCCATTTCTCTAGATGAGAAAAATGAAGTACAGAAAAAAGGAACAGAGTTGCTTTGCCTGCCATCACTGCAGTCCATGTTGAATTTCATTTTCCTCTGGTAAGATCAATTTTTTCCAGAGGGACTGGGTGTCTGTGTCATCATGATAAACACATGGAAAAAAAACCCCAACAAATGTGACTTTAACTTCATACGAAATTATTACTTTATCCTGGTAACTGGGCTTCCTGAAGAGTTCCTGAAGAATTTTGAATATCTTGTGGAAATGATTTTAGATGTTGAGCCCTAATGGACACATTCTTCTAATGCACTCTCAAAACATCCCATTGCAGTCTTTGTCTGGATTCATATATAATCCTACAGCAACATTACATAGACAGAATGACATGCTTTTATTTCTCTGTTATAAAATCTCAAGTTATATGTTGTCTTTAGGACACTGAACTCATGTATGTTGTGAAAGTGCCCTTTTAAGTATATGCAAATGTTTTTGACTTAATACTCAAATAAGTTAGGGTAATAATTTTTGTAGTTCCATTTACTACTGCTTTTAAAAATCTTGATAAGCTTCAGGGGTTTTTTTGTTTGTTTGTTTTTTATTTGTTTTTGAGGGGTGTTGGTCTGTTTGTTTGTTTTCTGGTGTTTTGTTTTTAGGAATAATAACAGGAGCAAAAATTCCTCCTTGTTGAAGAAATTTTCCTGTTCTGATAAAAGAGTCCTGAGGTATGCCACGCTTTCTTTTATTTAAAAAAAAAAAGTAAAAGGTACTGCTAGCATTTCAGATCAAGGCAAGTCAGACATTGAGGTAATGGGGGATGAAGTAAGGAAGAAACCTTTGTGTTGAGCCCAGATGTTCCTCAAAATTAAGCCCAAGTGACACTGCCTGGATCACCAAGAGGTGTAGCTTCTGTTGTATTTTGATAGAGTCAGTGATGCTTATTAAATGACTTAATCAGTAAACTGAGCACAGAGAATTATTTTCTTCTAGTAGCAATTATTTTCAATAATCTGTTTAACTAGAAATAGTGCTTCTGTTTGGAAAGATCTGTGGTCATAAATATGTTAATTAAATGGCAGTACACAACATACTCTATTTATAGTTTTATGTTCCTAAATATAACACAGAATGTTGGGTTAATTCTGTCATAACTGTCTATTTTAAACCACATACTACCTTGGAGTATACGTAGGCAATTCTTTCAAAGAATGTGATGATAAAGTTAGTGCTGATAAGTAAACATTAAAAAAATAAAGTATTCCCAAATTCTTATATTCTTATATCAAATTTTCCTGTGCTTTTTTCCAAGATACTATTATTTCTAGAAGAAGATCCTTCTGAAATCACCTATATAGTGACCATGTTTAGTTTAAGTTCTGTGGGGTTTTTTTTTCAAAAAGCAAAAGGAAGCCATGTTAACAATCCCTTAAATTAAATGCCTATTTCATTTCAAAGATTCATTTCAAAGAATTCATTTAATTTGTTTTGACAGCTACAGATAGAGGATTAGAAATTTTTATAGACAAGGAATTCAGAAAGGGTGCTTGAAATTATTCCCTAGCTTACACGGATAAAAGTGTTTAATAATGGTTTGGATAACTGTTTCCACAACTACATTTGTGTTGTGATACCAAACAATTTCTTACATATGTCTATTATCGAATTCTACAGGATGCTTCTCAATACAGAAATGTTTCAGCATCTGAAATTTTAAAGTTATCAGTAAAAATTTTGTCTATGAAGTTGGACATAAATGGACATGAGGGGAATGATCCTTTTATCCTAACTTTAATATCATGTATATTAAATAGAGATTTAGCATCTCCGATTTGTTCAGTAGACATGTTTTTATGTCTCATCTAATTTACTGTGACAAAGCTATAAAGAAAAAGGGTTTTCTGAAGAGTAATCTGCTGCTCATTTAGACATGCTCAACAGATTACACTGAGGACATGGAATGTAAAAAAGCATGGCAAAATAGTGGTGTTTTTTCTTCACCAGTTCACTAGTTTACTTCTTATACCAGATCCTCATTAAATACCTGGAAGGTCAGTCAGAAGCATGGGGATTTTCCTCTGTATATATAGTTAGGCTATCAACAATTTTTCTTAAATTTGTTCATTTTTTATGCTTGAAGCACTTGGTTGCTGAGGATGGAAAAAAGTTTTTATTCATTCCAGGAATAAATTATGGTTATGAATACCAGTAGGTGAAAAACACAGGGAATTATTTTTTGAAACACTAGGGCAAGTTAGGAAAACACTTAGTAGGAAAATACTTGTACTTAGTGTTGTCAAGCAAATCTTCTCAGTAGAGATCACAGTATCTCTGAATCTCCATTAAATGGCACTTGCAGTGAGGGGCAACACTAAGATCAAGGCAAACATAGGAAAAAGTCAAGATGAACCCTAGGAAGCAGATGATTTGAGACTAACATTATAAGGCTATGATAACCCGGATATTTCTGAAAGTCTGAAACAAACCTCTATGTTAAAAAATCATTAGCTAGTGTAAGTTATGCCTGAATTATTTGTGTCTATTCCATGGAGAAGGAGGTATATGTTGCCTTGAGTTTTGGTCTTTTTAATTTGAAGCTGCTCAGCTCAAAAAGTGATAATGAATAATTTTTGTATAATAATTTGAATATATACATCTACATGTACTTGTTTTTACCCTGTGTTTTAAACTATTCACAAAAATTATTTGTAATTCTGTCATGTAAGTGTTGTTCATGAAATTTAGGGATATTATGACTGATGAACAAAAATTTGGAAAAAAACCCCCTGAAATTAGTTGGGCTCCATGATCCTAATGGGTCCCTTTCAACTCAAGATATTCTATTGCCATGCTGAGAACCTGGGATACCCTGAGTAAAGCATGAAAGCTTACACTTAAAAGTCTTTAAGTAGATTCCCTCTTGGTGTGTGATTTTAGTGGAGAAAAAAAGTAGAAAAAGAAAAATGTGCTTAATATTTGAATAGTCCTTATTTCTACTTTCACAAACACGCTTAGCTATGGAGAAGACAGGTTGACAGAATGTCTTTAAATGTTTGTTGTTGAAGACTATAAACCAAGTTACTAAGATACTGAAATTGTGGATCAGCCGCTTCATGGGTGCACATGGCTTCAGACTCTTACTGAATCCAGTGCCATTAGCATGAAATGCTGCATCAGCTGAATAGCATTACAGCCTTAATCTCTGACCTAACCACTCATAGGCAGGAATCCTATTAAATTGTATTATTACAAAGTAGGATGAACACAGTTGGGATGCAGATGCATATTGTTCTCAAATTTGTTGTGGGTCAGAATACATGTCTCTTTAATTCTGCAGTAATATCTCTAGCATAAATGAGCTCTAAAGTGTAGAAATGTAAGAAGATCCTTCAACCCTGGGGTCCTGTTCCTTTAGCCAGATAGACTAGTCAAGATCAGATGCATTAAAGCAGCACTGTCTGCTTAGAATTTTTTAGTGAAGGAAAGATGTAATGCTGACTGCACAGCTATATTAGTGTCTGCAAAATAACAGCGATGCAATAAAATCCCAGTGACCAGACATGGAAAACAGACTATACAAATGAACAGAAATGACTTCACTTTTGGTAAAGTGACAAAAACTTATAATTCTGAAGAAAGCTTGTCTGTCCTGAGCTAATGTATATATTGTAGCTGTGATTGAGGAAAGTCAGCTCCAAAACTCCTATATCAAAATGAGTTACTTCTGCTAGTGAAGGGCTTTGTGAGCAACAGTGAAAGCTAGAAACTCTAATGTGCTCAAACTGTAAAAATATGGGCTGCCCATGATGAGTATTTTTTGTTCTTGTTATCTTTGGACTTTATTGACGAGTTCTGTGCCTCTTTACTGCAATTTGAGCTCCTTCCATCCCTGGGGACACAACACCAGTGACATTTGGAGAAGTTTTGATGTGTTATTCAGAAGAAAGTAAAATGACTCATCCATCACAGTTTACTTTGAGTTAAACACTAGAAAAAGGTTGGAATAATGAGAAGGAACAGGTTCCTATCAAGGAAACCTCGCTGCACTGCTAGTCTGTGCAATATGAGTTTCCATTGATGCCCTCATTTTAAGTAGTGGGGGTTTTGTTGGGGTCAAATTACCATGGATGGCTGTTTTCTTTTCTTGTTCCATCAGATCTCCTTGTCTTGTACCTCATTAATCTATTTTTTGCACTAACAATCACCTCATCTGCATTTCCTCCTGCTTTACTCTTCCTGCTAGTCACTAGGGCAGGCACTAATATGCATTACATAGTTCTCTCAGCTACAGCCCCTTGCCTTCATATCCCTTCTTTGAAGCTCTGAAACTGCCTAATGCAGTTGCCATTAGGCAAGACAGTAACAAAACAATTCCTTTGTAACTGTAAGGGAAAAAATGTTGAAATAATGCCTTTCAGAAAGGTCTCTTCAAGGTCTGATACTTCTTTTTAATTCACATAATTAATTTAGCTTCTATTCTGAAGGTGCTTTGGCATGGTATCATCCATTCAGATTAGCTATCCCACAAAGTTTGTCAAAACCCAGTATAGGACTTCTTTTCAAGGAATGGTTGTTGTTCCAATGTTTACCTGACTCAGTGAAGAGTGGGAAAGAAAGTGATTATCAGCAACAAAGAAAGTGGTCCCATTTCTTTTACTGCATGCTTGCTTATCCAGGATTATCTAAACTTTTATCTGACAATCTAATCTTAATAACCATCAGAAAATTACAGAATAGAACCTGAGCTATCCACAGAAACAAATTAATTGATACAGGAACTGATAAAGGAGTATTTTCATAAATGTTAGGCTGACAGTTTCTTATATTTTGTCTCAGATTTATTTATTTATTTATTTATTTAAAGAAAGCAGTTCTCATTTCTTTATCAAGTGTTTTACGTTGTATATGGAGTGATGTAATAATTCTGGGAGCAATTGCATTAGATCTCCTTTTCCAGATCCCCAGAATTAATTTGAATCCAGAGACCGAGAAGTGAGCAGTCATAAAGCTGGGAAATTTTTTCCTAGGTGAGGACTGGCACGCTTCTTCAAAATAATTTAGACAGCTTCACTTTCATTTATTATCCTGTATTTGGCTTTTGGAATTGTGGAACCTATCTTCTATCAGTAGTAGTGTGCAAGTACTCAACCAGCTTCTTGAAACTGGAGGGTGAAGAACACAGAAAAAGGAGGATTACTTTTAATTTCAACTAGATCTGAATAATTTAATCTGGAAATAAATGGACTGTGTTATTCATTAGAGTTATCAGCCTAGAACTTTTCTTTAGCTATAAACACATTTTAAAAATGTAAGAGAAAAATACTTCTGACTTGGAGAAATAATTTATTGATCAAATATTCTACTGTTTTTATATGAAAAAATATTTCAAGAGGTTAAATTACTTATGTCATACTTTCTTTCTCATGAGAAAATTGCAACTAATTATTAGTAACAGAACTTTAGTCTACAGTCTTGAAACTGGAAGTGTAAAAACTTAGACTGAATTACAAATTAAAAATGCTTGTTAATATACACATAATGAGGCTACTCTTTCTTGCATGGGGAAATATCTTAAGGCAAAGAAAATTCCCAAAATAAATGTGCCAGAATAAGGAAGAGACAAAACGTTCAATGACAAAAATATACCATATAAAAATATTCCTCCAAATTCAAGTTAAGGCTTAATGTCTTGCTTTGATCAGGAACCAGAATGGAAGAGCTGTTTCTTAGTGGATGGCATGGCCTCTGCATAAGGGATATAAACAATCCAGTCTGAATAAGAGATGGTCTTATTATAGTGCTTTACATAGCTTACATAAGAAAAATTTCTACACACACATTTTACATAGGATTTAACACTTTGGAGTGAATTACTAGTTGTAAAATTTCAATTTTGGTTTTAACGTTGTGAAACCTAGAAGTAAGGAGGTGTTAATCTGCTTTGTGTTCTGCTTTCAGCAGATCTTTAGGTCATGAAAAAACATTAACAGGAGTTGGGAATACAACCTTCCAGGGACGATAACCTATCTAGCAACTTTAAAGCAAAATGCAGCTTTATATGCTTCATTGCTCTAAAAGGATTGTAAGTTGGCAAAATAGTATGCAAATGAACTTAAACCTCATCTGTAAATAAATGGAAATGTATCGCACCTAATCAAAGCTGTAATTTTGAATGCAAATGTTTATGGCTAACAGTTATGTGCAACAAAGTTTAATTCATTCAAGTGAACCACAACAATATTTGGAAGTGAAGCCGATCAAAGCCTGAAAGACTTTACAAAACAGTAACCGAAGAAGAAAAGCTTTACCAGCTCTTTGCAGCAATGACTTGTCCCTTCAAGGTTACTTGTATTAAGGAGTCATATATTTAATCTTTATTCTTCATCTGAAACAGTTAACAATTATCAAAATATGATTTCTTGCATACTTCAATGCAATCACACATTTTTCAAGCCAGAGTAATTAGCAGCTTTTCAAATTAATTTTCTGAGAAATTAGTATGAAATCCTATTGCTTAATTAAAACACATATTATTGATACTTGTTATTTTTCCTATAATTTTGGACGTAAGCTGCAATAAGAAAGCACATACATGGTGGAAAGAAGTTCCTTATAAAACTACTTCTATTTATTTTTATTTCCCAGCTTGCCTTTTCTTCATGCCACTATCATCACAACTGTACAAGTAGGGCCACGTTTTCCTGTGAGCCACAGCCTCTTACTCTCCTTAGCTGACCATTCAGTTTTAGTATTCTCTATAGTTAGGTTAGCTGCATTTGTTCCTCAGTCTTATGGGTTTGTTGTTGGATCTTATATTCTTCTTTAACAATAGGAGTTGTTACA
The DNA here is from genome assembly GCA_035047865.1 of Dendrocincla tyrannina. NCBI lineage: Eukaryota > Metazoa > Chordata > Aves > Passeriformes > Dendrocolaptidae > Dendrocincla > Dendrocincla tyrannina. The sequence goes on along the minus strand of JAWWMP010000132.1, from coordinate 33,381,164 downwards.
GAGATGAAAAATAGAATAAAAAAGAAATTACTTTGAGGGGTCAGTTTTGGTTATAATGATTTTGAATTTTTCTAACTTCTGAAGTCCGAGAGTTTTGCACATCTATTCACCAGATATTCAGCCATTTTTGTTGTAATATAGCACTGTAACAGCATAAAGGTATCACCCAGGAAAAATGCATAAGGGAAAAGAGAGTGAGAGTGAAAAGAATGGGCTGAAGAGAAGAGAGAGAAAAGAGTGTTTACAGTCACCACTCGGAGGTCTCCTGCGAACTGAGTTGCTGTTGTTGCTGGTGTCTTGATCCTTCAGGGAGTGGTGGGGGAAAGGAGCCTACGAAACATAAAATTTGGTGGGTTTATATACCCTCAGAAACCCTCCTGGTGCCTCCCCTGTGTGTGTGGGGGAAGGTGTTTTGCAGTAACTCTGGTTTTGCAGAGAGCTGGAGGTGTTGGTTTTTGCAGTCTTTTAGGATTGGGGGGCAGGGGTTGCTTCAGAGGCACCCCTGCTGAGTGAAGCCTTCTCCAGGATAGTGGTGGGGGTGTGCACACAGGGACCTCCTCTGGACACAGCCTGGCCCATAGGAGATAAATATCAGGCACCCAGAGAGTGACACTCGTGTCCTTTAGAGAAGCATCGCACACCCAACGAGTCATCCGCGGCCTTCACAGATCTCACAGTTTGTGAGCTATGGCCTCCTCCCCTCACCCTTTATCTTCACTCTCCTGGCTTCTTTGCACAGCTCACTATAGTATCCAATGTTTGAAGGCAATTAAAAAAGTCCAGTTCCTCACATGGTATACTTACTTGAAGGACAGGTATAAATGGTTCTACAGGAGACAGGTGGCAAAATAATTGCATGCTGAATTTATTAATATCGAATAGAAAGAGCTACAACATCTACAGTTGCGAAAGATGCTGTCATGGCCAGCCTTACCTTTACTGTGACTCACACATGCAGCTTTGAAAATGTGTCCCTCAACAGCTTTCTTCTTAAACAGTAGCTGTAGAGTGAATTCTAACTTCTTTGACTTTCTGAAAAAATGAGTCAGTCACTGTGTGATTTATTAACATAATGAGTTTTCATAAAGATGCAAGCTTAAAGATGTACTTGCTAATTAGGCATCTGAAATGTGATCCCTTCCTCAAGTTAATGCTTCTTTTTTTTTTTTCTTTTTTTTTTTAAGAGGGAGAGAAGTGAGGATTGCATCATTATTTCCCCAAATCTTTGATCTTTCCTCCTGGGGGATTCAGATAAAGTAGACAATTTCACATTACACAAATGTTCTTCATGGATTCTGTGGAAAGTGAATTTTTTAATTTTTAAATTCATCTTTTCACACTGTTGAAAAACAGGTTGAAATGTCAATAAAAGGTTAGAATCCTTCTCTTCTTGCTTTCCCTTTATATACTACAGCAGGCTTTCTCATGGTGAGATGAGTATAATACCATCTCTGTCATCTTGTGATAAAATCCATAAAGGAATGCACATATACTGTTATCAGTTTTGCACTACATAAAGGAAACATACCCAGTTCAGTACAGAACTCTCAGTGAAATCAATGGGAATCTGATGGTTTAGGTGCCTATGGTAATTCCCTGGTACCTGAGTGAACCCCAATGATACAACCACCTTTCAGATCTCTGGCTTTTAAGTAATGGTTTTGTATTTCTGTAGAGGGATAGGGAAAGTAGTTAAATGTTCAGGATAACCAATTTTTAACATTATTTTATTGCAGAGTACTTTGATTGCTGCTTTTTCTCTTTCAGACTTTCCTGCTATTACTTCCAAATCTCACTTACATATTGACATATGTTTTAGTATAAACTCCCAAACACTGGCATCAAAATTTACATGCATGGTGCAACACTTCTTGTGACAAGTATAACATTGTGGAATTTAAAACAAAGATCTTGACTGCTAGAGCAATCTGGAGTTCCAGATGTTTGTTTTACCTAGCTCTAAATGTTGGGAAAGGAACAAACTGTGACCAAATAATATATATTTTTAGTTATCTGCTCCTGATTAGAAGAAATAGAGCTAGAAATTATAAAAGAGGCTTCTGCTTGAGTGAGGTGTCTCACAAGGACATTAGTGCGTATGTCTGGAATTCTTGTTTAAATTATATCAACTTTATTTTAAACACTGCAATCACCATCTTTTATATTATAACTTTATGCAGAACTCATGTGGTAAACAGTAAATCTGGGTGTTTTACTACTTTTTCTGGAAGGTTTAATGTCATATCTCCTAGCAAAGTGTCCTAGTGGCCTAAATAAAAGCCAAAGTAGACTGCTGGCCTCTGCAACGTGGTGAATTTTATCAGAAAGGAAAGGAGTTGTAGGATGGGCTTGCTCTTGCTCCCAGATTTTATTTTTTTTCCCCATTTTACAGTTTAGGATCAAAGAGATGAAATTTTTCTCTGAATTAGGAATCCTTGGTTTCAAATGCATAAACTTCAGGTCTTCTTTTTACTATTACTTTGATTCCATTATTATTTCTCTCCAAGAGAAAGCTGAAGGCTAGCGCTGTGTGATTTGGCATTTAAACTGCTCATTAGGGCTCTCTTGCCTGTTAAGAAATGGGACTTGGAGGATTTGACCACTGAGACAGTGTTCTATATGTTAAAGAGTTTGGCAGATTTTCCTGACTGTTCAGACTACAGATGTTCTGATTGTATGAAGACACAAAAATTGCACACCCAGAACATTTTTGAGTTCAATAAAGAACTGTATTGCACATTAAAGCACCCCCTAGATTAGAAGTCAACTGCTGAGCAGGGGTTTATGGATTCAGTCTGGGGTTTCTATAATACTGAAGAGCCTGAATCATGACTTGGATTTATGTGTTGATGTACACAGACACAATGCCAGAGCAGTTTAGTACTAGCCTTTCAGTCACCACTACCAAGATTTAAGGCCAAAACGTTTGATTGAATTTTTTTGTGTAATACTAAGATGAAACTATTAAAGATGCAGAAACCTCAAGGGCTCTTTCAGCGGTTTACAGCTCAGAGTTTATGAACAGCAACCAGGCAACAAGTTAGTTTAAAAAAAAATAAATTATTAAAACAAGTATTCAAGTAGCAGGCAGCTGTGACTGCAGGCTTTTGTAGGATAGAAAAATATACCTGCCTACTGTGTCAGATTAAAACAATGGCAGTTGCATTTCTTCCAGCGTACAGGTGAGCAATATTTTTCAGAGTATGATTAAGCTGGAAGTGAAACCTGCAAGTATTACAGTCAGCAGAAACATTTCTTTATAATTATTGTCTTCTGTGATTAAGGAGAGTAATATCAGACTGAATTTGCTGTATGGTTATTTTCATTCTGTTGAGAGTTAAAAAGTCAAACAGAAAGAGCTTCTCAAAGTCATATGCAACACAAACATTTGATAAGTAACTTTGACTCACTGTTTTGCTTTTTTGAAATTAGTGCTTGGTAATTAGCAAACATATTGGCATATCAACAATTCTGCAAATCTGATGTGTTCTGTGCCCTTAACAAAAACAGTAAGGTAGAGGTGATTGAACAGATGTGTTACTCAAACTCTTTCTCTTTTTGATACTATAATTTTTTTTTTTTACTTAAAAGAGAAATGCTTGACAGGATGTGCAATTTCTATTTGAGTAATTCATTCATTTAAGAAAGAAAAAACAAAACAAAAAAAAAAAACACAAGAAAAAAGCCACAACATCCTGGTCCCCCACTAAAGGTAACTCCTCCAAGTTATAGAATTTACACAGTACAACCTAAACAATGTAAAATGTTGTCATTGACTATTCTTGGTAAGATACATAGAATGAACCTTAACACTACAAGAAATTATGAACTGATTAAAAGAGGCATATTCACCTGACAAAAGCGAAAATGAGATTTGAATGGTAAGTATCAGAGGAAATCAAGAAAGCTCTGCAAAGGGATTAGTAATTACCTGATTACATCCTTCTGCATTTAATCAAAAAATGAAACTGTATCTCCCAGAATAACTATGTCAATTGAATTGTATGTGTTTCTGCTAAAAGCAGAGCAAAATTTTACAAACTAATTTTTGAGGCTCCAAAAACTGGGAAAAAAAACCCCAGACACCCAAGTGGCAGTCCTCCTCACAAAATTGAAATGAGTTTGTTTTTTTGTTGCAATTACCAACAACATTAGCATTTTCCCGTATGCCATTCAGTAGCCATAGGAGCATGGAATATAAATATGACAGAAAGTTTCCGTTAACATTTAAAGAGATGTACATGTACAAAGATTTGTGAAGATATTTCTCAGAAAGGGTCAAGTAATGAGCTTACGTTTTTTTGGTTCCCACAATATTGTGCATTGGTGAATAAAGTACACACCACTGCTCAGGCCCTCACATTATTACAATATCAGCAGAGAAGTGGATGCTTAAAATCTCTGACATACTTGGCACTTCCAAATAGGTGCTACACTTGAAAGAGAACCCTCTGTTCTAAGTCATGTCTTGTTTCTCTGTGCATTCACTACAGCTTCGTTTTCAGTGTGCTCTCTGCTTTGTTTTGCTATTTTCCAAGTAACTTAGGGTTTTAGATCCATTAAGACAACAGTTGGCTCCTAGGTAACTAGCTTATTTGAAACAGTTATTAACAATTAATGTGTCTGAGTACATTTTAATTTTATTATCTTTTCTCAAATTTAGCTGGAAAGATATTAACTGAATTTCAACTTATAGAGCACTGAGTCAGGTAATTTCAAGATCATAACTGTTTCCAGACATTTTTAATGAAGTTGTAAAATCAGAAAATCTGATCACAAGTCTCTCATGGTAAGAAAACAAAGGGATTTCCTTAAAAATTCTATTTTTCAAAACAAACAAGCAAAAAGTTGTTTTACGTTTTTTGTCTAATTCTGGATTTTTTTTTTACTCCTGCAGTTTAGATCTGAGCCTTTAATATGCTCAGAAACAATTCCAAGGTTTATTCTCTAGTCATGGGAGAGAAGAATTTACGCTAGAATAAACTAAGAAAAAGAAATTTGTTAAGAAGTTAAGAAAAACACAGAAGACATAGGTATGTATCTTTTCTATTTCTCTATTTGTTTAATATTATCCATGCATGTAGCTCTGCTTGAGTGAATTTCTCTGAAGTCAATAGGCATCTTTCAAATGCAATTTTTCAACAGAATTTTTACTGTGCTTTATTTTAGGCTCTGATGACCCTATTTCATAGAATGGTTTAGTTTAGAAGGAACCTTGAAGACCATCTAGTTCCAATCTCCCTGATGTGTGCAAGGACACCTTCAATCAGACCAGGTTGCTCAGAACCCCATCCAACCTGGCCTTGAATACCTCCAGAAATGGGGCTTCCACAAATTCCTTGGGCAACCTGTTGCAGCTTTATAAATCTTTTTGTTAGCTAAAGATGTAGATGAGTCACTAATGCAGGTGTTTTTGAAAACCCTGAGACAACTCATACAGCTTTAAAAATGTGTACATATTTACTGTATAAAAACTTAATGCAACTGGAGGTGTTTTACACTGAGCTACCATGATTATCGTCTGTAGAGAACAGCAGACAGCAAATCATCTTAACTATGTAGCCCTCCCAAGGAAACATAATTAAAAATGTAATTTGCCCCTTTGCATGAAATGAGTTTTAACATGAACAGTTCAGTAAACAAATCTACCTATATAATTAAAGGAACATACAAAATCTATTTAAACCTCACCGAAGGAGATATATGATATAAGGTCAGCTCAGTGTTTCATCCTACAATCATTTTCATTGCCAATTAGACACAGGTGTATGCTACATAACTAAGAAAAACTATGAGTGTGATGGATGTGATTATTATTCTTCTCAAACATCCTTTTCCTTTTTTTCCTCCCTGTTCTAATTAGATAGTTTCCAGCTGTTCAACATTTACAGCTGAGATATGCCATTGGAGAATCACATCCCAAATAAAACACAACCATTCTGAATGCAGTATTCTTTTAGAAATAGTGTTGAAAATGTTATGGTAAATATTTAAACAGAGTTAGGCAAAAAAAATAAAATAAAATCAAGACTGTGACAAAAGCAGGGAAGAGAAAAATTCATTTAATTCATTTAATCTTAATGTAAAAACAGAATGAAAACCATATGTGCAGTGGGAGGAGAATGTAAGGTCTCTTTGAAAAAATAAATGACTTTATGTGAGAGAAAATTCCTTAACTATAATTCTGTAATGGTAAAAACTGTTACTTGTCATCAACACAGAAGAAGTTGCATCTTTCTACTGATCAGCTGTAGTTGAACCTAATGTTCCCCAAAATGGGCTGGACTCTCAAAGTCAAGCTGGCAGTGAAGTACAGCTTTACAAATTTTGGCTTGTCTCAGTTTCATGCGACTCTTCATGGTATGGTACCAAGCCACCAGGGCAGGACATGAAGCCAAAAACCACAGGCAATTGATGTGCACTAAAGAAATGCAACTACCCACAGAGCCATAAATTGATTGTTAGTTAATGGAGCTGGCAGATACAGGAACATCTTGACCAGAAGTGTATGATTTGGAGGGTTTCTTCCTCCTCACTCTTGGGTACAGCTGTGCTTTTTTTAACATTTATGCATCTTCTAACACAGTCTACTTGTTCTTTCTTCTTTCCTGCAAATTCCATGTCATGTTCAAGTCTTACAATCTCTGGGACATTTAATTTTTGGTAGATAACTGCTCTTTTTTCATCTTTGTTACCCTGAAAGTAAATTTTTTCCCTGCTACCAAGGTTGCATCCCTCCAGCAACAGCAAACTGACCCCTGAAGATTTGTGATCTCAGGGCCTCTGTGATCAGCCTGTGCTTGTACTGCCAGGGTCCCCCATTGAGGTCGCATTTTATTTTCTTTAGTGGTCAAGCTGTAATGTCCTTATAATGTAAAAACTGTTTTCTTAACACAACCTCTTCACACATATTTGATGAATGTTTCTGTCCTAGAGGCACTGATTGAGTAGTTGACTCTGCAAGGATAGACTATCTCCTGCCATTAGGAGATATATATATATATATATACACATACACACACACACATAATGCTTCCAGAACTACTTGGTATTCGTGTCTATTGGTTATCGCAGCAACACTAGCACATAATCAAAGTTGTTCTGCGACATGAATAATGAACTGTTTTTGTTGTTTTATTTGCTTTAAAAGTCTGGGAAAGGCATCATACATGTTGAGCCAATTTATGGCAGTTTTATTCAGCTGTCCTTAAATTCTGCATTTAAATATATCAGGCAGTGTGAAGTACTTATTTTTGGTGGCCCACAGGGAGAAACATGAATAGATAACATTGTGAGCTTCTTTGTCACTTTCCAGCTACACATACCACCATCCTATCCCTGTGTGCTCACACCTGAGGCATATGGGATATATAGGTAGGATGGCAGGAGACCCTCGAGCAGCAGCCAGTGGGCTGCACAAACACTTAGCTCTCTTCTGGAGGGAATGGGTGTGGCTGCACAAACTGCCTGTGGCCAGAGAGTTAACAAACACAGAGTAGTTGACTGCTGGAGTAGTCCCTGATGGTCTCAGAACCTGATAATTAGTGTTGGAGGCACCTGCTGCTTCCCCTCCCTGTTGCCTTCACCCAATCAAGAAGACAAGTTTCTTCTCCCAGGGCACAGTAAGCCCCATTTTTCTATTTCTGATGTTTTTCCAAAGGATCAAAAAGATTTTAAAAGTGTTCTCCTTGAGCTTCTTACAGCTGTTCAGCTTGAGAGTACCAAGAAGAATATTGCTGTTTCATTGAGCACCAGTAGATACGTTTAGACTTGCAACGTCATCTGTAAGTGTTGAGTTTTTATTTATTAATGAATAAAATCCTCTCAATGTTTCAGTTACACAGTTTGAGAAACTAATGTAAGCAGTGAAATACCTTTCTGCTTTCTGTAATTGGACAAAAAAGTCTAAAGGCTTAAAGAATTATTGCTAAGGAAGGTGTGCGGGAAGATTTAAAGTATACAGTTTGAGCATTCCAAAAAATGTGAAGGAAAACATCAAAATTATTGCTGTCCTGGGAAGAAGGTTTCACAATTCTGAAGTAACTTGTGATGAAATGCTTTTGGTTTTTCAATATTATTTTCATTGCTAATCATTAAATATTGTTTTGTGATTTGCTGGTAAGTTCTTTTTTCCTACTAATTGTAGGAATATGAATATGAAAACTTTATGGGTTTTAAGTGCTAGGTTTTAAATTTTGCATGCTACTCATAATGCCCTTTTTTGATAATAAGCTGCCCTTTTCTTTAGGGACATGATTTGTTATATAAGGTGTAACTGTAAGTCAATGTAATAATTCATGTTCTTAAAAAATTTTTTACTAAGGAAAGAGTATAATCTGCCAATTTAAATGCTATGACTTATGACAAAATTAATTACAATCCAACTTCATGGGGAAAAAAAATGCACAGGGATATTTCAGATGACAAAAGCGTACTTTTTATACTCAGTTTTCTGGTATTTATGAGAGCTGGGAGGTGGGACATGACTCTATATCTTATTAAAGTTGTTTAGAGGAATCATTATCCTTCCTGTTATGTATCTGAAATTCCAAATGTTTATTAGATGCCAGCAAGAAATTTAGGACAAGGTTTTCAGCTCTTAATATGCCTGTGCTTAATGTATATATGCTCAAATTGGACAGAAGTGAGTTTGAGATCTTTCACTTTCCTCATGTGCCCTCCAACTTAAGCTTTTGTTGAGGCCTAATCTTAGTATTATTTTTTTTCTGTCTTCCTTTGCCTATAAGCTTATGATCATCTAGCCTCTCAGCTTTTCCTGTTTCATATTTTCTTAAGAATTACATTAGCTTCTTGCCAAGACTGAGGATTAAAAAAGCATTTGAATAAACGTTAGCTGTAAAAAAATATTTATGTAAGACTAGGTGATTGCAGTTTTGAAGCTGCTCTAGAGTTGCTGGGGGTCACATACAATAGCTGTCTTAAACAGCCACACATTTGGTGAGTGTTTTCAATATCCTTGGCAACATTATTTTATTTATGCACAACTCATTCCTAATAGTGACAGTTGTTTTGGCTTTCAAACAAAGCAGATTCTGGCAAAGCAGTGACAGAAATTCATAAGTGCTAGCATTTGGAGACAATCATAACTACTGTTTCCTATTTGAATTAATTTTTCATCTGAAGATGACCTATGCATCCATGCTTTATAATTTTTAATTACTTTTCATATCTTCAGTGATAGCAAAAATAAAGAGAAATCAAAACTCATGGTGATAGGAAGGGCAAACATGATCAGTTGTGATGTTTCTAAAGTAGAAAATATTTATCTCTACTGACATAATTAATAGGGGATTGGATTAAGACTCTCATGTTTATGCCATCCTACCACTCCCTCCAAAACAGGAAATATCAGATGAGATTGTGTAGCAGCTCAGATTTGGGTCAATATCCTGTGTAAAAACTGTTGCTTTTATTTATTTGGATAGAGCTATAAAACGGTTTGCTAACAGCTGCAGAAATAGAGTTGAACATTCCTGGTTGAAGAGACCTGAATGTGAATAATATGTATTTGTAACTGAGGTGAGAAAACACAGAATACTCTGGCATATTTTACCAACTTTTTAGGATAAGTTGTTCAGGACTTATGCTTCCACTGACTTGTTGCAAGAGAACTTTCAGGGCTGGAGCTGGATAGGTTAAACAGATTATTTATCTGCCCCATCAAAAATGTTGCGGGGAAAGAACCATTACATTTATTTATGTAATAAATACATAATTCTTTTTGTCTTGAAAAGAAAATTTATATTGGTTAACATGACACAGGAAGATGTTGGGAAAAAAGCATGAAGGTTTCTTGATCTGGCTTCCGTGGACCAAAAGGATTGGCTTGGATGTATAAACCTAAAGCAATTTGTAAGACATGCTAAGATGCTTCTTCACACGTACAAAGGTGTGTTAGCATTCTGTGTTGTGGACTGTGTATATGTACACATGTGCTCTATGTTCACGTGCCTACTGGGAACAGGTGCTTAGTCTTGCTGCAGGTTGGAACTGGAAGCATGAACTTGTGTTGGATTGACAGATCTGGCCCTGTTCCTTTAAGAAAGAGGTTGCTTTTGGATAGAGATGATTAACAAGTTTTGTTGTCTGAAGTAATGTCTGGCTAGTCTTTGTACTGGAAATAAAATGAAGTTTCTGCCATACCCATTTATGTTTTGTGTTTGAGGGGGAATTGAAAAGCATTTTAAAATGAGGATGACTTTATGGGGCCTGACAAAATTTTTTTCTGAACCAGGCATCTTGTCTTTGACATTGGCAGGAAGCCTATTCTGAATGTGGCGTGGTTCTTCAATAAAATGCTCCCCAGCCTACAGCACTTAAGATTAATGGACAAATTTTGGAAAGACTGTCTTTATAAACTTTTGCACTATGATAAAGTAGGCCTCCTGAAAGACTATATGTTGGAGAGTAGCTGTGTATTAACATTGGTGTTTTTGGTTTAACCACAGCTTGGCACAAGAGAAGTGTTTAACTAAATAGCAGAATGTAAAATATCACTTATGTTCCACAGAAATGAAATTTGTGTCTATGTTGTGTCTCAGTCATACTGAGAATCTGGGGTTATTTTGTCTTGTTTAAGCATCTCTTCACAATTCTACCATTTAGGCTTCATGTTTAGAGTGAAAAAAGAATGGTATGGTTATTCAACATATCAGCAGGTAGCAATCGTGCAATTACATATGAGGAAAATATGAGCAAAGTCCCCTCTTCCTCCAGTAGTTGTCCTTGTGATTTTGTCCCTTCCTAATTTACCTTGCATTGTACTAAAGGGGGACTGGATGTGGGGGTTTTCTAGCTAGTTTTCTTTTAACTGCAGTTCTGACCATACACAGGAGAGCTTCTCAAGCAGAAGCACTTCTGTGGGCATATAGTATTTCCATGGGGCTTAGCAGAACTTATTGTGGAGATCAGAAGTGCCATAACACTGTTTCAAGACTTTCTCATCTTCTCAGTGCTTAGATTTGTTTAGGACCGAGAAGGAATAAATTCTGCTAATGCTGTGATAAGCCTACCACAGTAACAAATGTTAATACTCTTTGAACTACTACTATGTTTTTCTGACTACTTTCATCACCTTTATGTTCAATAGTTGCTTGAAAGGTGAAGATATACTCACTGTCTTACTTTGCTTAGTTTGTAATGGTGAAGGCCAAGAGCTTGCATCCTTTCTGTTCTATTAACTACATTTGTGTGATTTTTTATCAGTTATGGGATAATTTAACTTTCAATTATTAATTTTCCTCCTTTTTAATGGCTCTTTCTAGTTCATCTGTACCTCCTGCTTTTAGTATCTTTTTACATACTGTATTTTTAATGTGTACCGTTCTGAAAATACTCTTATTGTTCCACATCTGACCCATTTCCCATCAGAAGTGCAAGAGTTGTTCATTGTATTACTTTCATGAATATTCTCTTAAAGTTCATTCTTTTAATATGTGGGAGCTTATTTAGGTGTATTTTTTCTTATACATATGAAGATACTTGAACCTTCAAGAAATTTCTATTAATTCTTACAGACTTTTATTCATTAGTTAGAAAGAAGTTCATTAGTGTAATGATATGATAAATGTTGTTGAACTTCTCTGTAGAATTCCTGGCAGTTTCATTAAATATGAATAATTTAGCGGTCTCTTAATTAAACTTTCATGCACTGTTCATGATCATGATAATCCCAATATGTAACTATAATTAACACAAAATATTGTAATATTTGTTGCAATGAAGAGGCCGTTTATTTTTTAAATACAGTCTCTCTCCAGTTTAAATGTCAAAATACTGTAGTCTTACAACTCATAAGATGCAAGCTTATCAGTCATCTGTTAAATAAATTATCACATTCTTTCTTATGAATCTCTTTCACAAATATCTTAAATTACTATTCATTTTCTCATTGTTTTAGTGATCAACACCTTCTTTTTCACTTTCTTGCAAACAGTTGAATCTAACAAATAATTCCTGTAACACTAAGTTTTTACAACATTCTTGTTAAGGACCTAGGTAAATGGTGTATGTGGTGGTTGTTTGGGTATTTTTTTGATTTTTGTTTTTGTTTTTTTTTTTCTATTTGTGCATAACACAATATTTGTCTCTGCTAACACTTAACTCAAGCTAACAGTTATCTGTATCATGAAGACTAAAATGCTGCTTTTCTTATGTTCTAATTACATGAACATTTTAAGAGGTGATTGTTTTTGGAAACCCAATATAAGTAAAAGAAGAAGCAATGATGCACTAAATTTTCCAAATAAGGGTTTGAACTTGATGTTCCTTCCACCAGATTTCTCATTAACCAAGTTGCCTTATTTATTTCTAATTTTTAGTGGGCAGATAAGTCACAGGACTTGAACTGTATACTTCTATACCTCTGCTTCCAACAGCATAGTTAAGGTGAAGGGCTGAGAAAAAATCTCAGTGCCAGAACTTTAAAACAGATTCATAAGGAGATTAAATTTCTGAACTGAGTACAAAAGGTTGCACTCTTTATGCTGTCCTATTTTAGAGGGTCTTGGCTACTGGCTAATGACACATACTTGTTTTGGGTTTGTGTATTGGCTACTGGCTAATGACACATACTTGTTTTGGGTTTGTGTATTAAGCTAGTAGGTGAGATGCTAGATTGAAAAATCTTATTCCAACTTCAAAGCAAAAAAAATCAACATTTTTAAATGCTTGCATAACTTTCATGTTTCACTTTTATTATTTTATACTTCCTTTTTTTTTTTTGCTTTCTTTTTTCTGTCCTTCAGAAAAAAGTTTGTGTATGTTCAGTCAAACCCAGCCCCCTGTGCCTTACAAGGGCTGCCAGTGCAGTTTGACTGGTGAATAATAAAGGAAAAAGTAAGGATCTGCATTACATTTTCTTGCTTCTGTGCACATCACGGTATTTCAGGTGTCTGAGTTATGGGCTGATTTGTTGAGTAGGTTATTGAATCACTCTTCAGTCATATCCTTGTTTTGCCTATAATGTGTTGCCGCCAAAATTGTGGAATCACCTCACACGCTGAGGTCTGCTTGGCCTCTGTCAGCCTAACTGTCTATGAAATTTGAGTCATTGATCTGAGCCCAGTGGATATACTGACATACAATGTTCAAAAACCAGCTGTATATGGATCCTTATAAGAAGAAGTTAGTGATTTGTGTCTTATTTTTAATACTCCTTTTTAATTATACTTTTTCCTGATAAATATATAAATTGCAGAGAAAGTATAACTGTGTATAGTCTGAATAAATTATTGAAATGGTTAGTGAAATAAAATCTAAAAGTCTTTGTATGAAAATTATTTATGCTTTTAGACAGAATAATCAGACTACCAGTAAAATGAGCCATAGAACATAATAATTATAAATAGAGACCTTATTTGGATGTTTGTGAGAAGGCGACTGAATGATACACGGGAAATTGCAATTTCAACAGTAATTTAAAGGTAAAAAGTCTTTCTTTCACACACACATGAAAAATATATGTGGTATTGCTGAAAAACATTCAGTTTTATTTACTGAGAGATAACAGAATTGGTTCTAATTTGCAAAGATAATGCTGGAACTGAAATGTAAATTGTTCCCAAGGGTAATTCAAAAGGTTCTTGAGCATTTTGAATAGCATTCCTTTTTATTTTATGCATATTATGTTCTTTTTGCAACTGAGTCACACTTCTCTGCCTAAGGTAAAATAATTCTTCTTATGGAAGTATAATAAAGACTGATATATTTCGGTGCTTTAGAAGATATTAAGATGATGACAGAACTATCTCTATAATACAAAAATAATAGGAAATGTTCCTTCTTCTGACATAGTTTTTTCCCCATTCCTGCTGAGATAATGTAGTGGTGCTGATGTTCTGCAAACTTCACTTGTGGTGACAGGGCAATGACTAGGCAATTCTCAATATAATTAATTATTGTACCCAAAAAGGAAGTGTTGAGCAATTAGCACTGCAAAAAGAGCAATTGGAATATGGAGGAAAGGGAGGGAATGCTGTCATGGTCTAAATTTTCCATGAACCTAAAATTAAAATCTTGGCAGCTAAGAAAAAAGAGAGATCCAAGATGAAAGTAATGCTTATTTAAGATTTTCAAGTACTGCTGACTTCAAGAGTGTTCCATGGAGCCTGAATGCTTGACATAAAACAGTTATAGAGTCAGTAATAACAAAATAACCTTCTCCCCCCTATCAGGTCTGAGGTTTCAGTGTAAAAAACCATCCTTTGAGAAGGATTTTCTTGAACTATCATTTCATGGAACTTGTGTAAAAAAAAAATCTGCTTAGATAAACTGTTATAAGTAGTAGCAGTTTAAAGACTTTGACCAAAAATTTCCTAATAAGGTGGAATGTAAACACCTTGTAAATTATGGGGTAATGTAGGTATCTTTTTACACAGTTGGATTGATCCTTGACTTTTAGTTATTCTCTGGTCTAAAGGAAGCTGTACATCATTAAGCAAGGCTGGTAACATCATTAAGAGAAGTTGTAAAATCGTCATCCCCAGAATATAGTAAAAAGACAAAAAAGCAAATCAGTGTCTACCTGGCAGAGATTGTGGTGGGAAACAAAGGTATCTAACAAACAGGTATCTAACAAGATGATAGTACCTCTGTGGTTTATGAAATTGATTTTATAGATTCTTATTAGATGTCACTGTATTATTGGTTGCAAATTCTGACTTGTTTCTTGGTTATGTTGTTGCATCTAAGCCTCTTCCTCTTTGATGCTGTTTAGATTGCTGGGGTCTGCCAGGTCCTCCTTCTCTTTTCAGGGGGCCCTCAGCTCTCTCTTATGGTGCTTGCTGCATCAGGAGTAGGGATTTTGCACTTATCTAGAGACTCTGAGAGCAGCTGGGTAAAAGACAGGGTAATACGGCTGGTGGGGGTTCGCTCTCCCTCTCCCATCCCCTCCTCGTGGCCACGTGGACAGGGCCACCCAATCCTCCAAGGTAGTAAGGAAGACACGCACGCACCAGGGACAGGAAGCAGAAAGAGGGATTTATTCACCTGGTCAGGTCATTTATAGGCCTCACAGCCGGTATGGTCAAAGGGAAGGGATACAAAAGGACCAATCAGGGAAAGTTTCACACACCCTGGCTGGGGCTTACATACTAATTAGGAAGGTAAGGGGTTGCCTTTCAAGGGCCTGGTAAAAAGGGAAACTCAGCAAAAGACCTCATGTTACAATGCAGTAAAAAACTCGGGTTTACAACACTTTGATTGTTTTCTTCATCTTCAGAGGCTTCCTGTTACAACAGGGGAACTATAATTTTCCAAAATATTGTAGAGTTATAGATTTCTGTTCATAAGTACAGAGGCCTGAAATTTTTTAGCTATTAATACTAGAGTGGACCATCCATTCAGAGGAAATACATGAGGTCTGAGCATGTGTGGCTTTTTCTCCAGTAAACCTCAATTGAGTAAAGCAGGTTTTTCTATGTTCCTTCTTTTTCATTAACTATAGTAGTCTAAAATTCTTAGTGTTCTACAACTGGTTTTCTGTTCGGGGTGTTTTTTGTTTGTTTGTTTTCCCCCCTATGATATTTCTATTATCATTTTGAACAGTAAAATCACTTAGCCCTTAGTTGGGACCATTTTCTTTGGACAAAGAGAAACCAAAGATAAGACAAAAATATTCTTCAGCTATGCAGGGATACGTGTGTCTTATTTATTGCAGTATTTCAACTGATTCCTGCCATCAGCTTAGATAAAACGTTTGAATGTGGTTTTGCCTTGCTTGGTGGGACGAAGCTGTCATCTTTAATAAGAGACAAGAAATAAAGTCAAATGCTGTAGGTATGCAGTTACAAGGGTATGAGAGTTTGCACTGATTTTTCAGTGATATGCAAAGCTGTCTATTAATATTTTATAAATTATTCTCACAGTGTGGTTTCAGATAAGCTTCAATATCTATTTCAACTCAATATTGTTTTCAGTGAATGCAGCAGAAGGAATCTGATTAAGTCGTGTAGAAAAATCATTCATAAGCAATTAAGGACTATTTATTTAAATGCCATATTTTTGCATAAAATTATTCCAAATGCAAACTAAATATATACTGTAATTTACTGGAGGACTGTTGTTTTGTTTTGGGATTTTGGGGAGTGTATATATGTGTGTGTGTTCTTTCTTTTTTTCCCCAGAGTCACAAATTGACAAATGTCAATGGTGATATTTGCCAGTGCAAGGCCAAATTATCATTATTTACATTACAGTATAAAAGGGTCATCAAGCAATCAAATGCAAATTAAACTATAAAATAAATAGTGCTTACTATATTTTGCCAGTAGACACCTTGTTTTTAAATTTGAAGATTTCTTGTCCACTTCCAGTCACTGTTATATCTAATGTGATCTTATTCAAAGCATATTAAGGCTAGAAGAAATTATTTGATCATTATAATTTCTGTACATAAGGTAATATTTTGCATGCAGGTAATTTGATTTGACTGTATGCAGTTTTGTGAAGTGAAGCCTCTTGGGTCCACTCTGTATACCAGCTTCATTAAGAATTACTCTGCACAGAACAGTTTATCATCTTAGAAATGGTCTGCAGAGCTGTAGCTAGACTCTTCCTGCTGCCTGATTTGTCTGCTTGTCTTGGATAGCATCCTAGTGTTGAGTCAGCCCAGGTATTAGCAGCTTTCAATACACTTGTAAATTCAAACCCACTAACAAGGCCAGTGGAACATGTTGAGGTTACAAATATGAAATTGCTACTGTCTGAAACCATTCCTGTGCTGTCTGAGTTTATGATATGGTCTTCATTAAATGCTTCTAGCTTGGAGCTTTGCAGCTGTCAGAATAGATACGTGAAATTGTATTTGAGCCTTTTTGAACCCATTCAGATTGAAACCTTCTTTTAAGCCAAAGAGCAAAGCAAGTACTTTACTTTATTTGAACCTTAACACATCATGCATTTTACAGAAATGGGCTCATGTTTCTGTATATGAGAATAAATATGCATAGTGCAAACTTCGGCAATGGCTGCTTGAGCAGTCACTGAACTTCAGAAGTTTGTAGCTAACATCATGAAAGTCACTTTTCATTTTGATCTGACATTATAAGAAAGATCCATTATCTATATTAGTTTCTTACTATCTTCATATATTTCATGCAGAAACAGTAATGATGCAAATATGGCATTTTTAGAGTAAGGATGTCCAAGATGTCAAGTTACAGCTTAAAAGAAAAAATCTGATCAAAATGACACAAAGTTTTTTTATCTCAGAATCTCTGAAATGCAGTTGTACAATGTAACCAAATTGCTGTGACCACAATCTCTCCAAATCCTTCTGTCTCCTTCCCAATTATACAATTAACATTCAAGAATAAATTGGCTCTCTTCTGACATTTCTAGAAGTTCTATATGGGGACAAAAGTCTTCTCTCAACCTTAACTCACCTATTCTAGAAACTGTGTTGAAACAGGACTCTAGGGAAGAAATACTTTAATGAGCTCAATGCAAATTAAAAGATTCTTTATTCAATCACCTCTGGAGATGCTGCAAAAGAGCCTTTTGGAAATGTGTAGCATGATAGTGCTTTGCAATTTTTGATAGAAAGCATAAGTTTCTGCATACTGAGGACCAAATGAAATCTTCCAGCAAATCTTCCAGCACTGTGGGTATGCTTAAGCTGGGCTGTTAAATTTTACAGGCAACGTCTGTAGTACTCCCTGTTGGGTGTATATATATTTCATTCTGTGCTAATTAGTGCATAGCCAAATTCAGTTAAGAAGGAACTCACTAGAGTGAGAGCAGCTGAGCTGAGGTATTTGAGAAGGGCAACTGACTTAGTTTGTGTAGTGTAGGTTACATTAAAAAGTGCCATGTGCAGAATCACTAAAACCTGCAATTACTGAAAACAATCTTAAAAGACAATAAAAAAAATCCTTTTTTTTTTTTTTCTCCGAGTGCATATTATACAAAGATAATATCTTTGGAAGAGTTTTCTTTGTTCATATATAGTGACCAACCCCACAACATACTCATCAAATATTCTCTGAGAGTGCACAGAAGGTAAAGTATTTGACGGTTTTGATTCAAATATTAATTTAGCCATAAAGTATATTTCTGTTTTCAGACAATTTTATAGGTATAGATTGCTGCAAATTTAAGTCTGATTTCCAGAACCACTAATAATCTTGGGGTTTTTATGAGTTTGCATGAGAAAAGGAATAAAAAAAGAAAGGCTAACTTTCTTATGTGAAGGTTTTCTGCTAGAGTATTGTGAAACAAAAGAAAAACAATGGAAACTGAGTAAGAGATAGCAATGTTCACCTAGAACTGAAGTGCTTAAATATGCATATCAAATTATGCAGGGTCTTTTTTGCTTAAGTAGAATAGGAGCACTGTTTACTGAGTCTTGTTATTTTGATTAATTTCTAGATTAATATTTAAATAGTAATTAAACACTGTTCTTGGCATAAATGTTGTCAATGATCTTGCTATTGCTATGACATGTAAGAAAGATAAAGCAAATATGCTCATAATCTTGTTACAGGCAAAAAAGAAATACACCTTTTAAGGAAAGTGAGAAATTGTTATTTTCTTAATTGAAATCTTAAGAGATTAAGAATTATCTTTAGCAGCTCATATTTAATTATGACAGGAAAAGAAACAATAATAAAGCAAATCTAGTACAGGAATAAGACCTGATAAAATTAAATAATACAATTACATGCTGCTTCTGCTAGTTCTTAATATTTCATTGCAGCAAGAGGTAGTGAGGAGGAAGAAGGGAGAAAAATATGGCAAGTTGTCAACATCCTTTTACTTTAATAAGTTTGATCATGAATTTTTTTCTCCCTTGCCCTAGAACATCAAGCTTTTGGCATTCTTATATGTTTGCTAGGACACCTTTGCACTTAGTTTCTTCACTGTTTTGCAAGTGTGCTCTGTGTTGTGTTTTATCTATGTTAGATACTTGTTCAGGCATACATATGCCAGGTACAAACCCCAGTTTTGTCTGAAATCGGATTATTGTTTCTTCAACTGACAATTAGTTTGTAAACCCATTTACAAATTTGCATTCCTAGCCTATGTGCTTATTCTTAGCAGGTGCACTTCCATCCTTTTTCCGGCACTGCCACTTCTAAAGGCCTCTGCTGTCATGCCAGGCCTCTATTCAAGTATACCACACTATATGCAGAATGACTACTTGCTGCTACTATGTATATACATATTAAAATTATATGTGTACTATACCAAAATAAATACATGTAAACCAAGTTAAGCACATCCATCTGGTTGTTAACAAAGCAAAGAAAGTTCAAGGCAGGTAAACCCAAGTTCAAGGCAGGCAAACCTGTTAAGCCTTAGTCTGGAGGCCTTGCCAACTCAAGAGGAAATACATGACCTACTACCAGTGCTGGGAATACTGTGTTCATAGGACCACAGGGCTACACATATGGTGTGTTGTTAATTTGCTTCTGAAGGGACAAATCTGAACAATGCTGCTACTAGGCAAGTGTATATTTTGGTTAGGTATTTACATCTCATTTTAATTGCTTTAAGAAGGAGTATATTATTTGTAGTCAGTCCAAACATTGATACCAACTGAACTATGCAGGTTTCTAGTCAGAATGAGTTGTCAGATTTTCAGAGACTTATGTCAAGAAGGTCCTGTTTATTATAAAAATATTCTTTCACATCATTTTGCTATTGGCATGCATAACAGTGGTACCTAATGTTTGGGGGAAATGTTTCACTTATTTCAATATTTACAGAATCCTTTATGAATGTTAAACAATGTTTATTTTCAATGTTTTGTTTCTTTCTATGAAGGCATAAAAATATGGATTGACAGCATTTCAATTAAAAACCTCTAGCTGTTCAAAACCCCTAGTATAAAGACTTAATATCTCCCCGAGGATTCAGCATATCAGTATTTATACCTGCAACACATTTGGATTTCTAGGTCTCTGTAAAATTAGCTCACAGACCTATTGTGGTTTATCTGCTGGTTTGGAGTTTACGGATAAGATTGTATTACTTTTTTTCAAAAGTATTCTTCATTTAATTAATAAGCTATATCATATTGTTAAAATGTTTTTAATATGATCTTTAAATGTAATCACAAAGGTGTAAGCTTAAAGATCATATGTTATAATTTCCAGATTTTAATATTATGATATTTTTCATATCTTGATAACTCCAAAGATGGGTCTCCAAACCCTTTGGACAACCTGTTTCAATATTTGATGGCTCTCACTGTGATCTTGCAAGTAGCTGGAGTTTCTCTTGCTGCAATTTCTACTTCCACTGAGTACTTCTAGAAGAGACCAGGTCTGTCTTCTCTCTAGATCCCTATTAGGCAGTCAGAGGTAGCAATTAGATACCCCCTGAACTTCTGACCTCAGATCTCTCTGAGCCTCTTCTTGCAGAAGGTATGGCAGTGGTGGTAGTTTCCTACCTCTTCATTTGAGAGAATGGTGACCTGCTTGAATACAGTCCATCTAGTTACTATTCTGATGCTGCTTTTCAATGGCAGAAATAGACAAAATAAAAACAAAGAAAAGAGAAAAAATAGGTGAATTAAGTTGGTTATATAGTTCAGCATTGCAGAATTTCACTTTCTTATGTGACCTAAAATATGAGATATTCTCTTTCCTACAACAGTGTTTTTCTGCACATGTCTAAGTATTAAATACTTAATAATTTAAAGGTTTCATCCCATGAAGCAGAAGTTACATTAAACATTGTTTTATTGCAGAGGCTGAGAAAAAAGCTGAGAGCAGGCTTCTGCGGTGCAAGCAGGCATACTTTTTATTGTACTTCTTCTATATTTATGTATTTATATATTTATCAGTGTAGATACTGATCTGAGCTATGAGGCCAAACAGGAGCCTTGGCAAAACATCCACATGGGACATGACTGTTTTCAGTCACAAGACATGACTCTGTGCAGTCATACCACAGGGGGTTTTCAAGCCTGACCTTTCACTACCTTTCACCCGCGTACACACAAGGCCTGTTTGACCTGCTCAAGACCATGATATATGTCTTCTTGTTTTCTTTTAATCTTTGATTATCCAGGCATCTGGAGCACAGCACTCTGCAGCTCCCACATTTCATTCTTTTCAAAGAAAGGCTACAAGGTTCCTAAAAGTTAAGGTGTTTTTATTGAAACTACCTAAAAACTGGCACAGGACAACAGGGAATAAGAACACAGGAATAAAAGAAGCCAATTTCTTAAGAGATTACTAAATGACATCTAATTATTCCTTTCATAGGACAACCAAATAACATTTCAAAGTAGGTGGGGTTGGGGAGGCCTTCTCAGTCTAAGTACACGTTCAGTGTTATTCCTGATTGGATTGTTGGATTGAGGTTTTCTTTGGCCTGAATCTATAGACAAGTGCATACTATTTATTGTTGATGCCAGTATTATCTTTCTTTTAACACAGAAATAGAACTTTGTTTGCTTTGTTTTTCACATAAGGCTTTTTTTAATAGACTTATTTTCCCAGATGGTCTTTCTTTTTGTAAAGATAAACAAACCGAGATCCTCTCCTTTAACCCTTGAGCCTGCCTACTTCCCAACCTAGGAATCATTTATTTGCTTCAGTTGTATTCTGAATTCATCTTCCTTGAAAACAAGTGATTATGCAGTCTTCATGTGAGCCTCTGTGTGCTACTGACTGGGGGTTTGGGTGTGGAATTAAACATATTTCCACACAGAAGCTGTAGCTTCCTGCTTTGTTCCAGAAACATAAGGCACAAGAATATCATGCGCTGGTACTTTCTTCAGGCCTTTGTCTCTCTTCTTATACTTACATTTACTTTTATTTTCCATGTACATGACTCCCCAAATTCCTCTCATGAGTTCCTTCAAAGTATCCTACAAAATTTGCTGCGTACAATTTTTATTTAACACCAAAACATTTATTTTTCTACTTGCTCTTAATCTTTTTCTAGTATTCTTCTTTAGGTTAGTGCTAAAGAGAGACAGAGAATTAAAGCAAAGCCAACCTCTTCATCTGAGAGTCTCAAAATGGCAGCTAAACTCAAATGATTTGCATTATTAACAAAATAGGCAATTTCAAATTTTCTTTAAATTTTTTTTACACACTATTTCTTGGACAGTGCAGGAGCTTTGGATTCCCAATTCCTTGCTGGTTCTCCTGCTGAGCTCCTTTGGACTCTTACTCTCCCTGGGAGAGTCTTCCATAGTGATTTCCATCAGAAAGGTCAGTGTTGTCCAAACAAAGGCCTTCAAACTAACAGAGAATGAGTGAGAAGAAACATAAAAAGAGACACTAAATCTGTGGTTTAAAACATTTTTTAAAATAAAAAAAAGTTCATTCAAACTAAACTTGACAGTCATAGAGCCATTGTTATGGCTTAGTACAACAGCAAAAAAAGTGGTGTGTAGGGCTGTTTCTATTCAGAGTGCTTAAGATTTTGCCAAAATAGATACTCACTTAACTCAAATGAGTTTGGACTTCCAAGGAAAAGATAAAGGCAAGTTATAACAATTATCTGCAACCCTGTAAATTCCATTTAACTCTAACCACGGAATATCTATGCTTTGTGAAGAGTCATAATTTATAGGGAAACACATTTTTATACATACAGTTTTGGTAGTGTTGGGGTGTGATTTATTTTTCATTATAATGCTACAAAATAAAAACAAATGAGTGTGACACTAAGATTTTTTTTTTAATAAGACATTTGATAAGTTACCTCATGAAATTTTGTTTGCATTATCAGTTTCAATTGTTTCAAATAATAATATTGTAATGCTTACTACACATTTGGAATTTAAAATAGTTTATTGATTATTTAGACAAATATGATACTTTAAAATATTTTGTAAGTATGTATTTGATCCTTTGAAAGGAATAAGAAAGCATTAATGTTTTCAAAGCTATTTTTCTTTTAGTTAAATGACATATATATCTAGTCAAAGTAATATAAAAACCCTCCATAGCATAGGCTAGCTGTTGAATTTTTATTTTGTTTTTCCTTTTAATAAAGGAAACTTAAGCCATCTGAAGATAGAAGCAGCACTTAAGAAATTATGTAGAAGCCTGCTGAGCAATCAAGTCTGTGCCAGAATGAAAAGATGGGAAATTTGTCACTGACTGGGGGTTATATACTACATGAAAAATAAAAGTACTTGTGGTCTTGCATCTAAGTTTCTTTCAAGGAAACGTTGTAGATCTTCACATTCCTGAACGAAGTTAAATCATCTAGTCATCCATCATTTCTGAAAGCAAACCAAAATTGATATGCTTTGTCATATTTGATTAGAAACCATTGGACATGGTGAAGATTCTTAACCTGGAGAATAAACACACATTTACCACTGAGGAGTAAACTACATATGCATGTACATTACGTACACATTTACATATATGTATATGCGCACAACTCTGGGCATCTGTGTACAGAAGTAGATAATGCAAGTGAAAGTATCTATAGGAGAGGATGCACTTTCCATTATCACCTTTTTATATACTTAAGCCTATGGACAAAATACTTTTGTTTCTTATTGTAAGGTGGAGTGATATTTTAAATTCGTAAGGATCAGTCTCCCTTTGTTGTAATGACTCAGAGAAAGTAGAAAATTTTTCAGAGAAAGTCAAGTGAAGGACAGTATTTGAACTGATCAGTGCAGTATTGACTCATGACATTCTTTTTATTTTGTGGCCTGTCATTTAATGGGGATTTTTTTGATAATTTTTGAATATCTTCTGTCCTCTCATTAAGCGTGGGATTCTTTTAGATTGCTTCACTTTTTAACAATATATTCTTAGGGTATGGGATAGCATAAGTACATGCAGATGTTAATAGGAAGGAGAAAAGATATTGAGACAAAACTGGAGCGTTACTCTGGATTATAGGAAACTAACTAGGTATTTGCCTTAATAAACTGCCTTATCAATTGTGTCAGATTTCTCAGAGGAAAGTAGTTTGTTTGATGGAGAAGTATATTATGAAAGCAATTATAAACATATTACATCACTAAAGCAGATATTGGTTGGACAACCAAGGGATAAAGGAGCTGCTGTGAAACAGGAACGTCTTCTAGTTTCAATTTTCTTCATCCCTCTTCTTGTCTTGTGCTTTTTCTTCATGATCAACTGCTCTGACCCTCTCACCCTTCTGCTAAAAGGATAATAGTAATCAAATGAGGAACACTGCTGTGACAAAACCCCAACTTTTTTCTTAGAAATAAAAGCATGCATAACTTTTTTGTTTGTGTTTCTTTCTGGCTACCAACAGAAAAAATAAGCAGACTTTATCCTCAATTGCATCTATATATCATTATTTACACATTGTTTAGTTAAATGTTATTCAAGTCAAATTTTAATAGGAGAAAGACTAAAGTTGTAGATATTGATTCAAGTTATCTCCAGTCTCTTGATAAAAATTAATAAGCTTGGAAAAGTATAAAATATTGTCTTGTTAAAAAAAAAATCACAAACTAAACCATACTAGTAACAAAGGAAAATATAACAAGTTTAAGTGCTCTGAAATACTTGAGTATTACCTTTTGTTAAAACTGTGATAGCTAGCTCCCTGTCCAGTCAGTCCTGGTGCCATTCATTGCTATTATATATGGAGTTTTGAAGAAAAATATGATGAAAAGGAATAAGAAATGCATAAAGTAAAGTGAAGTGCTCAGGAATTTATCAAAAAATGTTGTGTGGTAATGGAATGGCAGCCTGAGCTATGGTGCATCGTTACTGATGTGCAATAACCAATACCTGAAAAATGCTCTGGTGGCACAGAGCCGATGGAGAGATGCAGAAGCAGCTGCTAGGTGAGTCCTTTTTGCTTGTGTAATCTTGAAGCAAGACAGCCCTGCTGGCGTCCCACTGACTCCCAGCAACAATGTTGGCAGCTAAGAGAAGTCAGTGGTTTGCAAAGTTTCTTGCATAACAGGGGCACAATAAGCAGGTTAAAAAGAGAAGTACTTTTGTGGAATGGTTTTCATAATTACACTGATTTTAGCTATTAAATAGCTATTTAATTTTGGGAAAATATGCTTTCTTCTGAGGTACTCATGAGCTAAATAACATTGTTTTAAGTAAGATCACTTTCTTGTGAGAGGTCTACTCTTTAGAGTTAAAAAAAAGGTCAAAAGAAGATTTCATTTGACTGGGATTTCTAGAACTGTCAACAAACTCTATCTTCCACAAATATAGAAATTAGAATCAAGCACAAAATATATCCTAATATTTGTCCCTAAATACAAATTTGTCCCTTTTTTTAAAGGGATGATTGCTATGATCTGAAAAACAAATATTGTCATCAAGAAAAATAAAATTAGTATTAGAAAATTCTAGCATGAAAAATCTTATATCCCATGTATGTTTAACTTTTATAGTTTTTGTCTTGTGTTGATGTTGCTACAGACTTGTGTATGAAGGCAGATGTATGAAGTGTATGTGTTTATGTATGTACACAGACAAATATAGTAAGAGCTGGTATTTGTGCAAAACAGCTTTTCGATTTTGATGTTGTTTTTATGTAATAATTTGTTACTCTAGAAGCTTATGTTATTTTTTAGTCATCCCCATCCAAATTTTTGAGAGTAATTTTTAAAACAACAAGAGTATGAATCAAGCATATGCTTAGGAACCTTTAATATCAATTTGTGGGGTCTCTAGAAATACACTGAAAATACTTCAAATTGGCTTACTAATAATAATTTTTAATGTGAAAGAAATTACTAATTTGTGCCATGTAAATGCATAATCTCTATTGCCCACAAAAAGCTCAAAATCAGAACTGTTCTGAAACATGGCAACCTGTGTTTTTATTTTGTATTTGTCTGTCTTAAGTGAATGCCAAAGTTCTTGCAGGACTTCAAAGCTCACGTATTGAAAAAAAGTTTTTAGCTGTTGTAAAACACATTATAAAACCAATAGATGTAGTTGTCTGGGCTACCCAGCTGGCTTTTTCTACCTCTGCATTATTTCGTGATATTCCATATTCAGTGGAATATGGGTCTCTTGCTCTTGTGTTACAGGAAAGCAATAGTAAAGATACGAGAATAGCTGTATGGCAATGAGCCTGTTGTCATTAAGTTGTGTATCTGTTTGTGTGAATGTGAGATGGCAAGCTGAGGGCTGCGGATGTTTCTCTTCACAGAGACTTTCAGCTGTGATACCAAGAGTGTTATTAAAGCTGGCATTGCTGGTAATTAGATGCACTCATCACATTTACACTGCACTTTTGGATATGAAAGTAACATTGGTGTAGACACTGATGATCTAGATATATATGTGCAAAATTAGCTAACTCATTTAACTAGATTTGACTTAATTTAATCAGTGACTTGGTATTAAAAATATTTTAAGAATTCACTGTCAATTAAGGAGAGATAAGCAGAGGTTATGACACTAAATAAACACTGTTTTTACAGTCTGATAAGAGATATTAGTGCACTATCTCTCAATTTGTGGAAAAAAACCAAGCAAAGTGGTTATAGCTCACTTTCCCCCACTTTAAATCTTGCATTTTAATCCTTCATCAGTTTCAATGTGTCATTTAAGTAAGTTGCTACTGGGTATAACTGTGCCACTTTACCTGTTTTCTTTGTTGAATAAACTCAGATTATTCTTATATTCAACAAGTGCTTACCACTGAAACTGTACCCTTCTGCTAGATTTAATTTTGCATCCTTCTGCACTATAGTATCTATACTGGTATTTTCTCTCTTTGAGACATATAATCAACTACACATTCTGCTTTCTTTGTAGGTAGGACCTTAATTTACTGTTTTGTCTCCCCAACTGAAATGTGCCTTTCTGTTTTCAAATTTTCTCTCAGTAAGACTTGTTCTTCTTTTTTTTCTTCTGTCATAATATTAAGAGTATCTGCTTCAACAACATAATCCCTAGCTCAGAAAAAAACCCCAATGTTAAAGGAGAAATGAAATCTGAAATGGTGAAAAATTTAAAACCAGTGTATCTCTACCTACCTAAAATTGTGTAGTTTTGAGGGAAGGAAACCGTGGGAGAAGGCTACAGATTGTGAGTGCCTGGGGACAAGCAGAGGTAAGCACAGCTGATGAGAGAATTGTCTTCTCTTGGGCCTCATGTCCCAGAGATGCATCCTCCAATCCCATTGATGATATTGCAGATCATGTGGGTGCATCAGGTTAAAACCTTGGTGTTAAAATGTTCTGTATTTCAAGTTATTGTGTCTAGGCTTTTACTGTGTTGCAGGAGGAGAGGACTGATAGCAGTAAATCAATGTTTATTTTCCCCTCTCCCAGACCCCAGGTAATGTATAACATCAAATCAAAGAAGCAGTACTCATTTTCAAGTATTCAAATAGCACAGTTCTCATATTTAGTTAAAGCTGCCTGAAGGCTGAAAAACACTGGCCTAGTCATGGTTCTTATAGCAGAGATCATTTGATCATAAATAATACCATCTGAAGCATATAGAAGAAAAACAAAGATAGGTCCTTGGAGATATAAAAGTCATGATGGAAGAAAACATGATGGTCTGAAGTGGTAGTTTTTAATCTGATGAATAGCAACATATAGAAAAGTATGAGCATTCTGTAGGAGCCATGTTGTTTTGTGGTCAACATTCTTAAAGCCAACAAAATAAAGGGAAATGAAGGAGCACTCTCACTCAGCATATACAGAATACAAGGAATATCAAGTGCATGCTTCAGAAGAACAGTAGAAATAAAAGACAGAAAACTGTGAGAATAAACCCTTTGGGGCCAAATACCTAGAATCTAAATTTACCATACTTCTTTAGAGATGTAGGATTAGAAAAAGAAAAAAGATAATTTCTCTTTTTTAAAAGCACTCCAAATGATACCTATTGTATTAGTGATGCCTAAAATCTTAGAAGATAGGCACTCAGACAAAACATTAATGGAGAAAGATAGACAATACCTTTAGTGGGAGATCGGAGGCTTCGGGCCTCCGCTGGGCCTACAAACGCGCGCGGTTTCAACAAGGATCCCCACATCCAAAAATCCCTGAAGAACCCCACCCTCAGTAGGGTTACAGCTTTTATACCCTTCTAAACAATTAACATATGAGATATCCATAACCAATCATCATTTCTAATTCCCTTGGTGGTCCACCCCTCAGGGTCCCGGGCCATGCCCCCTGGACCCCCTCCAACGGTTTCGGGGCTCTTCTATTGTTTTTACTTCAAGTTATCTTGCAGGTGGCTCTGAAAAACATCATGACCTTCAGAAGGCCTGAGAATATGTGAGAAAATCCCTTTAGTAAATTCAAACACCCCTTAATATGTGAGCAAGAAAACCTATACCTCTAAAACTCTAAAAATCTACAAAAATACACCTCAAACCTTTAGGCATCAGGCTAAGGGCTGTGTCAGCTGCTCCATCCTTTCTGGGAGCTGCTCAGGCACAGTGCTGGTTGGGTTGGACCAATTTCACACCAGGAAAATTTTCAGCAGTTTGCTAGCATACACTCTGTCAGTCTGGGACTCTTTCAGCTTTAATTTGCAAATCTGTATGTAATTTATGCACATTTATAGATATATTGAATCTACACAGTCTGTAGTTTAAGTAAATGTTACCCATGTATCCCCCTCTGCTGTTAGGAAATCTAGATATTTGCTATTGACTACCAAGCAAGGAAGGTGAAGTGGAAGGAAAAAATCAAAGGCAGGAGAGAAAAATCTGAGAGAAGATAGCACAGGGATGAGAGGTATAAAATAGGAGAAAAGGGAGAGAAAAATCTCACTATTATGTTTGATCTGGACGTGAAAATGCAAGCAAGGAAATAGAATAGTAAGAGAGAAAACAATAGATTAATGAACCCATCTCTCACATTTTACACAAATACAACTATCTGAAGAAGCTATTAAAGGTATTGGAAAGGATGGTATAGAGCAGCCTGAAAGCAAACCACTGTAAGACTCAAAAGGCTAAGAATCTTGAGACCTCCTGAGACAAACTACATGTAAGGGAGGTATATAAAGTTCTTTACAAGGCATATTGGGTTCTCCAGCAGCTGGCAAGGATAGTGTTAACTGTTGCAGGAGGAGAGGGGAAGCCACAGCTGCATGCCCTGGGCACAAGGACTGTCAGGCACCTGTCAGAGAAGGAAGTGAGGTGGGGCCATGACTCCCTGAATTATGGTTTTCTCCCAAGGCATTATAACAGGAGTGTGTGCGCTGTCATCCACACAGGCTTCTATTATACAGAGAAAGGCAAGTGCTGCTGGAGGAAAGTTCATTTTGCAGATTGCTTGTGTGTGAAATTTGCTTTCATGAAGATATTCTTTTGTTTTAATTAGGCATGGACTGTGGCAAATTAAATCCCTTTTGCTAAATGTAAATTATTTGCTGGGTAATGCCTTTATTTTCTTTTTCGGTGTACGCGTTCATGTGGTGCCTGCATAGATCTTGGAAAAAAATATTAGTCTATCCAGCCATGGCTTACCTAAGTTATAATACTTTAGTTCAGTGTAGTGCCATAATGGATATCCACTTAGCATTCTACACACAGAATGTGTTAAAAGTCTCTTCTTCCTTGTCTTGCATATATATAACTGTCCTATAAGCTGTTAGCATAGGGCAAGCTGGTTAGGAGGGAGTAATCAAACAGAGCCTTGTGTACCTAAACCGCAGCTCATTTTGGGCCTGTGGTCCATCAAGCATTCTTCTCTCAGTATCCTTGAAGTCTACACCTTCTTAAGAGGCTGCAGTAACACAAAGGCCTTGTGTACACATGAAAAGTGTAGCGATTAAATTAAGTAGGTTTAGAGATCAGTTTAGTTAAATGAGGCATTGCCTTCTTTAGACATTCTTGCCTCAATTTAAGAGCGCCTTATGCTAATGTTTCAAAGTTCAATCAACATAAGTCATTCTTAAACCAAAAAGCTCCAGCAAACCTGGTGTGTAAACAGCATTAATTAGTCAAATCAGTTACTAAAACAATGCTCTCAGACACAATTGGAGGTTCTTATATGAAGTTTCTTCTCTTTAATTCTTTATTGCAGACACAGTAGAAAATTGTAGATTAAATTGTTAGTTTTACCTTGATAGTACAACTAAGGACAGATTTGGCATGAAAAAACAGGTTGCTAGGCCACTTCTCCCTTACCTGTCAGTGATGCCAAGTGCTGAATCACTCTTTGTACATTTATGTACTGAGGGACTCTATAGGATGATGGGAAGATGAAGGATCTTAAAAGGTAATGGAAATGATAGTAAACTGGTTGCCACGTAATGGTTTTAGCTGAGATATGAAGTAGTATGTAATCAAATGTTATTTTAGCTTGTTTACTTTGGAAATGTCTTACTTTGCCCTAGTGTGAAGCACTAGGTCAGTGTAGTGAAATCACAGTGACATCATGTGTAGAATATTTACTGATAGGGAAGATTTTTCTGAAGTAACATTTGTGAGAAATACATTTATTTTTGTCTATGCAGTTGAATTAAGTGTCTCTTACAAATTATGCATAAGTAGTTGCATTTTATATATAATTTACTGCAAGCCTTTAGTTTTATAAGTTTTTTCAATTTTAGAACATATGAGCAATAAAATGCATATTGAAAATCCACAGGTGTGATTTGTGAAATACAGTTCTCAGCTGAGCTTTATATTTGAGAATACACTTACTACTATTTAGCACAGTGTTTTTTCAAGGACAAGCCAAGATGCTGAGTAAATGCTACCATTGAGGTGACCTGATTTGGCAGAGTAGGGGACAGGCTAACGCAATAGTTGTTCCATTGAAATTTAAATTATTTTGGAATTAAATGCTTTATAAAGAGTGCATCTCAAAATTGAGATATTTTGAAAGCATGCTCAGATCACTGATCTGAGCTACTGTTTGGGCATATGATTTCTATCAGCAGTGTTTCTGTGTGTGGAATGAGAGGAAACCTAAATAAGGCAGAGTGTGTGGAAATGTTAAAGAGGCTGAATTGACTATATAAATCCAAAGAAAAATTGCAGAAAGCAGCTGAAATATTTAATTATTAAATCACCATTTTGTAAAACTGTAAGCATGTGCTTTAAGTGAAATCTGCTATTTTGTAGGTGCTAGAAACAAGTCTAAATCTTTAAATTACATGGGTACTTTCAGTAAGCCTCTTAATTTTTACAGTGAAGACTCTTGTTTGTCCAGCACTTTTTGATCCAGTTTAGCAGACAAAACAGAAATCTTTGCTGTGAATATGGGCCTGGTGAGACAAGATGTTTTAAAATTTTCTGTTCCTAACTGCTTTAAATGAAGTTCCTACTTGTATGTTTGCTAAAACAGAACGATAATAGCTTGCTCTTGTGACTATTCTCCCACTTGCTCTGCAGCTCGACTCAAATTATCTGAGTGACTAAGGTGGGCCTGGGAAGTGCTGTTAAATAGAAGTGGTAGGCGTGGTCCAGTTCCTCTGACTTTCTAAGCATGTTATCAAGGAAGATAAGCAGATTTTTGTCTTGTAGGCACTTAGCTTAAGTCAACAAATAGAGCTTCTGTTGACATCCTTAGCCAATTCTGTTAGAGGTTCTCATAACTAAATATTTGCAGGATCACAATTTATCTCAGTACATTAGTTGGATGTGCAGAGTTTGGTTCAAATAGAGATTACATGCCCCTCTCTGCATTATGTTTCTCAGATCAAGCTTGAAGCTATCTTTGTTTCAGAACCTCTGATTAACAGCTTGGGAATAAATTTCTGCAGTTAGTGGAACTGTAAAGTAAATATTTACATGACCGAATTTTTAATTTGTGCTTAGTAGGTGTATGATTTGTGCTTTGTAGGTATATATAGAACTCACTCTTTTTGCATATTTAGAAGATAAAAATAAAGAGCGTTTATTTTAGTATGTGTAAATTTCACTCTTGTAATCCTGATTTTTTTTTTCTTCTTTTTGTCGTTGTTTTGCAGAACAAATTAGACAAAGTTGTTACTGTTAAATGGGCTGGAAGGTAACTTCTAATCATAGAATCTTAGAATAGCTTGGGTTAGAAGGGACCTTAAAGAGCCTGTAGTTTTAACCCTTCTGCTATGGGCGCAGGAATTCCATCCACTAGATCAGGTTATTCAGGGCCTCTAACTGAATTAAAAGTTGAATATTAAATTAAATTGTGAAGCTATAAATAGTCTTAAAATTTAATGTCTTTCAAATTTCACAGAGGGTCAGTCTCAGAAGAATGTGGTCCTTTTGGTGTCTCATCCTGTATGCCACTCTGATTAGGTATTCACTGAGGAATAAACTTGAAAGAATTCCTGGTAAACGGGCTAGTGGATGATTTTTTTTCTCATGGATTCACATGATGGATTTTCACGCTGATAATCCACATATGTGATTTCTAAGAATATTTTTCAGATTTAGAAATTGCCATTCAGCTGTGGTACTGGTGGTTTTGTGTGTCTAAGAGGAGAAATTCTTAAAAATTTACAGTCAAGAAAATAAATACCTCTTACCTTTTCATGGATTTGGACGAACATATTCTGTAAATTATGTTTTGTTTTTCTTCACATAAAATTGTCTCTTAAATACCAGCTGGCAGAGAAGTTGCCAGTTGCCTTTGCAGAACAGATGATTTTTCACAGGAGTTACTTAAATTCATTTCATAGCTGTCATTTTTCAAGGAACAGATTACAGCAACCATTCCTAAAAGTTAGGGTGTTCTTCTTGAGCCTTATCAACACTGAGGCTGAAATGATGGAAACTTTTGGAGCTTGTTGCTCACTAGGGAAGAGTTTCTGATTTCTAGTCCTTTTTGTTTATCACTCATGATACTGCATGTTTTAGAGAGCATCTTTTCCCTTCTGCACCTTTCTCAAATCCTGAAGACATAGTGAGCTTTCCTTATGGTTGAAGCTGCCATTTCTCTCTGATATATGTATTATTTTTTCCTGACTCCTTTCTCAGCCGCAGCTGGTGTCTCCATCCCGCGTTGCACTTTAATTCCCGGGCTGTCTGAGTGCAACTGCAGTTGTCCTTGAGGGAGCGCCTCCACCCCTCGCCATGCATGCCCTCCTCCCATTGATGCTAAAGGGACTTAATCATGGAGAGCCTGGGTCATCACTCTGCGAGTGTACTTAATTGGCGTGGCGTTTGAATGCCTGCCTTTCTGTGCAGAAAGGGAATGTGGTGTCAGTTTTGCTAATGTTGGGAGGGTGGGTGGGCAGCAGTGGTGATCCTTTTTATGTTGATCTTCATGGCCGTGCCTTGTGCCTTCTCCATTTCCGCTAGATACAATCTTATTTTGTGAAGTCTCTGGCTTGGTGGTTTTCTGGTTTTTTTTAGTTTCATCTGATTTTGGTTTTGTTGTTGCTTTTATTTGTGTTTTAGTTGTTTGTGTTTTGGCTGTTGTTTTTTAATTTATTTATTTTAATTCTCTCATTCCTGGAACAGTAGGGATGTTTTGTTGCTTTAAGGTGCTACAGATTATACTTAGCTTTCCTGATTTTAATGTTACCTTTCTTTAAATGTTAGTCCTTTTGTCAATTATCCACTAGTCTATTTGCCTTTTAACTTGATTCTTTCTTTTCAGGGATTTACAATAATGTTGAGTTAAGGCTTCTCACAGTAGATGGTAATGGAGAAAAACAGTTAAGTAAGTTTGTTTAAGAGTGCTGATTAAGTAAATGTTTCAGAGACTATTACCTTAAGGCACTGTTTAAAGGAGATTCATTTTCCTTCCTCTAGTTAAAAATGTAGTTTTATTGAACTCAGGTTTATTTGTCAAACACTAGGTTTTTCCTACTTGATACGCTTGAGAAAAAAAATGTAGTGATACCTTCACTCTTCTTAATAAAATGAATGAATAAATTGTAAGAAGATTAAGTATTTTAGCTTCTGGCCTTTGCAGTTAATTTCAGAATATCCTTCTGGAGAGAATCAAACCCCAACAGCCAATGTTTTATGCTCTGCTTTGAAGTACTGCACTTCTGGAGATAGTTTCCAGGTTAACTAAATGGTCTCACCTACAAGAGTGTGTCATTTGAAAATCCATTTTCCATTAATGGGAGAGTGAATGATTCTTCCTTGTATTTAGGCAAGTTAATAACTTAGTGGGTAGGTTAAGTTATTCTCTAAATTAAAGTCATTGAAGTTTTTCCAATTAAAACTTTGTGTGATATCATAAATGACATGAGATTTTGTTTTTCATCTAAGGACCTTAAAACATTTTCTAGATATTAACTAGACTGAGCAATGCTTCAGAGATATCAAAAGTTGCTTTTAAGTCTAGTAAAAAATACTCTTGAATCTTAAGCCCTGCTTAAACTTCGGATGATATTGTTTAGACCCCTTTTCAGGAGGTTCACAACTGAGGAATATGTAATTTTCATAATCTTTCAGCTTCATAAGGAACACTGTGCTTTTGGGACAAATTGCTGATTGTGATTTTTTGTGTTCTTATTGGTTCAAGGTGTCTAAATAGTGCAAGGGCTGTGCTGTGATCCACTGCAGTGATGGATTTTTATAGCTTGAGATGAAGGGTATATGTGGGTATACACTGCCTGCTCTGTGACGTACTGGGAGAGGACAGGTAAACCTCTCAGGAGATGAGCTGATGGGATCTGAATGCTTGCAGTTTGGTTGGAAATGGTCCCTGGAGAGAACATTTCACATGCTTAACAGCAAGTTGGAGCAATTTGAAATAGAGTGAGGGAATGAACTGACAGGGAGAATGGATAATCACATGTCCTGTGCTCAAGTTTATTTGCTCTGGTCCCCTTTTTCCTTAGCAATATAAAACCAGGAAGACGGTAAGAGCACCGTTTCTTAGTGTCCCTTAAAATCCTGGTGTAACTGATACAATTTTTGACAGGTCCTTAGAACAAACTAGTCTAATGTACAGAGCTTTACGTGTGGCTTAAGTAATTTCAGAACTTACTCAAACTGATGTGGACTTAAAATAAAAACTACACTAAACTGTGCTCTAAAGTAATTACTGAAAACAGAATAAAAGTAATTAACTGTGCTGCTATTCTTAGGCTCAGTATTTTTTCAAATTTGTAATTACTTGGTCTTTTACTTTTTAGGTAATTAGTCTAAGAATCTACAGGGAAGATTCTGTCCCATGTCCAATGTGGACTTTTGATGCCAAAATTACTAATTACTCACTAAAGTAAGTTGCAATTACACAGGGGACTGTGCAATTTTTGACAAAGATTAAGTCATAATTTTAGCAAGCATCTTTGTCAATGCAGGTTGCTGAGTAGTAGCAATAATTATTAAGATACATACTTCTGCAAAAAAAAAAGAGAAAAGAGGAAAGCACTTGAAGCTATTGATTTGCTTCAGTTTCAGTTCATTGTTAGATTAGTTCTTAAAAGTCTAGAAACATTGTTTAAATAGACAAAACAGAGCTAGCTTGTATCTTAAAGTGCACAGAATTCTTTTATAGAAACTTAATGCAGTGCAATTTTTTTATCTCAAAACATTATTTTTGAGTAGATTTATATTTTTTAAATCACCTGCTCATGTGTGTATAATCTTGTATTTTCTGATTTGCACACTTACCAAAGCTGGCTGGTGCTTGGAAGATTCGTTACATCGCCACTACCTCTTATGGCTTCACTGGAGAATGTAATTATGCTGAAACAAAGGTGGCATAACATTGTGCATCCATTTTCTGTATTGCACTGAAAAATACTAGAGAAGAAATGTACTAAAGCTTTAGAAACAGTGAAGATAGCATTTATCTCCCCTAAGGTTAGCCTTCTAAAAGACAGCTGTTTAGTTTAAATGGTCATCTCTCATCCTGCTATAATGAGTTGAAGAGAGATGTGGCATTATCAGTCAGTCACTAGATCTGCCTGCATTAGACATGGGTGCATGGCCTTGGCCCGAGATGCCTGTTTTTCTGTTTCTCCTTGCTGAAAAGGTGAGTAGAGATATGTATAACCAAATGAGATGTGCTTTGGATACTTGAGTTTGGAGGAAATATCTAGAGTTCCCAAATATATGATCAGGAATTCTATTTCATTATTGCCTGTGTACCAAGTGAATTCACATAGCTGGGGTTTGATTTAACACTACACAGGCAGATATATCTTTTTCTGAGTTTCCTTTGCAAAGGACAACCTTTTGGAAGCACAGTTTCTGTTTCTTCACCCTTGCAGGTTTGGTGACCCTGTTTTTTCTGGTTTTTGCTTTTCCCTGGGTTTGCATGTTTAG
Source organism: Dendrocincla tyrannina (assembly GCA_035047865.1). NCBI lineage: Eukaryota > Metazoa > Chordata > Aves > Passeriformes > Dendrocolaptidae > Dendrocincla > Dendrocincla tyrannina. The sequence goes on along the minus strand of JAWWMP010000132.1, from coordinate 33,345,059 downwards.
TAGATCTTAATATTTGAACATTGAAGAATGAGCTATAAGAAATAAAAATGGTTATGAGGAACCCTTTCCAAAGATTTCCTATAAAATGTCCATTTTGAGACTCAAGTCCTTCATTAATGACTGAGATGAACTATTTGGAGCTGAAAAGGTACTTTGAATTTGTCCAGTTACTGGAATCTGCAGAGAGGAAATGTTCAAATAGAGCTATTGAGTCATACCTGAAGATGCTCCCTTATCTTTCTTTACATGCTGTTCAGTAATTCAGCAGAGCTTTACATTAGACTTAGAGACTTTTAAAAGATGTTCTTAACTCAGTGGAGGTAAGTCCTGGCTCTGCAATCACACTCACTTATGAGAAATAAGTATATTTCATTTTAGGAAAAGATAATGCTGTTTTAAAAAAGAAAGCATAACAAATGTATTCCTCAATAACTCTCCCCTGTATTATGTATTTCTTCTTGACCATGACACTAGCTTTGTCCTCTTAGAAAAGTAAAAACACTAAGTTTTGACACTTTTTGTCAAAAGCTAAACACTTTTTCTTCCTTCCAAAGAAAAGGGTAGGTGAAAAATAAGCATTCATTTCCATAAAAATACTATTGTTTTATGCCAAAGAAGAGAAACCTTAAGACTTTTCAAAAAAGTAGTGCCACGTCCTCATCCTAAAAAGCAGATGGGAAACAAAGTGCTCTTTGAAACAGGTGTTAGCATTTTGTAGTCTGTAAGGTGTTTGGTGATATGGCTGGTGAGGTGGGGCTGAGGGATAGCCCACTTTTCATTCAGTGCATTGAAAGTTCCTGCTCTATGGTAGTTCCAAAAACTGTCTTACTCAACTCTAGAAAGCAAGTAGTAGATAAAACTGTATGTTATTCTTTTCTCAGGTTTCATATGCATATACAATAACAAGTAAGATTTCAGAAAAGGCTTCCTCTTTGTATGTATGTCAAACTTACATAATTCTGACATATTTTTGCTGTGAACCTTGCTTTTTTATATGGTTGCTGTGTTCTTTCTGGAAGTATGAATGAACCCCACTCCATTTCCTCAGCATTGTTGTAAAAAATTTCTCATCGATAAATATTAGTTACGCTATATTTCCAAGCTATGTACACAAGATGTATGGACAAATAAATTTCTCAGTGTAGCTTTGTTTTTTCTTAATGTTATAGGTGTTAGGAAGTGCATGAAATGCCTTACATAGCAGTTCTAGGCTGTTGTGGTGAAGGCTCTGACGAACCTGCCTATAAAGCTGTCCATTATTCACAACATTAACGCGTGCCCGCTTGATACTGGGCTGAGCTTTGCAAGCTTCCTCATAGCTAAATAGTAATGTCCCTTGATCACAACTGGATTTTCGCTACTGATTCCAGACCAAAGTTTGGCTTTGCTGCTGAAGAAATATCCCTTGCACTGTCAAGTGCCCTAGTCTGTTTTGGCATTTGTGCATTTTGCCCTCTGTGCCTCATTGTAGACTTAAAGAATGAGAACCACAGCCCTCAGATGGCAATTCCTACAAATGTACTGTCTATAATTCTATAATTGGAGGACACTACTATATTACTATATGTAGACTTTATATTGTCTTTGGTATTTTAAGATTCCTTTGACTGTTGGGGAAGGATGGGATAGAGAAAAACTATTACAATGTAAATCTTTGAAATTTGGAGGGGAAAGGCCCTAGAGCTACAAAGCCACCTTTTCTTAATAGCATCAAATTTTATTCAGATTTAGTTGAGTTTAAACAGGTCAGACACCCCATTTCCCTTCACTGGTGTCAATCTGCCAAATCAATGCTTGAACGTGGCTGTTTCAGGGAGAGGGTCCCAGGCTGCCACCAAGGCATTAGACTGCATTATGCTGTGAACTGACAGAGCAAATGTGAGTCAGAGCAAGTTAAGAAAGTCCTACCTCCTGTCCTTAGCCTCTCCTCAGCCTCTCAGAATACCTCCTGAGAGAAAAGGTTCTCGTGACTGCTGGAAAACTTGGACAAGCAAACAGCCTGGCCAGGTTTTCTCCATGAAACCCTGGCCTCACCTTCCTTTTCCTTTGGGTCACAAATATGTGGCATTGATCCCACCTTCAGAGTGGGAGAAAAGAGTGGGATAAGTCGAGCCAGGGCTACCTACCCTGACTGCCTTTGGAGTTAGATCCACGAGCCTTCTCCTGTTCTGGGATAAAAGCTTTCTTCTGTTGCCAATTCATGTCCTGTATCTCAGCTGACAGAAGTCTGTGCTGTAATTTCAGGCTTAAACCTCTGACGATGGATGCATGGTCCTTGTTGCTGTCCCTATTAGAAACTGGCTTTTCACTTTTTGAAGCAAAAACTGGGGAATTAACTATTTAAATAGCTTTATCTGTTTTGTAACAATGTATGGTAGAAGCATATTATGCTGCAATTCTTGAAGTTGCAAATTACTTGTTTTTTTTCCAAAAGCAATCCTATAACAGAAAAGCTTTAAAGTGGCTGTATATCTCTTATTTCTGAATTTAGGTTCCTTTGTTGTAGAATTATTTTTTCCTCATCATAGTATATCATAATATGAGGCCCAAACCAAGAAGCATAGTGCAGTACTTTATTTTGCCTTTCTTTTAAGGTATTGACCTTAAGGTATGAAATAACATGGGAGAGATGGAAGAACTTCAGCTCTTTCAAAAGGTTTGTTTCAAATGTACACTGTAAACCAAGTTTGGGTAAAAAGCAAACTAAACATTACCATGAAAACTACTGTATTTGCAAAACACCCTTAGTCTTCTATCTCTTTCTTGAATTCATTAGTTAAGGTCTTTTGGCAGATCTTATACAGAAAACTGTATGAGTTTTAGTAGTGGGATGGTCTTACACATTATGGGGATGAAATGTGTAATAATGGCTAGATACTTATCAGTTTTGCAGAGGATTGTCTTAATGAAGTACGCGATCTCTTTCTTTTCAGAAAGAGTAGTTTTCAAATTCAATTTTATCTAAATGAAAGGTCATCTTAGCATACAGTTCAGATTAATTTTTCTTCCAAACAAAATACCATTAAATTTTAGTACTGCCAGGTATTCCTGTCTATGTTATTGTGAGGAAAGACAAGATGTGAATATTTGGCTGTTAGCTTATCTGATACAATCTTTCCTATTAAAGAGCAGAATGCACATTGCCAACCTTTTGTTATCCAGTTTCCCGACTGCAGCACAGTGTCAGGTTCTGCCAAACTGGCTTACGTTTTTCAAGAGTTCACCATTGACTTTATCTTTTCCTGGTAGTCTGCATCCTGCCACTTAGCTGTAAATGTCATACACTCTTCTTCATTCATGCTTCCTACTAGTTTTATTGAAATTGTGTGCAGAAATATGCAAGTGAGCAGGGGGAAGAAATTAAATTTATTCTAGACATAATTGCTGTTGAAAACACTTTAATAGTGAAAAAGTAAAAATACAGTTCTTGATGGTTGTACCTTGCCTGGTGATGGACAAATGGGAAAAGATCCACAAAAGATGTCCAGATGTAGATGATTTAAAATTTTATTCTGATACCTTAAAGCAGGACCAATGTGGACTATATTTTCCCCACTTCTATTTGCATGTACCTAAATTTAGCTTTCATATTTTACCTGAAGGCATTGGTTTTTCAGATATAATCTGACCCTCTCTGCTGTAATTAAAAAGAGTGGACAGAAATAATAGAAATGGAACAGAAGTCAGTATATGAAATACTAAACATTTTTTTCATTTACCCAGTTGCAGAATATGATCCTTTTAAGTATCTGATAGGGTGATCTACTGACAGATTAAAACTATACTGTGAAATACACTAATAAACCAGCTCCTTGGTATTTCTGAGTAATATGTTGCTATATATCCCCAAAAGTGTTTTGCTCTTAAAGACATTTTACTGCAAGTAAAAACTTGTTATTTATCTGTGCAGAAGGTATTATGTAACATTAGAACAAAGTGTTATTTTATTCCAAACCAAGAGGCAGACAATTTTCAAAATGTTTCCTTATCTGGGAAAAAAAATTCCATGTATTCAGGAGAAACCCCTGTTCCCCCCCCCTTCCCTCCCAAATCAAAACACTTTATCACAACAGCAGACTGCCTTTACATTATTCTGAAGAATGTCAAAGCCATAATATTCAATAGCATAGCATACCTACATGTGATAGTGATGTGCTTTTGTCTGTTACAGAAGCAAAGAATGTAGATGCAATATTGGAAAAGGTATATATGTAACTGTACACTAGTGTACTCTAATATTTACTGGTAGGAAATCAACCATTTATCTTGGGTGGTTACTTATCACTACATATTTGTTATGACTTTAAACTTGGTCAATATTTTTTCTAGTGTCTATTTTTTTAATGTCAATACAGCTTAAGGGTTTTCTTTATTTTTTTTTTCTCTAAACCCAAGTTACCTTCTCTTTCAAACAAATCAGAACAAAGGCTCAGTGAGGTGCTTTCTCTTTTTCCTGCTGAGTGCTGACATGAGATTTTTGCTTTGTTGTATTATTTCTCTGCTGAAGATGAGGGTCCTTCTGGAACTTGAAATTTCAGTAAATACCTTCTTCGGTGGTGCATTGTTAATATCGTTTGTACAGTGCTCCATGTTATATTTCACCTCACTGATTATCATAATACAGAATTGCTTCAGAAGTTTAGTTCTGCCCCACTGGAAAATACCAAAGATGCCATTCCTGAAAGCTGCTTTGGCTTCACTGACAGATGACTTTGCCAGATCAAATAGGATGATAGGAAAAACACAAGTGAGCAAATCAAAACCGCTCATTTATCTGTCCATCATGTATTGCCAAGAGATTTTTGCTTTTCAGATAATTTTACCACAAGTCAAATCTTGTTATGTGTGTCTTTTTTGTGATTACCCTAAACTCAAGGATCATGAGATTACTGTGAATCTTTACTGTCATTTCCTGTGCCATTCAGAAAAATAACGCATATTTCTGTGAAGGCGTCTGCACCAACTGAAACCAGATGCTAAGAATTCACCCTATCTTTTCAATTCAGAATTTATACAATTTTTTAGGGTATTTTGTAGATCCAAAGTAGAAAGTGATGGGAAGTATGCTGATCTTAACATGCAAAAGTACTCCAGCTGGTACCAAACCTGGTCAGAAGTGGAAGGGCCACATCTTGAGGTGACAGCTTTTGTTGTCAGCTGTAGCATGCTTGCCGACTAGCTGTTTGCCGCAAACACCTTAAAAAGTTTTTGAGTAAAGCTAAGTTCTTTTGCAAAACATCAGGCATCAAGGACAGCCAACAGAATCCGGATCTGTGAAACATAGGCTGTCTCCTTGGTGTGTTCTTACTGACCTCTCACTAAATGGTGAGAAGGCAAATGTTCTGTCAGTTTCTGTGTGCCAATTAAAGCATCATATGGAATTGCCTCGTGTGACTGCTGGCATTAATTTTCTATTTTTGTTAAACATCGCAATGTTTTGCAACAAGATTTTTTTGCTTGTATGGCATGAACAGGTTTTCTGAAAGAACTGTAAGGTGTATATTTGAAATTAAAAAAAAATTGTTCGGTCAAATTTATCCTCTGAAAGAGGTGAAGATCATTAGAACTGTCTGTTATTTTGATTCCCCAGGCTAGATTAGTGTTTTATGTCCAGCTTTCTTGAAACTGGGTTGGTTTGCTCTTCCTGAACTTAATAGTGTTACTATTTCCTTTGTTCAAGAAACTACATAACTTTTGCTGACTGCTATTTCTGATAAACTCATATAAATATGAGTGATTTTGTTTTCTCGCGGTCTCTTTTCCACGTACTGTCTCTTTTGTGCTGTCTCCAAGGAGAAGCTTTACTCTTCTGTGGGATCTGTAGAGCAGTGATACTTGTTTCTCTTACTTTTATATCCAGGGAGTGAGTTTGTTTCAGCTGCAGTGTTTTGGACTGGAGTTCAGCAGACCATAAGATCAGTATTTTGAATTAGTCATTTCCTTTTGTGACCATCACATCAAGCACTTATCCTTATCCTTCCTTCTAGCCACCTACTAAAATTCCGTCAATTTCCTTGCTTTCTATGGCCCTAAGATGGCTCAGGGTTTATTTGCAATTCATTTTTTCTAAAGTGTGGAATACAGTCTCACTCTTGGGAAACTTTAGGAATCATGTGGTTAATACCTAAATTAATAAAACCAGTAACAGTACAGGGTAGCTCAGTAGTAGCTGTACCTTTTTGCCAAAAAAAAAAAAAAAAAAAAAAAATGACTTGGCAGAGAGCTTCGTTTCCAAAAAGTCCATAGACAAATGTTAATGAGAAGTACTAAGCTTATGATTATTTCTGCTCTAGAAATGCCTTTCCATCTGCAGTATGCTTTATTCCATTGTGGTGTGTTATGTTCTGCTTGATTTTTACCATTTTCTGTTGGCTTTGTCTTTTGTCAACTGAACTAAGAAAATCACACAGTGAATAAACTTTTTTCTTTACTATTTTATTGATGAACAAATCACTTAACATGGTTTATGTTACATCATATATACTGACTTCCTCATGTCTCTCACTGTACCCTGAAAAATCATTTGTACGAATCCTTTATGAACCTGTTCCATCCTACCAATATTGTGTTGAGACAGCATATATGAAAGCTGAACTAACTGTTATGGCAATAGCCTGCTAAGTTTGTTTGCCAGATAAAATACTGCACTTCTACATCGTACATCTGCTATACTTTTGAACTCGCAGTGTTCCATTGAAAATCATGTTTACCTGGCTATTCGCCATTCTGCTAATTCCATGTCCTATTTCTATGTGGGTCATTAGCAATTTCTTGTGTTTCTATCTAGCTGCATCCCCAGAGTACCCTGGACTTTTTCCCAACTTGCCAGCTTGATAAGATACCAAGCAGGTTCTTCTTGATCTGTGTGCATAATACTTCTCTGATAAGGTGGACAGAGGTATGAACAGTGACAAGGTGGACTCTCAGCTGTCAGTCAAGTCCAAAGGCACGCTCTGCTTCTTGGCTGCTGTTGAACCAAACCATTGGTTTTGAGGTCGTATGTCATGCAAACTTTTTGGGAGTTTCTGTTTTGTAGAATACCATCAGGCTTCCTGTCATGTGACCTACCTTCTTCACAGGTACGTGCACATGTGTGCACCTGTTCTAAACACGTGAGTTTTCTAATATGCACCTGAGTTAGCTGTTACCTCTTGTTTTGGACTGTTGTGGTTTCAGTTTAGCAAGAAGTCCAGGTCAATCTGTATTTAAGACTTGTCTTTCTCATTGTAAGCAATTACAGTAGCCCTGTGTTATTTGTTGATTTTTTCATAAATGTTTCTCTGTTCTTCTAGTTCAAAAATAGTTGTATAGCTTTAAGCTAAGACATAACTTGCAAGAGAAAGAATGAGTGATAATTCTTTGTACTTAATTATGCCTTCTTTTGTCTAAAGGCCATTTTAATCAGAGTGATTTTGTCTGATATTAGTAATATGAAAGTAATGGCTTCAATTGTGTATGGAAGAAACATTTAATTTCTGACATAAAAGTGTGACATAGCTACCAAATTAAAGGCAAAGTTAGTTTATCAATCTTATATTAACCTAGAGATTTAAAAGCATTTAAGTAATTGTTTTTATCTTTGACCGTAAAGCTTGTCTGATAAGTTGACTCCCACTGTCATTGTGCCTTTCTCTAAGACTCCACTTATTTCATTACATTGCTAGTCATTTTAAGCTATAGCTATCCGTATCTTGCTATACAGTAATTCTTCAATAATTTTGATTTAACATTATTATTACTATTTGATAACATAACGTATGTTGTAAATTAAATGCTCTTACAGAATTTATAGCTTGTTAGGGATTCTAGTAACACTTTCACAAAATTTTGCTCTCTGGCTTGATATATCTCAAACTCATATAGTAGGAATGGCCTCTACATTTGCATTTGTGGTATTGGTTTATGAAAACTGAGTGGTAGCATTATCACATTTTAAAAAATAATAGTTCTAAAGCCAAGTAAGAAAGGACAGCTTCAAATTGGAAGTTTTCAGTAGGGATGCTGAAGGGAATGTGCTGTTTTTAAAATGATTCTTGGTAAGTCGTGGAAAGTAGCGTGCAATAAGGTTGACAGTGTCAGCAGGAATTTGAATTTGGTAGCTCAACCAGTTTCAAATTTCTACGTTAACAAGACTTCAAAATGAAATCTTTTTTATTACATTACTAAATGATGTGTTGTTAAAACAGTGAAATTCTGGGTGTTGTATAAAAATTTTGGTTGGACATATGATTGGACTTTTAATTATACAGAGAATTGTACTTGCAATTATACAGAGAAACTGAAAGTAACATGGAAAAAAATGGCAGGTTCACAAGTTAGGTTATCATGTTTTATAATTTCTACTTTCACCCACTCACTGTTTGTTTTGAGAGTTAAAAAAAAGCCTGATAAGACAGATTAACCAAAAATAGTGACTTTGATTTCAGTTCTATTTTTGAAACATGGAAAATAGGGAAAATCCATTTACCAAATGAAAAAACTATGTAATCATTAGGAAGAAAAGTTATTTTCATACTTCCATGTTGGAACTTATAATGTTGAATTCCATACTTGAAAACAACCTATTTGTTGATCTAGCAACAGTAGTCTACCATATTAGTATTTCATGATGGCACACAAAGTTTTGCGGAGACCAGGGGCTAGGGATACTCTTTGCAGACCAGTGCTGCTTGAGAAATCCCCGGGGGCAGCTCTCTGAGGTGGTGTGTGAGACTCTGCAGCACTGGGTCCTGGGAGATGCAATATGGTCTGGTTATCACCATTAGTTAACCAGTAGTCAGCACTACCTTTTGGTCAGTATGGGCTGTGGAATGAGAGCAATGGCAGTTGCATTTTGCCCTTCAGGTTTTTTGTTAGTACTGAAAGATCCCAGCAGAGTTAGCAGAGCACATTATTTCCTTGAGATGTTTGTCTCATTTTATCAAGATAACTTATTTTAGTCCAAATCCAGTAAATACGTTTTGAGGCATCACAAATTGCCACAAATAGATGGGATCAGTCAAGTCACTCAGGCATAGGATTGGGAATAGAAGTATTGCTTTTAGTGACTCAAAAGCTTTTCTGGTGTTTTCTTCCAAATGGATTGAGCTGTATAACACTGATACTTGTTTCGTAGGTTTTTGTTTTAATCTCTTAAAATCCATACTCCTCAGATCTTTAACTGACTCTATTTTCTGAAGATTTGCAGGAACCTTGCAATCCTTTCTATCCTTTTGCACTCTAAGATTCTAGCTTGCTTTCTCTGAGTCACAGAAATGTGAAGTATCCTTTGCCAAAGCCAAACAAGCATTCAGAAGAAAAATCCAAGCCCCAAATCCCTTGTGCTGACTTCTGCCTTGATGCCTTAAGTTGCTGCAGAATGCTCTCCTGTCCTGACAGATGTTCCTCCCATGTTTTATGAAAACAAATGAAGTCATATTAGCACATGAAGATGTCTTCTGTTCTCAAACTTTGTGTTAGGTCATTTATTACTCTCTGAAGTGTCCCTTGTGCATTCATGATTTTCTAACACATTCATCAAAGTTAAAAGCTTTTGAGATGCCACAAAGACAGTTGTCTGATATGTTCACAACCTAAAACTACATTTCTTATTTTTGTCTGCCATGAAAAAAAAAAGTTCTGTTGGACAGTATTTTTCTTTTTTCTTTTTTTTTTTTTTTAATATTCTGTCTTGTACCTTACATGACAGTTTTCCGTCTGTCTGTATTCTGCCTTATACTTCTTTAGGTATTTGTTAGTTCTAAGATTAATGCATCAGTTTCTCAGTTGAAAATTAGTATAAAATTTCTAAAAGATTATATTTCTACTGATTTTATTAAAATCTATCTTTAAATATTGTACTTTTTTCCTCTTCCAGGATAGAAAGAAATGTACTTTCAGAACTAGTACAAGAATAATTTATAAACCACAAATATAATTTATTTTCACAGCTGTGAAATTGCAGTTTAATTTTTATATGACATTTGGACTAATTGTCCACTTAAATGTATTTGTATCAATAATAGTAATGTTATGATAAAATTCTTTTCTTTTTGGGAGCTGTGTTCTTGGAGAAAAACTTATGACTGAATAACTTATGATTTTCACAATAGGACTTTGATATTACAGCTCTCCAATAACTGCAGCAGTATTCATGCTACAAATCCACAAGCTGAACTATTGTCTTCCTAAAAGAGCTTCAAACAGATCAATTTCTATAAAATGACAGTCTGTGGATATTTAACTTGTGAACAAAAATAATGAAGTTTAGGTAACCGGTATTATTTTCTAAATGTTGGGAGTTACCCAGGATCATTCACTTGAAATCTTATCTGTCCCAGAATGCACTGTATTATTTGAGCCCTTTAATGTCCAAAGACCGATGCCTTAAACAATACTGCTTTAGAGCACTGGCTCAGCAAATCCTTTTGTTCTTTACTAGGAGTTATATTTTCAGTTACTCTTATGTTAACTTGGGAAAACACTTAAAAAATGAGTACTGCCACAATTTGTACGTGAGAAATGTGGACTTTTAGAATTATGATTTACAGACTCATATGAATTAGGATTCATATGAGAAAAGGTAGTGGGTAGAAGAAAACATGTTTTGTATGCCTGGGTGTTTTTTAACTCCCACATGTGGAACACAAATCTCTCAAATATTTACAGGAGTAAACCTTATGATAATGTAGGATTTGTCTCCAGCACCCTGTCCCAAAATTAAATGGAAAGGTTTTATAAACACAACACATGGACTACTTAAGGGGTAAGTGATATAGCAATATGTTTTCTGAGTGCTCTTTACTTGGTTAAGTACTTTTCCTTGGTTTTCTACATATTCATACATTTGAGTAGTTTGCTTTGAAAGTATACAAGAATAAAGAAAGAATAAAGATCATCTGGGAGTTAGGGAACCTATTAAAATTCTTCATTTCCTAAAATGTTAATAGTCAAGGAAATTTGCAACGTCAGACCCTTAATGTCATGGGCTAAACAGCAGTCCTCTGAAAATGTTAATATTTAATTTGGCATATTTGGTCTGAACGTTAGCTATATTAAATATTTGTATTTTCTCTGAGCTTGAATGAAGCTTAGTGTCCTCAGCATCTTGTGTAATTCCTATTTCCAGAGATATATTAAGAGGTTATTTGAGGTCATCACTGTGTTCCTGTCAAAAGACACAGCTCTCATAGCCAGAAGACCATGCTAGCCCAGGGTGAGCTGGCTAGAAACACCATGTTTGGCTCGTGTACTTTGTTTCAGCTGCTGAATTGCATTGAGAGACATCTGAAAATACTCTGAGACTAATTTAGGCAGTAGCATCTTTATTAACTAAGAAATGAATTAATTAAAAAAAACATTAACCACTCAGTATCTATATTCTGTATTCATGTAAACAGCAGCCACAATTAAAACTGTTGTAGCTGAAATGGGAGAAGTGGTGTCTGCGAGTGGGATGGCAAATGGACCCTGGTACGCTGTTCCTGCTAACATATGGGCTGCTATTATAAAGCAGCATAAGAAATCTGGTGGTAAGCAGTACATAAGGAGCTGCAGTGGCTTAATGAAAGCAAGAAAAGAGGACTAATAGACATGGAGAAAAAGTCAGGATCTGTTATTTGAGTTGGTCCATTAGTGTTTCAGTTTGACATGCAAACTAAAATGCCTAATAAAATGAGATGAGCATGACTTTCTGGAAATGGAAAGCCTAACCAAGGTATAACTGTTTGCTTTCTTTTAAGACTTATGAAATTCTTCACCTTGCACATAGGTTCCATTTTACTCCACGGCATGGTCTGTATTAAAATTTGTGGAATTCAGGTGTTTTTCGCCATTGGATTGCTTTTATCTTAATTTACTTTTGGTGCAGTAGTCTGATAATCAGTGGTAAACGAGTATAAAACTGTAAGTCCTTATGTAAAATACCACTGTAAATATGCACAATTTAACCTAATCACTTTTGTGGCAACATGAGGGTGGCAATAGTGGTTGCAGCCTCACAGATATCCTTAGGGATAAAGATTTGCAAAGACACTACTGAGATAGGAGAAAGCTGAAGTTGTGTAAATTTTTTTTGTTGCCCCCTCCCTTATCCCTGCCCCCCGCCACCTTAGGTTCTGTGGATGACACTAGAATTTTCAGCAGTGCCAAAACCTAGGAAATGAGTAAGTTTGGACGCAGTGCAATAATTCTCTTCAGAATGGGGTGGAGATTCTGCTGGCTTGCAGCAGAGTACTTGCAAAAGGCTACGACTCTTTTTACTGTTTAAAAACAAGGACTTTAAAAAGCTTTTAGAAGCTATACAGAATAGTGTTTTTAAAGAGGGAATGAATAAATACAAAGCTGAAATGAGGTTTCGTTGTATCTATCAAGAGCCAAAATATTAGAATGATTGTATAAAGTTCTGTCTCAAGTACTCACATGGCTAAAATTGCTCAGAAAAAGCTGTGTAAGATTCAGATACATGGATCATTAAATTCTAACTAATAACTTGATATTAGGCAATGGATAACATCAATGATTTTCCACTGTACATTTGCTGTCACCTCACTAACTGTGAGGATTTTTTTGAGTTTCTGTTTTACATACTGTGTCCAAAAAATAATCAGCAGCTGTTCAGAGTCTCTGTGGGAAAATAAAACCAACCCCTTAAATTACAAATGCTGTGAAAGAAAAGGTTATATTCAGAGACAAGAAGCAAAATAGTTGTGGTGCATGAGACTCATTTCTATTTTAAACCATGGCATGAATTGGATGATACAGAGTTAAACAATCATGCTTCAACTTTTATCTGTATTGACTAGAATTTGTACTAAAGTAAGAAAAAAATGTGGTAAAAGACAACTATTGAATATGAGGAAAAGAATATGGAATTGCTTTGGTCCAACACACAGAACTCGCTGTATTAAGCACTGGATCACTGCCAAAAAAAGCAGCATTAAGAGCTGTTTAGTCCCTTTCCTTGTCTTTTCTGCAGAGCCAGGTCGCAGAATGATGTGCTAAAAAGTGAGATGGAGTGACTTAAGTGAGGTTCATGACAAAAACAACGGAAACAGGAAGCTGCAGCTGATAATGGAAATCACTTCTGAAGACTAAAATAAGGGTTTATTTATATACAGTTTAATAATTCTCCATGTTTAAATTTAAGATGATGCAAATGGAGCAACATTTTTTCATGTGATATGCTGAGAACCTTGATCCTGAATACCAGATAATCCCTCAGATATGCACTTTCCTTTCTGTGCCATTTGGCTTTCTGTATAAATCTTTGGTTGCATTTAATAATTATTCAGGGATTTTCTGTTTTAAAAGTACTACTTTAGCCTACTTGGGATTTTATATCTGTGAGAAAATGAAATACATTTTTTTCATTTCCCAAAGATGAGGAAAAGGTACAGAAGGGGAGGATTTCCACATGGATCAGTGCTGCTTTAATATAACAGTATTGTGACATGCTTATTATATTCTAACAAGTTTTAAAGGGAGTGTAGTTGTATAAATATGTGGCCTCTTGTTGTCATAGCACAACAAAATCACTAATGGAATCATCTCACTTATTATTGAGTTCCTTATTCAGTTCTACTCCACAGTAACAACCTAGTAACACTAGAAGGTAGACGTTATGGTTGTGTAATTTCTTGGACTGATATTGCCAAAGCAAGACATCTTATGTAAAGAGTAATTCCCACTTTTTTTTGTTAAATTAACATTTTTCTGTGTTGCCCTCCCCAGACAGCTGCTGCTGCTTGCCCCTCAAGGCTGCTGTGCAGTGCTTGTTCTCTTCTGGCTTCAGCCGCACTCATGCTGTCCTTGCACCTGGACTCCTCTTCCAGGGGGAACTGTTCGTATCTGACTTGTCTGGCTGTCTTTGGAAGCAGAAAACCCCCAGGAAAACATAGTTGCAAAGCCTTAAGACTAGGGAGCCACTACTTTCCTGTAGTATACATAAATCTAATACTGCAGCCTATCGGAAACAATAAATTTTGACCATGTAACTTACTTTGTCACTGAAAGGCTAGGATGTTAAATAGAAGTTGAGATCAAAACTGGTTTGCCCCACACCCTCAGTGTGGGTGAACACATTTAGGTGTGATTTATTAATTTTGTTCTTCATCCTTGAAAAGGATTTTATTCTTTGATATCCTCATAATTCACTAATACATCCATTCCACTGAATGGTTGAAACTTACCTCTTTTCTAATGTCTGGAAAGAGGAAAAGCATATAAAGGATTTTACCTCTATCCTCTGAAATACAAACTTCTATGTAAATCTTGAAATTATCTTGGTCTTTCCAGCTCTTCCACCTCACTAAAGTTTTTCTCTTTCTAAAAAAAATTCATTGTAGATGTCTAAAATTATGGAGCAGATTATTCTGGGACATATTGAAAAACACAGGAAAGACAGCGCGATCAATGGTCACAGCCAGCATGGCTTCATGAGAGGAAAGTCCTGCTTATCAAAACCTGATTTCCTTCTATATCAAGGGAAGCCAATTGATGTAATCTTTCTAGATGTCAGTAAAGCTTTCAATACTGTCTCTCACAGTATCCTTCTGGACAAAATGCCCAGCACACATCATGCAGTGGGTGAGCAATTGGCTCATGGGTTGAGCACAGAGGGTCACCTTTCACTAGTAGGGTTACACAGGGCTCCATCTTAGACCCTGTGCTCTTCAACATCTTCATAAATAACTTGGATAGAGGACTGGAAGGGATACTGAGCATGTTTGCAGGTAACACAAAACTGGGAGGAGCTGTTGACTTGCTCAAAGGCAGAGAGGTCCTGCAGAGAGACCTGGACAAAGTAGAGGACTGGGCAATCAACAGTCATATGAATTTTAATAATGGCAAGTTGAACACGAGTCAGCAGTGCCCTGGCAGCCAGGAGGGCCAACCGTGTCCTGGGGGGCATCAGGCAAAGCATCACCAGCTGGTCGAGGGAGGGGATTATCCTGCTCTGCTCTGTACTGGGGTGGCCTCAGCTTGAATATTGTGTGCGGTTTTGGGTGCCACAATATAAGAAGGATATTAAGCTCTTTGAGAGTGTCCAAAGGAGGGCAATGAAGATGGTGAAGGGCCCTGAGGGGAAGCCGTGTGAGGAGACACTGAGGTCACTTGGTCTGTTCAGCCTGGAGGAGAGGAGACTGAGAGGAGACCTCATTGCAGTTACAACTTCTTCATGAGGGGAAGAGGAGGGGCAGGCACTGATCTCTTCTCTGTGGTGACCAGTGACAAGACTCGAGGAATGGCCTGAAGTTGTGTCAAGGGAGGTTTAGGCTGAATATTAGAAAAAGGTTCTTCATCCCGAGAGTGATTGGGCACTAGAACAGGCTCCCCAGGGAAGTGGTCACAGCACCAAGTCAGACAGAGGTCAAGGAGTACTTGGACAGTGCACTCAGGCACGTGGTGTGATTCTTATGACTGTCCTCTGCAGGGTCAAGAGTTGATCCTTGTGGGTCCTTTCCAACTCAGAGTATCCTGTGATTCTATAAAATTAAATACTCTGTAGCTGTTTGCCTTCTGCATTATAATGGTCTTAGTAGTCATTCTTTTACCTCTTTTTGAACTTGTGTGCCTTTTCTTAGTGATGGGAGAGGAAGTACGGAACAGATTTGTAGTCCTGACAGTCTTTGCTCAAAGAATGTATCTCACAACTTTTCACTTAATGTTGGTTTGTTCCCTTGATGTTAGTTTGTTCCCCTGGAAGCCTTTCTATATGACAGTCATGTGGTAAAAGTTTCCATGCCAGTAAGAGTGCAGATGCCTGATTCCAAGCTCTTTGAAAGCTTTTAGTTTACAATTACCTGGTCTATAAAGTGCCTCTGTCTTCATTGGGTTGCATGATTTTTTCTTAAATGAGCTTTTCCAGTAGCATTGAAACCCCACTTCCTCATTACAAGTTTCACTAATATGTGCTGGCCTGAAGATCATGAGAATTGGAAAACTAAAGGAAGCAAAAGTGTTTGATGGTTTGTTTGATAACGGTGCTGTAGTTTCCTATCTTCAGACAGCACTGTTACCTTCCTTCACTGCTGAGGCCTCAAGTCATCAAACTAGAAAATCATTTCTGTCTTGAACAGAGTGTACTACGCAATATCACTTCCCCTGTCTCCAAATGCATTTATGTAAGCTACCAGCCCTTTTTTTACCTTCTGGTTAGAAGGAAAATAATATTTTAAACCTAGCAAGTAAACAAAGTAAATGCTTTTTTTTCTTTTAATAACCATGCTGGACTGATTGAGTTCAGTTTCTGGAACAAAGAAACCAGTGATGCACAGTTATTTCATGATGATGAAAGTATTATTTTAATTTAAAATGCCTAAGTCTGCTCTGAGCTATAAAATGTTGTTAGTCATGGGAAAAAAAGTTATGATAGCTAAGGTACTTCACTTATAAGATGTAATTTATTTTGGGAACATAGAGAAGCTATTTTGACATGAAGTTTAGACTGTATGAGGAAAACAAAAAGCTGTAAAACACCATCTGCATTTTACAAAATTCTGGGAAAAGTAGATACAGTTGATTAATATGGTATAAATGCAAAGAATAAAATAGTTTGTTTAATCTTTTGGCTTGCGCTATGCATTATCAGTTAGCTTGGTAATTCACTTGGTTTGGTGGTGTCATTCTGTTTTCTTGGTGTTTGAATTAAAACGCCTAAGACTGGTTTCCTTGGGGAGGCCTTGTAGCAGCTGCTCTATCTGTTGCAGCCCTAACAGCTGTTTCATGTAGGTAGCATACTCAGACAGACAAGTCTCTTTTCAACAAGAGTTTTTCTCCATTCTTCTATATGTAGCTTATTTTTTAAATTGTCCATTTTCCCATTCTTTAAGGAACAGAATTAATTAAAATCTGTTTTTAATTTTAAACCAATTTTTTTCTGTCTAGTTTTATGTTTGTGTTTTCTATATATAAAAAAGATTTCACTTTAAGAATGGTAATTTTGCCTCATGGAGTCCATTCTTTCTACTGTAAGAAAGCTTAGCAACATCATTAATTTTGTAGATTTTGACCCTAAGGTTATTCACAGGATAATGGAGTTTCAAAGTAAAATGAAAGTGAATATAATAAGATCATAATGGTCGTACAGAACTAACTGGGGAAATTATGACTGTCATGATATTATAGGTCTAAATTTTCCCCCTGGTGTATTTTTCTAACCTCCTTAATAAAGCTAGCTATAGCAGAAGAAGTCAGCATTTACAGCTGGCTAGGGACAGCAGACTCTCATGACCTGTCAGCCTTCTTTTCATATGCCAGAAACCACAGGCAGTTATCACTAAATCAAAGTTCAGCAAATAACAGGGCAATGGTTTCTGCTAGAGGTGACATACACCCTTCCAGAAAGAGAGAGAATTATTTCCCTCACTGCCTCTGTTATTCCAGTGGCACAAGGAGTGACAGGCCCAGGAAATGATGGTGCACTTGCATGTGGTTTCATATAAAGCAGGTCAACATTTGTTGTGTTAGGAAAAATTAGCTGTGATTGCCCTATAGTTTTGACAGTCATGGATCTTTCTGAGAGCCACTGTTTTCTTGCTGTAGCTTTCCTTTCAGTGTGGTTGATAACTGCTCTGAAAAAAAGTTCTTGTTTCCATTTAAAAAAACCCAAAACAAAACAACTTTTCATCTTTCTGCATACTAAAACTGGAAACAATAGAAAATAGTAATAAAAAATAGTAGTAGTAAGACAGGTAAATGGATCTCCTTGAGATTATTTGTCTGTAGGTTTGTTTTACCAATATCTGGTCTGACTCAGTCACCAGTGGTGAAGAATGTTCTTAGTGTAGCTAGCTGCTTGCTTTGCCAACAGGGTGTGCAGTGCCTTTACTCTTTGCTGAGCAGTGTCCTGTGTGTACAGTTCACTGGTTAACCCATTTCATGAGGAATAGATTTTACCAGTTAAAAACCATGTGTGGTGTTAATGATGATCTTGCACAAAAAAAGGAAAATAGTTACTGAAAGTCAGGAAGCTTGCCAGGTTGAGCAGCTTAACCAAGAACAAAACCTTTCACAGAATAGCTGTTGCAATATTGCAGAGCCTGTCCTCAAAATACCTCTCAGTAAGTTTAGGAATTCAGTTTGTCCTTTTACCTAAGACTGAAAGTTCTGTGAAAATTGTCTTTGCTCTTTTTAAGATTTTTATATTTTTTATTGTACTAATTTTAAAGGAATACAAAAACTCTCACTGAAAAACAGGAGCAGAAAAAAATGGAATTGAAAAAGTCACTGTTTTGAAAGTAAGAACAAAATTAAAGCTGAAGTTAGCTCAGTTAGCTCAATAGTTAGCTCACTGATATCTGTAAATCAAGATTTATGCTGTTCCATGAAGAAACATCTCTAGCAAATTAGTGTCCCCTTTCACAAAGTTCAAGCTCTACAAATGTCTCTCCTGGTAAGTGAAAGTTTTACTCTGACAGAAGGTGTCAAAATTATTCCATTTTCCTTATGAGTATTGTTTTATATCTGAGCTTTCCTGCTTAGAAAAATATGGGACATGCCCCAGTGCTGCACACCACTTACCCTGTAGCCCATCTGCGCTATGATGCGGTTGTTGTGTGCTTGGATGGGTTGTCTGAAACCAGCTGCCTCTATAGGATGGTTGATGCCCCTCCAGCAATTTTTTCTCTTCCCCTACCTTTGGTTCTACATCTGTTTTTTTCTGCCCATAGTCAGGTCATACTCAGTTTGGTTTTCTGTCCTAGTTAGGTCAGTGTGATAGTAGCTTCCTGCAGAGTTTGGAAAACGGTGTGAAGGAGCTGTAGTAAAGGGCTACGTATCTCAGGAAGGGCTCCACAAGTGTAACTTGGGAGCAAAAATATGGAGTCCCCTATCATATTCTGCTCATTTGCTCTGTCTTGTTTTAATAATTTCTAAGAAAGGTGCATTGCACTTCAATATCCCAATAGGGATGTTGCCTTGCCAGCATCCTACCTATAAATGTGAACACATGGTTGACGGAAGGAAGGAAGGAAGCTGAAAGTGTTGTTCATGGGAAACACAGGGGAAATTTCTAAGAGTGGGTGACTTGAGACAGTGGTGAGTTGCAGGTAATGCTGTCAACAGGGAAACAGTGTCATGGAAGATTTGAGTATATTGCATTGAAATTTGTGCTTTTAAGGCTACATCACTGCCATATGATCAGCCATAAGATGGCTGATTTCAGGATAATTTTGTGTGTCCATGTGGCTATTGTCAAGGGAAGCCACATTCAAAAGAATGGAGGAATGAATTTCGAACTGGTATACAGTCTGGACAAACTTAAAATATGCCATCATGATTTTCTTTTGCCAATAGAAGTGGAAATCATACATTCCTCAGGGATAGCCATTTTCTGGTTGGCAGTTTGAAAAATAGAATTGGTACGAATCCTGATGAGCTTCCTATTTTATATAATTTACAATAAGTGGAAACATGGAAGCAGTCTGTCAGAGGTGTTACATCCCTTTCCAGGTGTGTCTATGTGGGCTTTTTCAGGTATATCAAGCAGGTCCTCTGACACTTCCAGATCTGGAAATGTTACAAGGTGAAATTCATGAAATAGCTAACTTTCTGTTTGGATGTGTATGTGAAAAGAGGCTGCCTTGGTCTTCTAATCAATGCTGTTAAAGTGTTATTTAACTATTTTTCTGACATTTTTTGTTCAATAAAAGTCAAAGGGATTTGAATAACTATCATGCACTTGATTAAACTAACTTGGATTTCACTTCATAAGTTCATTTTGAAAGTTTTGTGAGCTCTGTATGGTAACATTGACATTTATTATGTGGTTACAGCTGAAGGTAGCACTTGTGATGAACAGTGATGGAAAGAGCTTGGGATATGATGTGTAGTGTTATGCTTGTGGTTGCACACAAGATCTTTGGCTGTTTATTTGCCCTGACTTGTTCTCATTTTAATGATTTCTAAGAAAAGTGTATTGCACCTCAAAATCTTGGAAACATTGAAATAATTTGAAGACTGGGAATACAGCATCAGGTTAGTTATAGTAGCATATGTTGTTTTCCTTGTAATGTGGTGAAATTGCCTTTACTTACTTAGCTCTAATCTTTCCTTTTTGTATTCAGAGTTGGAGGCAGTTATGTAAGCTGTGAATGGATTGTGTGAAACAAAGTGACTTACCAAGACAGACTATAATGCACATAACTGTGTTGTTACAGGGAAGTACTCAATGACTCAGCTGTAGAAGAGCCTGCTAATTTGAACTGCTGCACTTTTAGGTTTAGAAGAATATCTGCCCTGAAGCTGAGCCAGCACACTTTTTGGCACCTATTACCTACATGTACACATGAAATGTGTTGGGTGTCCCACCTCCTATCAAAGGGTGTTAAAGGAGCTCTTCAGATTCCATTTGTGCCTTGCAGTTAACTCTAATACTTTTTGTTGTCCATTCTTGGCAGCTTCTGTGAACGGGATAAAGAACAAACTTTCTGCGCTTTCCCCTCCCAGTAGCATACCAGAATTTGAGGATTTGCTTTTAAAATGCCTTCTAATATCACCTTAATGCTTTCATTGGTATCTTCTCAGCACAGGAGTAATCTCCCTGTCAAAATTCTGTGTCTGCTCACAGAACAGGAGAATTCCTGTGTGGCTGATCAGTTTGCATCTCAGTTTCAGAAAGCGTCAGTTGAACATGTTTCTAGTCTGCAGTCATCAGAACAAATTGGGTCCTGAGAATGGTTTCTGTATGGTGGTGGTCTTCAAGAGGGTTGGTCTCAGCACTATGATGAGTATCTGGTTGCTGAGCTGGTTTTATTCTGCTACACTGCTGTGCTGTAGGGACAAACACTACCAATCTGTACTTACTTGCACTTTATACTTTGTTACTAATATTGGTATGAATGCTATCAGGAATATATTATATTTAAAAAATATGTTATGATTTAAATTTTAAAAGTTTAAATTGTAGGTCCAATTGTAAACGAAGTTTGAAGTAGATAATTTTGTTCTTGCAATTATAAGAAATATACTCCTGTATATATTTTGCAGACTTACATGCTAATTGATATTTCAAATCCTAGAGTGGACCATCCATTATATTGCAGCCCTATGGTTCTAATCACATGATTTCTTTCTTGTTCTATTAACTTCCAGCCATCTTCTGGAAAGTTATGAAAGATGGGGTTTTTTTCTCACTCCATATACTGATTGATTCATATAATGTGTGTACATCTATAAACATGAAACAGATTTAATCTCTTTTTTGAAAAGTATTTTATAATTTTTTTTTAATTTTTATTTCCTGCCCCTAGTAACTTATTTTATTCTTTTAGAATATTGGATATTTGATGTTAGCAAAGATAGGTTTGCAGATGAATATTAATTATTTATCATGAAATAATAGATCCTGTTACAAGTAGCAGAATGTAGTTGTAGTTCCTATGCTTGATCTGTATTGCATAAATAATGTTATTTTTCCTTTCCATTCACATGACTTGTGTGGTAATATTAGCGTGTGATTTTCTGGATGGAAAAACCTTTTGCAAGCTACTTATTGTCCTCTTTGTTTTCAAGCTTGGGAGTTGATTATTTACAAAACTTAGCTGCTTTACATGGCAGTGTTTTCTCTTTTTTAATAAAATAAGACTTTTTTGAAGGTGATGTTTGACTGAGGGCTTTTAAGTTGTGTGCGAACAGAACTGCATACCATTAAGTTGTGTGCGAACAGAACTGCATCTGCTGGTTAAGTGTGATTTCTATTTTAACAGCTCCACAAAAATCCTTGCCCACTGTTACAGAGAAACATACCTTTACTGTGTAACCAGTTTGTGTCTACCTTTCTGAAATTGCTGCATAATGTTGTGGCCATATAAAACATATAAAATTATAAGCAAATAAAAACTAAGTTGCATGAAATTTTGTATGACAGGGTATGTATCTCTTTATCAAGTAATGGGCAAAATGTTAAAAAATTTTCTTTTTTCTTTAGAACTTTTACATAATAAAAGATATTTGAAATACTTTCTCCCCAAAATTATTACTGTCTCAGATTTTCAACAGATATGTCTTAAATTTATTGCCACTCTTGCATTTTCAAATTAAACCAAAAAGCTATTTTATCATCAAGTTTTTGTGACCACTGAACAGATAGGTAGATAGCATAAGGGTTAATATGAAGCAACCTTAAATAAGTAGGGCTACATTAAAGTTCTGTTTCAATCACTTTAAAAGTTTTTCTAGCCTTTTCTTTCTTCCCCCTACCCCATGCCTAGTCAATTGATAATCAAATTCTTACTAATTTTCCAGATGAAATTTATGAGTTAAATATCTATGAAAAATGAGGGAGGAGATCAGCTGAACTGGTCCATTCTGTCAGACTTTCCTTAGAGGGAGCTAATAAAGCCCTTAATCCTAACATGTTCTTAATAAAGTCTTTAACATCATGCCTTGCATACCCAAACAATCCTCTGCTTGCTCTCTGTAAGCTTAACATTGGTTTGTGACATGATGAAGTGTATGGAGTGACTTCTTGAGATGGTTTCAGGCCATAAAAATTTTAAGGCAGGAGATAAAAATACTATCTTCTCTAGTTACAAAGTAGTTTGACACTTACTCTGGCATTCCAAAAAAATTAAAGGATCCCTTTAACAGTTACAGAAGATAAGTTTTTTTACTTCTTTTGATAATTCAGTTGGGGTTGTGCTTCAGGCTTTGAGGGGCAGAATTAATGTTCAGTGCAAACCTTTATTGGAAAAAATATGTAATTAAAAAACCCAAACCAGTTATCAGTTATCAGCTCACCTTTTTTCTCACTTGCTGACTGCTTGGACTATACTGAAATTAAATAACATCTAGTTAACTGTTGTTTCTTTTGCTAGGTAAAGTGAAATTAATTCAGAAGATCAGAGGTTTAGTTCAGTAAAAGTAAAGTGTCACTTATTAAATTGTTATTAAAGTCAAATGAGTTAATTTTATCAGTTTCTACATTATATCATGTTTGTCATCTTCTGCAAAGCAGATTTGCCTTGAGTAAAAAGAATCAGTGGCCTAAAGAAAGTTCCAAACTTTCCATTATACTCTTAATCAAATAATCTGATATCTTTCTTTCTTCAGTGTTAACTCGTATTTCTTTAAAACATCAGATAAAAAGCAGCTATTGGTCATGCTATTATATTATTGTGATTTTTATTATTGTTAAACTCAACCTTGTCCTTGATTGCTAATCAAAAACTAGCTCATGGTACAGATGTTTAACAAAAATAGCATAGCTTTGTTTTCTTTTCTAACCCAACAGACAAAATTATTACACATTGCCTGAACACTGAGGTATATTTTATATATTTGCACACAAATTCAATACTTTTTATTAGACAAATTTACAGGACTTAGTCTTTGCTATTTGTATTTTAATCTTAAAGTGAATGTTACACAGTGAGTTGTGCAACATTTCTATTTTATAAAATTTGATTTGCCTTGGGTTTTCTTATTTATGCATCAATATACACAAAGAAACCAAAGTGATTCCTGCTAATGCATTTCTGTCAGTGGGTTATTTTTTGCGTTGTCTATTGTTAATTTGGAATCTTCCTTTTGTGAACTCTGAATATTACCGGGAAAGAAAAATGGGTTTGCTATTAAGCTTTAGCTCTTTCTCGAGAGTGATGTGGACAGTCTGTGTGACCTCTGCTGGGGCACATTGTGTCTTTAGAGGCTGAAATGTTAATACCTTCTTTTAACCATTTTCTGTTCTGTTTGTTCAAGTTTGCAATCATTCAGTGTTCTTATACAGTAGTTCCTATTATTAATGACATTCAAGAGAAATCCCTAGAAGATATTTATAAAAGTAAAAGCAAATAGTATTTGGCTCAAGTCAGATGGAAATTACTGACTTTTTGCCTCACTGTTCAAAATCTTGATAATTTGAGAGTATTTTTTTCTTAGGAACTTAAGGGGAAAAACCCTAAACCATCTAGAGCTGCCACTAGCTCTGTCTGTTGACCTGATGGTAAAAATTATCACTGGTGAGAACAGGCTAGCTAGAGGAATAATGGAGGAAAGGAGCTGAAGATGACACTGAAATTGAACCCAGGAGTTTCGTGACTCTGAGGGAACAAATAATAGAGCTATTATTATAGACAGAGGCAGTGGGAAAAGGAAGAATTTGGATAAAGATAATAAACAACCACTTCAGCTCATGGTAATTGGTACATACTCTGTTGACTTCATTCACAGCAATTGAGGGTGTGGGGTGTTAAGTTCAGCTTTAATGATAAGTTTGAGTTGTCAGGGAGATCTCAGGATAAAATTTCAGAAGGGAAAAAAAAAAACCAGAAAAGGCAGAGATGAAAGATTGAGGTTATAAATCCTGAATTCTAGGAAGTGGGTCTGTATCATGGCCCACTGAGTTGTAGTGACAGCTCAGGGAAGGTGAGTTAGCTATACAAAAGTAAAAAAAGAAAGAAACTGAAAGAAAACAGGAGAAGTGAGAAGACGAAACCAACCAAAAGGGCCAAAGGAAGGTTAAAAAAAGACTGGAGCTTGGAAAAGTAAAGAATTTGAAAGCATTCTGATAGTGACTTTAACAACAGCAGGGAAGCGTACAAATAATCTGAGTGGAAAATAAAAAATAAAAGTTGTTTTTACTCAGTTTAACAGAAAACAGATAAACCTATTAATTATCTGAGGCAAATGTAATACAGAAAGTTAGTGAAACATAATAAAAATTCCTTCAAATATTTCCCATTATCAGGAAGATGTTAGGAAATGTAACGGTTGTGTTTTCCTAGTAGTGTATTCTTTTGACTCCATAGTTCAAATATTCCCATGTCTCAGTGTCTGTTATGCTTTGTTGTATTTACTTAGATGCAGTATTGCATGCTTAAATGCTAAAAAACTACTAATAGATTTGCATTACATTGATATTGTTCCATTTAGACAATGTACAAAAAAACTACAGAAACTTTAAGATTTTGAAACAAATGGTTTGTCTTTTGCTAGGTACTCTTCTTTCTCTCTTCATATAAAAATATAGATCAGTAAGCAAATACATGTGATATATATTTATCATATATTTTCCCAAAGCTTGCAAAGATGGCATTATATTCTTCGGATTGGTTTTATTGTCCAAATAAATTCTTTAATTAAATTGAGCTCTTTTTTATTTAAAGCTGTCTTTTGGGGAGATATTGCCTTAGATGATGAAGACTTAAAAGTCTTTCAAATTGACAGGACGATTGACCTTACACAGCACTCCAATGAAAGACTTGGCCATAATACAGGTATGATATTTCAAGCTTGTTTTACCTTATTTTTCCTGTTAGTTAATTCTGCATAGAAGACAATCACTGTTTTAAATGTGGAAAATCAGTATAATGTTTGGATAACATTGGTTTACACTTAAAAAAATTATAATACAAGGAGTATAAATTAGGTTTAGGGAAAGAAACAGAAAAGTGGAAATTTTAATTTTTATTCTGATTTTTTATTTCTGATTAAAAATATCTGGTTGAACTGAGGAATAGAAGCTGGTAGGAACCATAAGTCTTCTCTGCAGGTGGTTGTGTGGGAAAGGAAACTGTACAAAGCTTTGATTTCATCACTGAAAGTTCCTGATAGCAGAGCTCAAACACCCTATGGAGAATATACATGGTATCCTGGAAGCAAAACCAGCAGCCTTTTGCTCTTTTTACTTTTTTTTGTTTTGCGCAGTTCTGTACTCAGACCTAGAGGCAGCACTTGAACAGGTCATCCTTGCTATAATTTGCCTTGTCTAAAAAGCAACTCTTTATCTGACATTTTAATGTGTTTATTTGCTATTGTTTACATACAATGCATTAGCACCAGAAGCTGCAATCTGATTAACACAGGCAGTTGGATATACGGACGGATAGATAAAGAGGTATTATTTATGTGTAAATATGTGTGTTTGCTAGAGAGAGAAAACATAATCCATGTCTAAATGGATGTCTATCTAATATCTAAAAATATTTATGCTTTCAGGATCTGATTTGTAAATTGATAACTGAGAATAGGCAGATGATATGATTAGACTATTTTGATGACAATTTGAAAAATTATTTTATCTCCTTTTAAATCCATTTGTCTTTTTGAGGCGGGAACACCTTTGATCATTTCTAGATCTAGACTGGATTTTAAAATGATAATAGAGTTGGTGGTCCCCCTGCTCCCCCTTCCCCCAAGCAGACAGTTTCAATTACTTTTGAAGGTATTTCAGGTGCTAGTTTTGCTGACAAAATGTAGAAGAAGGTCAGTCATTTCCCCTTAATGTGAATAGATCAAGTGATTTCTTTGGCCTGATGACTCCTTTTTCATCATTTTTTCTTTTTTTCTTGCTTTTCTATTTTTCATTTTTAACTGCAGAGTTGTTGTTTTTCTTTGGTTGTTTTGTTAGCTACCACAGAAAGACTATAAATTACTAAACATTTTTAATATTATATTTAATTTGTATTATTTTTTCTTTCATTACGTGCATTGTGATGGTTGCAGTTTCTTTTCTTGTGGATGGTATCCTGTTCATGATATCGAGTCACTCCGTTGAGTATTACTAGCATATTTGAATCAAATTTTCCTACCTTTATTGCTCAAGAGAGGTCAATGTAACCGTGATGGTCAGTGGGATTAAATTTTGAAGAACAAAGTCTGATGAAGTTAATGACTTCGTAATTGCTCTCAGTGAACTCTCAACATCCTTGATTTTTCTTAAAACAGCACTGGAAAACTCAGTTTTGCACTTCGCATATGTAGGTTTTTGGTGTTTTTTTCCTAAATGTACAGCATTCTTGATGCATAAACTTGAAATTTAGTCTGTTTTTCCAAACTGCACAGCCTAGTGTGCTTTTCTTCCCCCAACTTCCAAAAGAGCACATTGCCAGCAACTAACTAGTTGAAATTAGGTAGCAAGTGGAAAAGGAACGTAAAATATCTGTAATACAGAAAACCAGATTTTACCTTAGCTACAGACACAATGGCCATTACTTGTAAACTTGATTTCTGATTACCCTCTGTTGCTGATCTTCACAAACTGGAGGTGACATCAGGTTAGAAGGGTTAGACACTTGGTTGTAAACCATCAAGATGGAGCTGTGGAGACAGTGGTCATTGCAATTCTAATTAAAATCCTGATTCACATTAAGTGACTGCTCCTTTTTCTGAGGATTATCTGCCTGGATTTGCAGGGTCAGATAATCTGTGAGCTTCTCAGAGTATGGCTCAGTCATTTTATTTTTCATTTCATCCAAGTAAAATGCATAATCACTGTAAACAAACAATGATAAAGCTTATAAAATCTTTATGTGTATATTGATTCAGAAGTGCCAAAAGTATCTTCCTTCTCCTACCTGAACTATGAGAGGATGCAGCAAATATGAATTCTTTTAAAAACTTTTTTAGACTTGTGGCTTGGAAAGACTAAACATTATTCATATAAGACAGCTTAGTTAGATGAGTTACTTTATCTTTGTTTTTTCACTAAATTAAATACACAGGCTGCATTAAGACAAAAATGAGAGTTTGGGGTTTTTTTATTTTTCTAGAAGTATAGTATAATAGTTTCTTTGAGTAAATAATGGATTCTCCGTGGTTTTTCTGTTATTTCTGACAGTTGATGCTTTTAAGGATTTTTTTAATATGCTTTTGGAATCTTTAGCTGTGTACCTTATTTTATAAGATGAACGTTAACACGAGAGAAAATTACATTAATGATGATCAATGTTGTATCCTCTGCAGTATATGTTATAGTTACCGTATAACTTGTTGGAAAGGAATGTGTTGAACTATTACCTCATCTATCTAAAATGTTTTTAAAAATTTGGAAAATTTTTCTCAAGGGAGCCAGCAACTATGTGACAGTGTAATCCAAATAATTAGGCACATTGTTATTCACTGAGCAACCACACACTCACTTGCCTTTTATGGAATTTTCTCATCTGCAATATGATTTTACGTTGCTGTTTAATAAAGGTATTTTCTACATATATGTTGAAAGTTTTCATATGAATTTTGAAAAGGTCTTTTTAGTGGCAGTCAGAGGTGTCAACAATCTGTTGTTGTTTTTTTCTGTTGTAAAAGCAGTTTAAAAATTCTCTTGTCCTGTAACAAATCGTGAATTGTAAAATACAACCTACTGCAAACTTGCGCAAATGACAAAACTGAACAGTTATGCAGGTTCAATTGACTAGTGCAGTGTTGTCAGTGTTCTCGCTTCTGGTTTCATGGTATTTGAAAAGGCAATTGCAGCCACAAAATGTTCATATGTGAAGGATGTATGTGGCAGGCCGCATGCAGTAAACCCAGAAATGTGATTTATTTCTGCAAATGACACGGTAAATGTTAAAATAAACTACTTCATGGCTTAGATTTTTGTTGATAGCTGAAATGACACAGATGCAAATATATACATATATACACACACGTGTGTACATACGTATACACACGCCTGTGAGGTCTTACTGCAATATACACCAGCATGTGATGTTTCCAAGCCTTTGGAGTGCATTGACATCTATTTGCATGCTGGCAAAGAAAACCAAATCTTTCATGGTAAAATTAGAAATATTGAGCTTGCATCAGTTTTATTATTTTTTTCTTCTCATTGTTTGGGTTTTTTTTTGTTTGTTTTCCTTGTGTTTTGTTTGGTTTGTTTTTGTTGTGGTTTTTTTTTTTTTTCTGATAAAACTTTGTTTGTTCTCCCTCTCTCCCCTCCCTTGAAATGAGAAAATTATGGCATGCATTCAGGAAATTTCAGTGAAAGTAAGACTTTTAGCTGTCAGTCATTATGGCTGTGAGGATGTCAAGGTCACCAGAAAGAAAAAAGCTCGAAATAATGATTAGATGATGTAATTGTCGTGACTTGCCTGACTAACAAAGACATGTTGGCTTACATTCTTGGAATGCATATTAGAAATTTTTTCTGCTAATGTGTTTTTATTGCATTATCAAGAATACTTGAAAAATTTTTATGCAAATCATTGAAGAATATTAAGCTTTCTTTAAGTCACATTGAAGATTTTATGGGGCATTTTCTAATCTCTGCAAGCAGTACATGTACCGTAAGTTTAAGATTCCATTTTTTTAACTTTTGAAAATTCCTTTATTTTTTTCTTGTCTTTTCTTTTTAAAGGTGGCCTTGGAGAGCATGGAATGTCAAAAAAACACGGTGCCCTCTATCAGCTTATAGAGAGGATAAGAAGATTTGGCTCTGGTATTTTCACTGTTTAAATTAGCAAGTTGCCTGGTGTGATAGTGTATCATGAACATTACTACTGATAGTACTTTAACACTTTAAAGCCTTTCTGAATTGCAGTTGGCATAAACAAATTATAAAATAAATAGTGAGAGACTAGTAATGAAGAGATTAGCTCTTTGTTTTGTTTTCTTAGAGTTCTACTTCCAGTATCAAATCTGGGAGCTAAAATACATAGTTTTAAATAGTCTTAAAACCTGCTTAACTTTGTTGTATGTCTGTGTTCACAGTTGTCAGCTCGACCTACAAAGTCTTGCAGGTTGGCTATGGCGCATAGCTACTAATTTTGTTTGTTTCTTTCTTTTTTTTCTGCATTCAGCTGGGGCATTCTGATGATTCATACTGTGTTTGAATCGTTTATAGTGTGTTATGCTGAACAAGCATATTTTTATATGAATCATACCCTTGTCATTATGAATATAGTTAAATTCAGCAGGCCACAGAAGTGGAATCCCCACTAATACTGGCTGAGTTTACTCACTGTATTTTATAGAAGATGTCACTCTAATGTCATGAAACCTCATCTTCAAAAAGGAAAATATGTAAAACTTTATTATGATCACACCACAGTTTGTCTAAATGTATCTTGCAAAGTTAACTGGAGCACAATAACTGCCTTTCCAGATGTGTTTTGACACATACTCTTCATTCTTTACAAGAGAATTAGTATTGCACAAGTTCTTGTCATCTTTTGCATGCAATTTTCCATAGATTTCTTACCTAGAGTTCTAGAGAGCACTGACAAAAAGAATTTTTAAATGGTAAAACATTTATATAAAATTGTGAAGCGGTTCAGTAATGACTGCATATGAAGTGTAACGATAGTTTTTCTGGGAAGTGTCTGCCTGTGCTGTAGACTGTTGTGTAATCCTCATTTATACACTTGTATAATTGCAAGAATACGTTATTTGTTTTACCTGAATGTTTTTGTTGGGGTTTTTTCTTTGTTTGCTTTTTTAAACCCTGGAATTTTCTGTATGATTCCTGATATAATTTGGTACACGTAGGTTATTTCAAAGGGAGGTTTTTCTTCCTGTGCGTCAAAGAACTTTCTCCCTGCCTTGTGCTGGAGCTTCTTCGCTTTCTTCCTTTTACTGCTCTCTCAGCCCTGGTGCCATGTCAAGATTCCTTACCGTGATCCTACCCTGGAATCCTCCCTCATTCTGGCATAGTCAGTGACACTTAGATGCAGCAAATCACAAGGGGTTCTCACAGGGTAAAAGTGTACTCTTCAATGAGGAGTAAGACTTCAACTGCACTGAGTAGGATTTGTTGACCACCTTTCAAGGGATCCGTTTTTGTCAGCTGCCCAGGTCTGCATACTAACCTATGAATTACTTCCGAAGAAGCACCTGTTCTGGAGTGCAAGTCCGTGTCTAGCTATCCTTGTCCTTTTCTGTTGTCACTGTAGGTTTCAACTGATTTAGAAAGATTTGGCTGTAATGGCATGAGTCGTGTTAATATCTCTGAAAACAGTAGATATTTTTTTCTCCTGTGAAGAAGTTCAAGCCATTAGTAATATTTATCCATAGGGTTCCAGAAGTTAGTTTATGAAAAATGTATGGACTTCTTTCTGCTCCAGGGCTTTTCCCAGATTGTATGATAAAAATGAAAGGGATAGTGAATTCCTTGATTACTTTGAGTCTGTTCAAAGTATTTCCTTCTTTTCCAGAAAAATACCAATTTATTGAAAAAAACAAAACAACACTGAAGCCAGGAAAAAAACAAAAAAACAAAAAACCAAAAACCCCATCCACCAAAAACACAGTGCAATTTAAAAAATATTTTTATTAAATGAGAAAATGTAGATGCAATTATGCAATTCACATTCCAATTGATAAACATATGTGCGAAATTGCTACTCTAGATAGGTTTAAAAAAATGAAGAAGAATCGGACTCTTCATTTCAAGCCTTTCTCAGAAAACTAAGTAATGATAGACTGTCACATAACAGCAATGTCCTACTTTTAAAGGGCATAAAGAAGTAATCTGAGTTTGACCTGCTGGAAAATAATTGTTCTCTTTTTTTCTGTGTGTATGATCTTATTCAGTGTTTTAATTATCATTACAGGTTTTGAGCAAAATAACACATCTAAAGGAAGAACTGCCGTAAAATTCTCAGGGAAAAATGAGAAAAACCGATTTCCCAGAGCTGCTACATCACGAACAGAAAGAATATGGCCAGGGGGTGTCATTCCATATGTAATAGGTGGAAATTTCACTGGTAAGCTTTATGCTTTGGATGAAAGAAGAAATACAATTTTTTAAATTGCCTTTTTTTTTTTTTTCCTTAAATTTTTAAAAGTCAATTCATGCTATGGAAGTCCAAAGAAGGGTTTCTGTTGAACAGAACTGAAGTATATCTGTTTTGAAAATGTTAGTTGTAATTAATTGTTTTCAAAGGCAAGCTACATAAAAAAGATGTATAACTGCATCTTAGAGAGGGAAGACATTTTCTTTGCTAATATTTCTCGTTGCATATTTGTTTCTAAGCCTAAGTAACAGAATGTCAAGAAATATCTTTTTTTTTTTTTTTAAATGCAGGATATTTAACACAATATATCTAATTCAGCTGGTGTGACATGTAATCTGCTAAACTGCTTTCACTCAACAAAGTGACTCAAATGTGCTTTGTCATTTCCTAGCTTAGTTTTCAGATGGGTACACCCAGATGTTATATACGACAGGAGAAAAGACTGGCTACACTATATATAGAATTCTTAGCAAAAAACTGTAGAGGAAGTTTAAAACATTTGTTTTCCCTGAAATATGTAAATGGGTCAACATCAATGTGAATATAAGAGATAATTTAAAACAAAAATGGAGCAAGAAAAACAAAGAAATGGATATATAATAACATCTCATTTACTGGGCATGATAATACAGGGAACCAAAAGAAACATGCAAATGCTCATACATTGTGGATATATGGAGAAACCAGAGTCATTCCTTTCAAACTGACAGCTACAGTCAAGCTTCCAGTTTGTGAACTTACATAGTACTACTCCAAATGTGACCTTTGCTTTAGGATTTCCATCTTCTGAAATAAGTATAGTAAGCTAAATGAAAGCATACCAGATTAAACATTTTGCTTTTTTTCATAATGAAAGATAAATTCTAAAGCCTGGAAAACCTTGCTTAAAGGTAAAAGAAAAGGGCAAGATGGGATGGAATGACCTTTAATTTTTAGAATCTGATGTGATTTGAACTTGCCATTTTTACAAATTTCGAAGTTTTGTTGTCTCCAAGTTTAAAAAATGTTTTATTTTTTCCTATTTTTTTAATTATCCTATGCTGTAACCTGAAAGGTGGATGTATTTCTGTTAGCAAATTCTTGCCAAATAATACTGTTCTTTGTGAGTTTTCAGCTCAAAAGAAATACAACTATATTCTCAAATGCTGTTTCTATTGCTGTTTCAATAAACCTTGTCTTTTATCAGACAGTGGAATTACATTGCTATGCTCTCTGAAGTACTGTATATACCATGTTCTATGCTGAGACCTGGCCTGGCTGCATCTACATGTAGCTCTGATCTTTTCTGAATGTGTTTGTCAATTTTAAACCAAACATCTTTGTGTTCTCAGCATTTTACCAAATTCTTAATTTCCCACTTTTGATTTATCATTTGTTCTCTGAAAGATTTTTATGCAAAGAAGGCGAGATTTGTCCCTGTTGAGAACAGCCTTATTTAAATCAAATGTTTCAACTGGTATGCCTATTTACATGGCTTAGATGGCATGATTTCATCTGGGAAATTATTTAGCAAATATTATGCTTATGCAGGCACATAAGCAGCACTGTATTTCTTCTTCTCTCTTCCTCTGGTGCTACATAGTTGTGTTTCTTATTGCAGGTTTTATATTTACTAGAGCATGTCAGGCAGTATTAGTTCCCTTGCACACATACAGTAAGACAAGATGAAGGTCATAGGGATATGAAGGTACTCATATCCCGATATTTGGAATGTGGCAGTACATGGAACTAGTGGGGCACACAGTGCTTCATGATTCACTGCCTCCCTCCAGGCCTATATTCCTAGTATCGATTGTAAGGAGGAAGATGCAGTTAGAAAAATCTCTTATTTCATCTCGTACAATCATTCTTGCAGGCACCCAGCGCGCCATGTTCAAACAGGCTATGCGGCACTGGGAAAAGTACACGTGTGTTACATTTATTGAACGAAGTGATGAAGAAAGCTATATTGTATTTACATACAGACCATGTGGGTAAGTGTGTAGGTATGGTAACAGATAATTCAATGTTTGGCTGTTTGTCAGCTTTGCAGTTATAAGGGAGTATATACTTCATGGGAAGGTGAAGGGATAGTTACTGCATTTAAAGGATACACATATTCTGCCTGACTTTTAAGTTCATTGAAACTAGTACGTGTAGTAACTTTGTGAAGTTACACCTCTTTTGTCTATCTCTAGATAAAATGATTTTGCTATATATACATAGATATGAGACTTTTATATTTGGCTTTTTGTCATGCTTCTAATATTTATATATGTTGTTCTAGAGGTATTACAGATTTATAATTTGTTTATTTTTAGCATTGGTCAGTTGCATTGAAACTAGTCTCAGCTCTTTCCCACAGCACCCTGCTGTGTTATTTTGTTAGCACATTGTGTCATTATTGTTTGTAGTACCATGGTAGCTAACATTCACAGATTATGGAGACTTTATTGTACTTAGCAGCGTTGAAATTAAAAGCTAAATGATAAACCCTGCCCCAAAGAGCACACAGTCAAACCTTAGCACATTTAATAAAACAAAGTTGGTATATGTGGAAATTCAGGTGGCAGTATCTGCAAACGTCTCAGCTGACAGCATTAGCACACTAGCAAGTGAAGTGTTACTGAGCCTTTGTAAACATTAAGGATATTTTGGAGTGTAATGCATTACATCTGAAACAGTTCATGGGAAGATCATCCCAGAAGTGTAGTGATGAAAAAAGCATATTTGAAATATAGCAGCTGGTTGTCAGAGATACATGATCTTCTTAAAGTTAAGCGGTTACATATCAGCAATGTACAAGAGAGAAAAGTTTTCATTATCATAGACCCATAGGACTGCAAGGGCTCTCAGAAAGATGTTTAATGTATCCTTAAGACAGAAGCTATACCTAAGTAATCGCTTGTCTAACTTGTTTCTAAATACCTTCAAAAATTAATATTCCACAGCCTGCTCAGAATTGTATTGCTTCAGCATCCTTAATATAAGAAATGTAGGAAGTTGAGGACAATATTTTTGGTCATAGCTAAACCAGATATTTCTTACTGCAGTTGAAGTACATTAACCTTTTTCCCTGCTCTCTATGGCCATAGAAAAGAAATTATTTCTTTTTCTTCTTGAAGGAATCTGTTACATAATTTGAGACTGTTATTATGTCCATCCTGAGTTCTGTTTTCTTTTGGGCTTAGAAAACACCCAGCTCATGTAATTTTTTCAGATAAATAGTGTTTTCTAGCCTTTGATCACACTGGTTTGCTCTTTGAAATTCTTTTTAATTAATCCACATCTTTCTTGAAATATCGGACCCCAAATCTAGGGCATATTTGTCCAGATGAGTCATTACTTCTGCTGAGCCAGTGCGGGAGCTAATTCGCATGTCTTGTAGTCTCTCCGTCTACTTAGGTACCTAAGCATTATGCCTTCCTGTTTCTCAACAGCTGCCACACTCAATGCATGGTCAGTTGAGATGTAAAAAAGAAACAGAGCTCTTTTCACAGCACTGTCACTCCATCGTTGGTTCCAGTGGGTACCATGTTTTGCACATCTTAAGACACCAAATAATTCAATATTTATGTTTCCAGACCTCTCCTATAATCCCCAAAAGTTGTTTTGAGTTGCAAGCTTGTCTTCATGGTATTTAGCAATCTTTTCTCAGACTGCAAGTTTAAAAGGCATCTTCTCTATCTTAACTTCTTATAATTTTCCAACTACCTTTATATTCCCCTTGGTATCAGACTTCTCTACTTTGCTTATGGACAGCTTGTTTGGAAAAATGTCAAAAACTTTACAACTAGATCCCTCCTCCCCATCAGAATAATTTAATCTGCTGAAGTCTTACACTAATTATTTGTCATCATGTCTTGTTTATTTAATCTGAGTTTGATTATTTGTTAATTGTTGAAATATATTTTTGTAGTACACCTGTATCACTACTTTGAGATTTTGTAATTACTGGTAGTCATTGGTACCCATGACTTCTGCTGTGAGGATAAGAATACAGTATTAAGATATTAGAGTTTGTGATTCTTCTACTAAGCAAGTATCTATTACAGCAAATATTTGTGCATCTAGTTGATTAGAGCAAATAAAACTCTAATTGGTAACAGATTTAAAATACTCTTTGTTCACTATTGCTTCTCTATCCCTATGTTTCCTCCTATCGAATTGGAAGTACTTGAAGACACAGTCAGTATGCTTCTCTGTATGCAAAGCCAAAAAAGGGTCAGCAAACTGGGATGGCTTCAAGTCGCATGGTCTTAATAAATATTACTGAGTACAATATCAAGCTTCTTTTTATATAGCGAGAGGAAAAAAACCCGAACAATTAGTCATATTGTTCTGGTTGGTCAGTGTGCCTTTGATCTCAATTTGTGGCAATTTTTGTTCTCCACTAGAAGACTTAAGCACTTTTTATAACAAAACTTAGATGACTTATTCCAGTCACTATTATATCTTCTTGTATGAGCATTTGACAAATCTGTCTGAGATACACGAAAATTAGATCTCATATGCTTTGCCAAACATTGTAGATTGCACAGCTTCTGAATGTTTTAACCTCTTTTGACCTTGTTATATTATATAGGCTTATAGTATATATTAAATTAAATAGCCATTGCAGGCAAGTTCTTAAAGTTGGTGAAACAGGTAAATTCACTGCCTGAGGTGCACTTTTGGAGCATTCTTTAGTTAAAGAAAATGCTTATCTTAAAAGGTACTCAGTAACTTCTGTGAAAGGAGAAGAAATCAGAGTTGTGCTAAATAATTTGTGCATTGGGAAGGACTGACTCATGTTCTCAAGTGTTGAATAACCCTGGCAGCTGGCACTCTTCCTGCCCACAGCAGCTGGCATAGCTTTCCTGCTGCCTGTGATGTGGCCTGCAGGATGGGTGTGAGCAAGGGGCAGGTGACTGGCTGCCATGGTCTAAAGCACAGCGCCTTAACTCTGTGAGGTATGGTTTATGTTAATAAACTGGGATAGGCAGCTGTTATCTGAGGAATGGACTGTTTGTTATAGTATTGAGATGAACATTTCCATTGAGCCGGTAAAGCAGTAGACACTTGTGCCATCACAACAAGTCCTCTTAGAGTAGTGAATCAGCATTTAGTAACCATGATTGTATCTTGATCCCTGACAAAAAGAAAATTAATCAAGCCAGGTCATAGCCAATATCTTCTTTGTATAGATGGAGTTATATTTGTGATTGAAAGAGAAGTTTTCACCAAGGTAAAAACTGCTTCCCGAGTGAGATTTTATTTGGGAATTTTGTGAACCTCTTTCTCTTTCTTTGTGTAACCTAGGTGATGATATACAGTCTTAGTATGCTTATGAAATTCTGCAGTTTTTTCTCCACAACTACATACACTCAGTGCCATGGCAAGTTGATGTTGTGATCTATGATAATTTTTATATCATCACATTCTCAAGAGTTCAACTTTTATAAAGAAAAGGGTGCGACATTAACCCTCCCTGATTCTTTCTTCCTTCGTATTAATTTAAGAGCATTTCTGAAAGTATTACATAAAAGAATGAGTATGTTCCAGTCATTTCACTTTCTCTCTGTCATGTGTTTTTCACTGCTCACCATCATTGATCAGCTAGACTGATTAAATGGAATTAGAGATTCATAAATAGTTACTGTCTCCAACTGCTGTCTGGTGCAATAAAGATTAAAGAGATGAGCTTCAAAAGCTGACGGTTCAATTTAAGGGGTGTGACAAGTGCTCACACAGCATAGACAGGTCTTTATCCTTTGCCAAACAGACCTGGGTTCAAACCCATAATATTGCAAATTAATTTACTCCATAGATTTTTGTAATTTTAGTTTTCCTTACTCTTTCTCAGTGCAGTTGTTGAAGTGGTCAGAATCTTGTAGCTTAATTGGATAAATCTCGTGTGCTTGACATGACACTCAACCTGGCAAATCCTAATGACCCTCTATAAGTGCACTGCTGCTGTTATTTTAAGTCTTGTGTTAATTCTAATTTTCTTTGGCATGTAAAGAAACATTCAATACTTTTTTTTTAATATTTTCTCGAGGTACTTGAAATCTATCAAGTAACCAGTGTAAGGGAATTACCATACTCCTCTGGATGCTTATTTTTTTAGGAGCAGTCTAGCACTTAAAAAAAAAATTCCCATTATATTGGGATTTAGATGTATAGTGTTAGACAACCTCTGTAAAAGATCACGGTTAATTCTTTTCTTCTGAAAAGAAAATGTCTATCAAATGTCTCAGTAAACACATTTGATAATGCACAACTTTTCTTGTTGTTTACTACTGTAGTAGTAAAATGTCAAATTATTTTGACAAACACCTAAAAATCTATCTGATTTACGAAATACTACTAAAAGCTTTCAGAGGTGATCTGAAATGTTTTCAAGAAACAATCATCTTCTTGGTATTTTCAGTTATATTTGTTAAATTGGTTAATTAGGTATTTATTTACCATGTTTTCTTATTTACAAATTGTCTTAATAGCTTAATGTTTTATACCAGCCATTATGTTGTTCTGCTATTAGTACACAGTTGTTGTCTGACCTGTTCCAATATAGAGTGTAGAAGCCTAAAAATTTAGACCTTCTTTTGTTCCAAAAGAACTAAAAGGACAGAAAGAAATAGACTGTAGTTAAATTCTTTGTTCTTTTGCCCTTGTTATGAATACTGTCAATAAAAGCACAGCAGGTGACATCATAGGGCTATTATTTATATTTTTTCAATTTTTTTTGTCTATTCATCTTCAAAATATTATTGTGCAATAATTATAGTGAATATATACAGACATTTTTAAGCCATCAAATATGTTTTTGCTAGCTGAAGCATGCAGTGTATATGAATTCAATAACTTAAGCATGCTAAAACTATTGAAAATATGTTAAATATTCTCCAACTTAGTCTCAATAACCTTGTTTTGTTTTAAGCCATAAATAATGATTAATGTTCTTTAGTTTTGCATTGTAATTTCTCTCTAAAGAGTTTTCCGCAGTGGTAAACTGTGTTTCCAGAAGTGTTTAGACTATTTTAAACAAAAGGATTTGTTCTCCTTTTTAAGAATTATAGTGGTTATTCTAACTGAATTCTCATCAGTCTCTTGCTCCGTCATCATATGTTGTATTCAGATCATAAAGTTTTTTAATTACAAATTAAATTCCAAGATTTAAACAAAGTGGGGAAGGCAGGGCAAATGATAGGCTCAGTGGTAGAGCTGCCACCCAAAAGATCCCAGGCAGGCTGGAGGAACCGACCAACAGGGATAGTGTGAAGTTCAAGAAGGGTAAGGGGGAAGGAAGAGCAAGATAGGCCAGGCACTGCTGAGTTGGGAGCAGCCCCATGGGGCAGGGAGCTGCGCAGAAGCCAGCTGTGGGCTCTGGCAATAAAGGCAACCAGAAGCATGAAGAGCTGTCTGAACAGTAGTGCAGCCAGTGACTCAAAGAAAGGGGTCATCCCTCTCTACTTGCCACTTGCTAGATTATAGGCAGGCTTTATATCCAGTTGTGTCCCCCCAGTACAAGAAAGGTATTAATAACCTGGAATGACTTAAGCAGAGGGATGCCAAGATGCCTGGGAGCTGGAGCACTTGCTGAGGTTCCAGGCTTTGCTCAGTTGGAGAAAATGAGGGGACCCAGCAGTAGCCCATGTTGGTTTTTTTCTTGTGAAAATACAACCTTCTGTGACTATTACAAAAAAAGGGGAATGTGAGAAAAAAACAGTTCACAGGTATCCAGAGCATTCAACCTCCTAATACGCTGTTGTTGCAAAGGATATTATATATTACCCATAGCCAGAGAAACAAAAAATAGAAGGGGTTGCACAGCAGCATCACAAGATTCCACATTGCATCTTCCTTCTGTATTTTCAACTGCATTCTAAATTTAGTGGACAGTTATTTCACTTGCATAATTTCTACACCTTTTA
The DNA here is from genome assembly GCA_035047865.1 of Dendrocincla tyrannina. Classification (NCBI taxonomy): domain Eukaryota; kingdom Metazoa; phylum Chordata; class Aves; order Passeriformes; family Dendrocolaptidae; genus Dendrocincla; species Dendrocincla tyrannina. The sequence goes on along the minus strand of JAWWMP010000132.1, from coordinate 33,305,731 downwards.
TAGGTAGATATCATGAAGTAAGGTGACGTTTCATATAAAAATAAACAGATACAAAGCAGAAGTGTGGCACGGAAGAAACATTGCCTTTACTTATTCTTTTTACTTCCTTCTGCATGCTTCTTCAGTGTGCCAGGGCAAGAAAGCAGTGAGATGCATGGGTGAGATAGTACTTCCAGTCAACTTTATTGATTTTTTAAACAAGAAGTTTATGTGTCATACTGCAACAGATTGTCACAACAGTGACAACTCTGTTTATCATAGCTAATGTTTTTTAAGAATACCTTGACTTATAACAAAAAGCTCATTCATGTGCCCCGTTATTAGGTATTATTTATGTAAGTTGTTCTTGAACAAGATCTGGGATTTGTGAGACTGCCAAAAATGCATTGTTCATTATTTTTCTGAATCTTTATATAATACTTTCTGAAATTTTAACTGAATTGACTGTGTGGTTTGTAGAGATATGTATGAAAACTTTCATGTCTGTCTGCATTTTAATTACAGGTGCTGTTCTTATGTGGGTCGAAGGGGAAATGGTCCTCAAGCTATATCTATTGGCAAGAACTGTGATAAATTTGGCATAGTTGTCCATGAGTTGGGTCATGTGATAGGTTTTTGGCATGAACATACACGACCTGACCGTGATGACCATGTCACCATCATTAGAGAAAACATCCAGCCTGGTGAGATAATATGATAAGTATTTTGGAAAAAAAGAATAATCTGTTTATTTTTTTGTGTTTCTTTTTTCTGCTTAACTCCATTAAAATTGAATGCTGAATAGAAATGAACACTTATGCCTGCTATTCCTTTTAGCTTGACTGATCTCAAGTTGATTCACAAATAAAATGCTGTAATTAAAATATAATATTTTCCAAAGGTGTGGCCTAGTAGCAAGCCACTAAATAGAATAGCCACTAATAGAAGGAGCAAAATAATAAAGCTTCAAAGGAAGCCATGGCTCTTAAGGCCCTTTAAAAGTCAGGTTTCTGTGCTTGAGAAAGGGCATTTCTTTTGTAGTCTTTATTGAATGATAAGTAGAAATATGTCAATAGCTTTTAGCTGCCCAGGAGACTTAGTTCTGGGAGGTCAGCTGAGGACTTTGAACCTGTGACAGACTGGGGCATTTTACACATTACTCACCTCGCTCTCTAAAAGCTTGCAGCTTTAGCCAGTGTCCTTGGTGTTGTTGAGACAAAGCATCTGAGGAACCTGAAAATTTTAAACTGTGACTGTCATCTCTTTGTCACTCTACCTGTTGTGCCCTCACTTGTGTCAGGTAGGCAAGATGAGAGGGAACTAGACATGTTTTATTTGCAATGTTCGTACATGTGTATGGTTTTTGAGAAACACTGATTTTGACTTACAGGATTCTCTGTGAAATCAAAAATTGTCCAATGATAGCTTGGAGTATTTGTCTGTTCTTATAGAAAATATTTTAAAACAAAATAGATTTGAGATGCAATGGAATATATGAATGAATTTGAGATGCCACTTCATTCAGGACTTGGAAGGAGACTGTAAGCTGATACACACTCCCATTAGTTTCTGAAGTCCTGAAAGGGCATGCACAAGGGTTCTTCTTCCTATTTTCTCTGTGTTATGGATTTGTAAATGCCGTAAGTGCTCTTCCTCTTTTCATGAGATGGGGAAAATCAGGAGGAGTGCCATCCTCAGCCTCTTGCTCTCCCTTTCAGTTGTCTCTCTAGTTTCTGACTGAAATCACTTCTGGTGTTGCATGAGCTTGAAGATCACTAAATGAGATCAGGAAGTCATGACCACTGAGACATTTGGGTTTTTTTACATTATGCAAAATATGTTAGTTAATAATGTTAATGTTGCTGCAGTTTGTTTTGCAATCGGAATATGAACTGGAGTCAGGTGTGCTTTGTAACTCTAGTACGCTGATTAGGACAAACAACTTATGCTCTGTAATTATGAACTAAGTATAATTCTTTTGTTCCTCTTCTGCTTTTGTTAAATTGCAACAACTGGGTCTTGAAAATTTGACTTTTGTAGTGTCTGTATTACATGGAAGCTCGGAGAGTAGCCTTGCTGAAGCAGTCTCCAGTATCCAGAAGTTTAGTACTGGATTTAGTATCCAGTTAGAGTCTTAGTATCCAGTCTAAAGAGTCTACAGTGAGGAGGGTTCTTCTGGAGTCTTTGCTGTCAAAATGATTTTATTTCGGAATTAAGAATCAAACCAGCAATTTGTATAGATTCTACATGAAGTGCAGTGTGATGTGTGGGACCTTTACGTGTCAGTTGAATGAGATTACTCCTTCTAAATGCCAAATATAGCAATTTATGTGTGTTTCATAAGGTTAAAAGGGCATAAAAAAGTCACACAGGTACTCTCAAATGGCAAAGCTTTATGAATATTAATGAGTAATTAGGTTAGGATCTTTGTTATTTTTCTTTTCCTGTTTGGTTTTTATCTCTACAGAAAAATATATTAAAGAATATCTAATTGTGAATCATTTTTAGGTCAAGAATATAATTTTTTGAAGATGGAGCCTGGAGAGGTGAACTCCCTTGGGGAACCATATGACTTTGACAGCATTATGCACTATGCCAGGAACACCTTCTCAAGGTTGGAGTCTCAGGTTATACCTTTTGACTTTTAATTCTATTAATGTGAATGCTAAGAACTATGCTTTTTGAAGTATTTTGAAATCTCTTAAAACGTCCCTTGAGATATAATATTCTTACAGCAGTCAAAGAATAGCTTGTTTATCTTAAGTCAAAATAATTTATTTGTATTTAAAACACATTTCTGTTCAGTTTCAAAGCAGCCAGTTCATTTTGCTTCAGTTCTTTAAATTTTCAGACAAGATAATTTAGAAACATCATTTTATATAATACTCACTTTCTTTCTGTGTCCACAAAAATTTGAATTTAGAATAATCAAATGATTGAAACAGTTAGGAATGTTCATCTCTTCTCTAAAAGAGAAATATTCTCTGATGCTAATTTTTCATAACTATGGACTATGCAGCTAGAAGACATTGTGGTATTCAGACATCTACCCCACAGGCCACAGCCTTTGCTAAGGACTGCAGTCAACCAGTTCTAACAGAGGCTGTGTTACTCTCACCATAATCTTATAATAGAGTTCTGCTTGTTTTGCTCTGTCCTGTTGCAGGCTGATCCATTCTCAACTCCTTAGTAACTTGTGGGGCTCTCCCTGAAACCCTGTAGGATTGTGGGGAACTGTACAATGAGCTGTGTCCATAGGCCAGACCTACTCTGGAAGAATAAGTGAAAAAGTCTTTCACCCAGTCTCCTACTATATTTCGTATCAATTTACAGTTCAGCTAATTATTCTCCAAAGATACCAGATTAATATAAACTTAAAAGGAACATCCAAAAACACACAAGAAAAAAAATTTTAGTTTGAAAAGTTATGTACTAGGTGTTTTTTTTTTTTTTTTTCATTTTTCCAATTGATCCATCTTAAGGCAAAAATGCTAGACAATCTTGACACTTTGAAATAAACTGAAGACTGCCAGAAAACTCCTGAGCCTTTGTAAAGTCGTTAGGCTTGTACTCCTCAATATAAATGATATTAAAAAAAAAATGCAACCAAAGATGGTATTACTCAGCATACACATAATTCACCACTGGAAGAGCATGGGAATGAGTCACATAAGGTAGATATTAGTCACATTGCTTAATCCAGTTACACATACTATTACCTTAAGGAAGAGATTAGAAGAACCTATATAAAATAAAGTAGTTGAACAAGATGGAACCCCCTCCAGAGTCCTAGGGCAATGAAACATCAAGGTAATTTGATTTGTTGGCCCTGATCTCACCACTTTTCAAGCTGGCAAAAACTGATAGTGCCATGAGTAGGCATGCCCTGCCCCAAGGTACAAGAGGTTGTTACTTCATCCTATTTAAAAACAGCTAGCAGGCCCTTGAGGTTAGGTATTGATTTACACTAATTCAGCTGGCAAGCATGAGTCATGCACAGTGTGGCATATTGCCGGCCGTTTGTTAGACTTTGCTCACCTGGATAAGTAGTAGAAATCACAAAAACATCATAAAGTTCTGGTCATACACAATGATTTCGTTCATGCTCTATTAAAAGTGTTCCAGTTTGTTCCCTTGTTAAAGTGCTAAGAGGCATTTAAGAGAGGAGTCTTTTCACAGTTTTACAAAGTATGGAGAATATAATTTTCAGGTCACACTGAAATTTATTAGTAAATGATATTATAATTTATAGATGCAAACACTTTCTAAAGAATAATGTACCTTATTTCTAGAAACTGATTAATGCCGTAAGTAGGTTTTTTTCCACTGTTTAGGATAACATCCTGAGATGTGCACTTCTGTATAATGTCTTGTAATTTAAGGCTAATGATTTAAATCACGTAATCAGTTGATAAATTTTACTGTAAAGAAAATAGGGGCTGGTAAGTAAGCATTTTTGTTTCAAAAGCAGCTGCAACAGCTAGAGTAGAGTTAAATCTGTTGTAACACCTGACAGAAGAATGAGTGGAAGTGTCCCTGACTTTAGCTGCTTTTCCCTGTGTAAGTCAGACTTTAAAACTTCCCATAAAAACTTTGTTAGAAATCGGAACTTTGTGATTAAGAATTTTGTGATAGGGACTAATTTATGTATTTTTATGAAATTTTATCATTTTTTAATTTTTTTCAATACAGCAAGACCTTAACAACAGTGTCATTCCCTGTGTAGTCCTAGAAGTAAGAGATTTCCCTTCTCTTGTCTAGCAGAAATAGAAAAGCTGATATGTTAATTGATATACTGAAAGAGATTCTTTTTTTCGGTAACTGCATAAAATTTGCCAACCTGAAGAGTTTTATGGTGTGTTTTCTGTATTTAAAATTCTGCATTTTACCCTCTTATTTATGCCGAATGTAAAAACTAGATTTACAAAGCAGCATTATACATTCATGAAACTGAGACAGTTTTATGACAGAAACCTGATAGGGGGTTTTGGGGTCTATTTTTATTTTTATTTTTTTTAGGGGCATGTTTCTGGATACCATTCTCCCTTCCCGTGATGATAATGGTATACGACCTGCCATTGGCCAGCGTACTCGTCTAAGTAAAGGAGACATTGCACAGGCAAGAAAGCTGTATAGATGTCCAGGTATTGCACCACAAACAAACAAAACCCACATACTACTGACTGTTTGACTTGTTCAAGAGGAATGATAATTTTTTTGAGTCAGCTGTTCAGTAGTCTGTTTCCGTCTTGGCAACTGACGTAGGCTGCTCAAGAATTGAATAATAAAAAAAATCTTACAGACATTGTCTCTGGAATTCAAAGCACCTAAGGTCTGACAAACTGTATGAAACACCACTTTGTTCCACGATATTTTCATTCTGTTTTCCTTGGCTGTTTAATAACTAGAAAAAAAAAAAAAAGGAGATATTTAATTCACTTCTGGTCTGAATACTGACTGGAGTCCTTAATTTGAATTCAAGTAGAGTGCAGCAAAAGCAAAATGAATTATTGCAATCAGCTCTGAACTCATTATATTTTTTAAAAATTTGACAAATAACAAGCCAGGACAAGTAAGTTGTAACCTCTTTTATCGATGAATGAGTTGCATCTTACTACAAAATTTCTACAGTTTTAACAGATACATTTAGTGTTTTAATATCTTCTGCCTAATTCTAGCATCCTATAATTTTAATGTATATTAGTTTTTTACCTCAAAATAATGTTGTGGTCTCAGAGGCATCAGTGGCAAGCCTGAAGGAACCCAGAGTCAACCCTGTGGTTCATATTTTCTAGCGGTTGTTCTTCTTAACAAAGTACTGCCAGAATGGTGGAAATCTCAAAGCAAACATTTTAATTTCCTTGCTCTAGTTATAGCCCATACCACTGTTAATCTTTGGTGTCAACTGAAGAAGTTCAGAAGTGCCACCTCTCAGCCAAAATTTGTTGGCAAGATCCTTGTGGGAGGCTAGACATACCAGCTCTGTGCAACATGGGTTTTACATCTCTACTGCTCCTCGTGGTACTTAATGAAATCTCAGTAACAGTTTTAGTTAGATATATGGCTACTTTTAATGGACTGATGACAGAAGAACTAAATGGACAGAAGAATTAAAAAAAGAGATCAGGACAAGTAATGAAGCTGCTTCAAATTTGTATCAGCAGCAAAGGGATCTACCGAAGATCTGGTGATTCTGATGTGCATTTGATGTACACTTTACAGCTGAAATACGCTTTTCCTTTGTGCTGTAAGTATGCTGAATCATAGTCTTCTATATACTGAGAACATGCACAGAACTTTTGAGCCTACTAGAGGAGAAACCATTAAAACATATTTTCTTCAACAACTGCTCCTTTAGGAACAATGTTTAGTCTTTCCTTTTGGTACAGAAAGTATTTTAATAATGACACTTTTGGCAGCATTATTTCTGATGAAAGTATGCAGAGAACAACGATTTGATAAATACATAGAGTACATTTATATTTTGACAAAAGACAAATTTTGGAGAAAAAAGTAGTCTATAGAAGTAAAACCTGTGAAAGCAGCTAGTATCTTATTATTATATTGACTTAAGGAAGAAAAAAAAAAGTGTAACTAGAGCCTAGGCTGTTTTGTATGTTTATAATACTTTAGCATGCACTTTCAGTCAACTGTAAAAGATTCAATGTGCTTTTTGAGCTAATACTGAAATGATTCTTCAGGGAAAATGTTCTTTTCATATGTGTAATGAAGCCATGTACGGATGAGTTATTTTTTTCAATGTCTTGAAAGTCCTGTTGAAAGTTAGTTTCACAGTATTGTAAATCCACGGTTGTTCAGCAGCAGTGTGTGCTTTAAAAGTAAGCTATTTTTTGCAGCACCAGTGAACATGGGTCAGATGGATAATAAAAATGAGCGATGGTTGAAGGATCATGCTTCTTTTCTGGCACTTAGCTTCAGCAAACTGGGATAAAAGACATTGGTTTTCCAGCCTTACTTAGATGAGCCATGCCATTAAAGAAAGTGAGTTTTAAGAGATAGAAAAAGGCAGGTTTTTCTACAAGTGTTAAATGGCATACTATTTAAAATGCTATTTTTTCAGTTAATATTTTTAATAGAAACTTTGTAGCTGGGTAACACAACACAAACATTCAATAGAGAAAGCAAGTCTCTGAAAGTTGCACAGTTCTTCCATTCTAGTAAATTTTCTAGGAAATACTGAGACTGAAAATTCAGACAGACATAAAGCTTTTGGTTTTATGTAAATAATCATGTGGTTATTGTAGTATATACCAATAAAATCCCTGATACTGTGTTGCTTTTGGAGGTATGTTTTATTTCCTGTTTCAGACCAAAGATATTAATCATTCATTAATACCACCTGCATTGTTTCATGTATTTGTTTGTGTTGCCTTAAATGTAATACAATGAAAATACAGAAAACAATAACTTAATCAGGATTTTTCAGAGTTGCACACTTCTGTCGTAAAGCATTTTGTGGTATTGTGCATGTTTTGTTTGGAGTTCTAACTATTCCTGCAAGTGGTTTCTGCTCCAAGGCATTTTCTGGGGCCCTTGAACATGGAAGTTGAGCCCAGGGCTGCTGGTGAATACAGGTGATTCTCGCAGCAGTGAGGCACCTGAGCCTTCTAGGGTCTTTTAGCTAGTCAGGATATCCAGGGTCATTATTCAGGAAAGGGTTTAGTGACCAAGGAACAGATGTAAGATGGGAAAGCCAAGGCATGAGATTTGTTAACGTGCTTTTCAGCAGTAGAGTAAGTGCCAGGACTCAAAGACCTAGCAACAACAATTTTTGTTTGTTTTTAACTTTCTCTTAGGTTTTTTTGTCAAAGGATAGTATAGTTGCTGATAGCAATGTTACATTTTCATGCTGAATTATATTGTTGCACAATGGAATAATAAGGAGAAAGAAAGTGACTAAGTTGAGAGTCCTTCCTTTAAAAATCTTATTTTGAGTTTTGGCTGTCTTGGTATTTGAGGACAGAACTTGCATTTCAAGGCTGGGTGTATTACAGTTGTTTTCAGACAGTCTAATGTAGTGAAAGAATGTGTTTTCTTCTGGTGTAGTTACTGAAATTTCAACACAGATCTGCCTTTACAGTTTTATGTGGAAATTGTAGCTGATTTTAAATTAATATGTAGTTTTTATAGGAACAGGAGAATAAGAAAGGCAAATGATGCAACAGGACACTGTTACTCAGGAAGAGGACAAAAAATAAATGGGTAGAGTGGGACTGAGTAACGTATGGGAAAGAAGTCTTACACTGGCTGGAAGGCTGAAAGGTGGATGGATGAAGTTCAGGAAATTTACAAATTGCCTGGGTCTGTGACAGTGTATGTAGAAGAGAGCAGATTGAAGATACCTAGCCTGTCTCCTTTTTGAGCTGTCTCACTCTTCCTCAGTCTTAACCTGCTGCCATCTCTCTTAGACTCGAAAAGAGTGTTCACCTGCAAAAGTCAGCCTTTATTCCCTGCATAAGGAAGATTAAGGTTTTTGGATTAAGACCTTCCTTATAACTATAAAGAGGAATCAAGTCAATAGTATGACACTGATTTGTAGTAAACTGATTTAAGTTTTTGATTTAACAATTACATGATCAGCAGTAGACATTTTTAGCAGTCTGTGGCAGCTTTATATGCCATACATGTATAGTCGTACAGACTTGTGTCTAAGTAGAAAGTGTTAAAGATCTTATTTCCCTCTGGAAAAAGGTAAGTTTAAATTATCCATATGTGAGAGTATGTATTTGCTAGTACAAAGGAATGAGAGTTGGTTCCCTAAGAGTCCTGGAGGATCTGGGCTTCATCATATTATCATCATATAATTCATCAGCATTACTTCACTGTAATCCTTGATGGAACTTGACCATGTGTAGGTCAGCCCAGAGAGGGGTTATACACAGGCTGTGTAATTAAACACTGCTACGGAATTCACTGCTGCAAATTGCTTGGTACAAGCATGTCTACCTGCTGCCTGCAATCTTTACAAGGAGAAGTAAAAATAGTTTTCTTTTCCTTACCACTGAAACTCTTATCAGAAATCTAAACTTCTCAAACTGAAACAGAGAGAAGTCTTTTTTTGATTAGAGTCTGTGTGAGGAGAAATAAAGTGGCATTTCTGCAAGTGGTCTATGCTAGTAAAATTGATATAAGGCATGACTTCTGAAAGAGAGGAAAAAGCATCAGAGAAATTGTCAATGTTAGTGATTAACAAAGGAATAAAAATATGTAAATGCTTTATAAAGCAGAGCACTATAAGGTTGGAGTTGTAATTGATATTTTCTGATGTGAAATATGCTAAGATTATTTCTTAGGAATAATCATGAATACTACAGTTTCTACAGTCCACATACAAAGAAAACCTTTATATTCCCTAGTGATAGAATTTTAACTGTTACAGTTACCATTGACCCATTGCAGAGAAATGTGTTTTTCAATAAGAAATTCAAAATATCCCCCTATCTACCACAGCTCTGCAAGCCAGACTGGAACTCAGATCCCACAGACGGTTAATTCAACTGTTGATTGGTACAAGCTGTTCATGTTATACTTTCCTTGAGTAATCAGAAATTTTAAATTAAAAGATAAATATGGCAAAATGCATAAAGCTTGAGTGTTCATTCTTACTAGAAGTAATCTATTTAAAATTTTTCTTATGCTTCTGTTAAATTTAGACATATTTCTGAAAATACTGATTTGACAGAGATCTGCCAGGCACTTAATATGAATATAAGATAAAATGTTGTATTAAGTACTTTTTTTCTATAATTCCTAGGGGCAAAAAATATTTAATAGCTCCTTTTACAAATAAAAAGCCATAGTTTTTAGTTATATATGTCTTCTGTATATGGAGTGTTCCTAGTATTCTGGGGAAAATAATCTTGCACTCTGTATAAGAAAGAAAAATTTTGAAACATTTTTAAGATGTAAAGCTATTATGCTTTATTCGTTATTGTTTTTTCTTTTATACTAGGGTAATTTAGAGACTTCAATAAAGTAAGAAGAGGTCTTCCTCACATATTCTTACTAATTGCAGAGCTACATTTGAACTGATATGTCTCACACACTTGATAGTATTTTGTTTGGTTGCATATTTCGTATTACCTCAGTGTGCATATTGCATAACTTCATGATCAACATTTGAGAGTCGAAGTTAGAGTTAGTTGAAAAAAATTCAGTGTGAATAGAAAAGATTAGACAAGCAGCATTCCCTATTGCTCTACATGTCACCTACTAAGAGTTTGCTTAGTAATGTTGGTGGGATAGGTAAAGCCTAGAAGTTGTGCTAAAGCTGGAAATGCCATTGTATGCCTTATGAGAGTATGTTGATAAAATGTAGTCTTCATGAAGCCGTGCATGGGGGAAAGAACAGGAGAGGGTTCTAAAAGGGATGAGAGGAAAACTTGGATTGTCATGGATCTCCTGAGTCATTCATGTCTCCTCTTCGGGCTCTGCTCTCTTTTACTCCTGTATGAGACAATGATTTTACCTGTGGCTTTCTCTAAAGTGCTTCATTTACCCACTATAAGCTATGGCACTGGGAAAACCCAGTACAGGGCTCTGCCATTTATTTAAGTTTGCATTCATCACTGTGTTAAATTGTGGTTAATTACAGATATAGCCTTTTTACTGAAAAGGCTTTGTTCAGAAATGTCATTTGCTGTGGCTGCCTGCAATTTTTTGAAGATAAAACCTTGTCTTTAAATGAAGGGGGAAAAGAATATCTTTTTCCTATTTCATTCCTAAAGGACAGAGTGGCAGTGACTTTAGCCATTATGTTTTTGGGAGGCTGTGCCAGTCTTTCCTTTCTCTCCACGTCATGATAACCATTTGAGTGTCAGAGAGGATATTTAATGCCTTGAATGTAATTTATGCCTGATATTACAGTGTAGTTGTCAGATTACATCTTAGATGCATTTTAACAAGACAGCTGCGTTGTCTGTCTTTGTCATAAAGAATCCCTTCCTTTGTTCCCTTTTATTTAAAGATTTTCCAGATCATTTATAATTCATTGATATTTTGATGACACAGTTGTTCACCTACTGGTAATGGTAGCACTGTCATTTGAAAGCACTGCAGATCTGATTATGCTGTCAGTCATGGGAAAATATTCTCAAATTCATATCTTGTGTCACACCTGCAAAATCAGTGGGTGAAACAATTTGCTTAAGGTCAAAAGAGATGACTGATTGAGGTGTGACACCCTACCAAAATCAGTTTTAATGGTGGAGAATGGCAGTAGCTTCCTGTTATACTTTTCATGTTATATTTTAATGTGAAGAGACTTTATTAACCAGTCCACCAGCAGCATGATTGATGGGAGAGAGATGGGTGCTAAAAGCTTCAATAATAAAGAATAATATAGAATAACAAAAAACATTAAAGCCTTTGGTATTTTAGGACTTTACATTTGCTTTGCTTTTATTACTCATATCGCTACAAATCATTCTTGCAAGAGACTGTTGAATATAGGATTTAGTTTTCTATACCAATATAAATGAGTGAGTTTGGATCAGATCAGTCTCTCATGGGGTAAAGTACTAAATTAATTGAAACCACTGACAAAATTTCAGTGTGGTGTCAATCATGCTGTGCCAGCATTTGTTTTAGTTCCTAAGGGTTGTGTCTAAGGGTATGTCTAATTATTAATTTTTTTTTTAATTACTAAAGTAGTTATGTGTAGAATGTTGCAATTGATTGACAGAATTCTTGAGACTGCTGTAATTTTGGTTATTTCAGCAGACAACACGCTAGTGAAATAGTTCATGGAATAAAAACAGCCTGTGTAAAATGGAATAAATAGACTGGCTTTGAATAAATCATAAACTATCTAGTTCGTTTCCCATTCTGCATCTGCAGTGAGCTAAATGGATTCTGAGTAGATATTGGAAAGATGCATTTTTCTCGGTTAGGCACATTATATATTTTATTAGTTTTTTTTACTGTGATTTTTTTCTTTCAGCCTGTGGAGAAACTCTGCAGGAATCTACAGGCAACTTTTCTTCTCCGGGATTTCCAAATGGCTATCCTTCTTACACACACTGTATATGGAGAATCTCTGTGACCCCAGGAGAGAAGGTATTTTAACATTCTTTTAGCTAAACACAGATACTGTTTTCAAAGTGAAATGTTGCATTTCTTTAGCTTTTCATTTAAGTTTAAAGTATGAATAATAATTGAAAATCATGGTATATCATAAAAATGGGACCATGAACTATGTACTATTTACTTGACTTTGATCTGTGGCATTAAAACCATATCATCTATTTGATGGGTGTCCTTGTGAAATGAAGATATTATTTCAATCTACTATAAGTTTGCATCATGGCATCTGTTCAAAACTGGCTCCCAGCTCAGTTTATGTTTCAGTATAGAAGAGGTGATACAGTCTACTGAATGGTCTATTTTCTGGCATGGCCTCAGGCAAACAGACTGATCTGTGTGGGACTGATAGCTGGGAAGCTAAGAAAGCTCTCTGTGTTGAATAAGATGTTTCTGAAATGAAACAGTAATAACATGAAGTAAAGAAAGTGCCATGGTAGGTGTTCCCTGTTGTTGGTTCTAATGGACATGGTTTTACTTTCTGGGGATTGGTTTCATGGGAAAATAAGTGGGGGGAAAAAAATGGTCTTGGGGAGAGAAGTCTGCCATCCTAGTGAAAGCAAAAGCTGTTGTTTTGTGTACACTTTCAAAATATGCTAGCTGAATCTTGTTTTAAGTTACTGGCTCTAATATCAGGCTGCCTCAAAATAAATTAGGATAGAGGGAGTGATGAAAAGTTTCAGCTGAGACAAATTATTCAGGAAAAAAAGGATGTAAATTTACTAAAATATGGAATCTAAAAACTGAAATGTAGAACCTAACATGAGACTTGGTACTGGAAAGTTCAAAGAGGAAAACCCAACATTTCCTCCCAGATATTGCAGTCAGTTCTGTCAGCGGTCTCCCACTATGTATTTATCATAGTTTTCTCCTGATTGTATTACTTTATTCCATGTTTCTTTCAGGTCAGCATCCTGGAAAACACCAAGAATTTATATTCTTAATGTTCTAATAGATCCTGAGGAGCTATAAGAGCATTTGCCACTGTGGGGGATGAAAGCAAAGTTATTTGGAAAGGGTTTGCCCTCCTCTGGGCAACAGCCAGAGAGAAGAAGAAAAATAAACACTGTACTGGGAGGGAGTGGGTGGTTCTGCAGGTTGTCAGGGAAAAACAAGTGAAAACAGGTGAATAAGAGAAGCTTTGTACAAAGGATGCAAATTAGTCTAGAAAGCTAATTTTATGTACCCACTGTTTGTGTTGCTTCTCAGACATTGCTGTGATAGCAACAAAAATGGCTTAGGTTTCTTTTCCATCCTTGCCTTAAAAAAATAAAAAAATAATGTTCATCTACAATTACTTGCTTTTGAAAACAATATGAGTTAATATTCATGCTTAAGTATTTATAGCATACTCCACCTTTTTGTAAGCCTATCCGTGGACACCAGAGTAATTGTAATACCTTTGTATTGCCATTATGTCTTGAGTTTGCAACCACCACTGGAGCTCTATTATGTTGTACGAAAGCTTAATGTGGGAAAACCCTCATCTTGAAGTCAGCAGTGCAAGAGGACTGCCTCCCTCCCCATCTTACCTGCTGCCCCAAATGGGGAAAACACTAAACACAATTTTCTAATTGAAAGTTGACATAAAAAGTCATGTCCATAGGTCACTGTTATGACCTCCGGCTCCCATCATCTCCATATTGTCCAGCAGGAAGAAGTAAATGATATTTGTGTTAGTGTCAGAAAGTCTGTTATGCCCATGGTATTCCCATAGGATATTGACTGTCTTGAGGAAAAGAAGCTTATTTGCAGCCATGAGGTCTAAATCTTAGCTAATGCATGTATCATGGCACTTGGGATATGCGTTATGCTTGATCCAAATTTTTCTCAGTAAATGGTGATAAAATATTCACTTAATGAAGGGAAAATGAAAATATATTTAAATTTTTGTTGCTTTGCTGCTTTGACCCTGATAAATCTGAGGAATGTTGTGTGAAAGTTAGAGTATGTATAAGTACATCACATCACGTTTTGAAATGTCAGTGAGCATTTTAGTCACCTAAAAATAAACTGAAAAAGCATTGTCTAGCTCTTGTCTCTTATTTGTTGAGATTTAACATTCTGGTGTTTAAGCATAGTTCAGAGGACTTTCATCCGTGTTGCTTTCTGCAAGTAAGGACTCTTCTGGTCTTCCATGGCCAGAAATTTTATGAGGGATTGGACTGCAGTGGCATGCACTAGCTGCAGAATTCCCTTTATTCATAAGGCATCATATATTGGCAGCCCAACCTAAAATGTCTGCATTCCTATTAGTTAAACAAGGCAGTCCATTCACCTTTTACTTTCAATATTTAAGACTATATAGTAAATAGCTGTACACAGTATATCCATACACAGAAAAATCTCTGAGGAAGGATGGTGTTAGTAATGCTGTATACCCTCTGCCGGGGCAAATCCCGCCTTCTGGTGTGTAGAAATTTTATTGGCATAGGGAAATGAAACCGTGCCAGTGTCTTGTTTGAATCTGCCTTTTTGAATAGGTTATATTACTTTTCAATTTTCCTTAACATTTTAATAAAATAATAAAACAGGACAGAAAAATCCTAGATTGATATGGGGGAAAATGCGGCCTGCAGAAAACTTAGTATTACTGGGTGTTTTCTATATCTTTGGTGCTTTCATATCTCAGGTAGTAGAAGGTATGATATATTCTCTCTGAAGCTGCAGTAGCACAACTGTATCTGCTGTGCAAACAGTAATTGTTTAATTGTGCTGACAAATACCCATTGATTGTTTTTCCTGTGAAGCCTGTTAGCCATCCTGTCCCCTTGAACAAGCTCTGCCTTGTCTGTAGCTCTGTTGAATACTTTGCAGAATTGTAAATCAGAATCTAAAATATATTTACACTTGTTTGGTTCCTGATCAGAAATCACGGTGTGACAGATTGGGGGTTCTGCCTATGTGCAGCCAGTGAATTCAGGTCAGTGTTAGGAAATTGCTGTATCATCAAGTACCTTGGCATGTCAGAGTGAGAGAAGTCTGTGAAGGTATTTAATGTAGTTTCAAAGGTGGGGGCTGCTGAGGAGGCTCATGAAATTTTAATAATTTCTATTTAGATAGCAGCACTTGAGACATTGACATGATCACACCTAAGTAAAACCGTTCCTTCCCCAAATCCATCCTGGCAACTAAGGTTTGGGAAAAGGCAAATTTCCAAACAAAGAATAGAGAAATCTGATGTTTCAGCTGTGTCATGGAAAATGCAAAACTTGTGGCTATACTAGTGAGAGATCTCCAGGCT
This sequence comes from Dendrocincla tyrannina, assembly GCA_035047865.1. NCBI lineage: Eukaryota > Metazoa > Chordata > Aves > Passeriformes > Dendrocolaptidae > Dendrocincla > Dendrocincla tyrannina. Next base: position 33,290,406 of record JAWWMP010000132.1, on the reverse strand, counting down.
CTACACAGTTGAAGCAATGGAGGAGGTATAGGTTGTTGCTTCTGTACCTTGCTTCCAACAGAACCAGCTGGGTTAGTTTAAGCAGCTCCGGAAGTTAGCCTCACTTAACCCAGCTGTTTGCATCTCAACTGGGCAAACAAAAAGGCTCCCCCTTGTGAACCCCTCTGACTGTGCAGATGAGGTCAGCTTGGGTGGAAAAGGATGAGACTGATGAGGGCAGTAGGGTTTTCAAGCAGTGTGGCTAAATACGGAGATACCTACCTATGATTTGAGACAAAAGAAATGTAGGAGTTTAGAAGGAATCTGAACTGCAAAGTGGATGATTTGAGAACAAAAGTTTTGTGGTGGTGTGGCCTCTTTGTTTGAACGACAAGCTGAAGGAGAAAAAGTCTACAAAGGACAGACAGAATTGTTGTGAGAATGAATGATCTTTCGGCCATCCTCTGAGGTAGATTCAAATAGCACCTGGAAATACAATAAAACACTGAAGCAGAGCGAAGCCTATGAATGTTTGTACTTTTAGCCAGATCTGCATTTTTCTTGTAGAGAATTACATGGTAAGTAGGTGGTTTGGGAATTCTGATAATATTTGAAATATATGCATTTATTTCTTCAATATGTTTTCCTGAAGGACTGCCTGTATAGTGAGTCAAAATGTCCCATGGTTTGGTTATCTGTGACATAGTGCATGTAACCTAGAAGAAGTTTGAGAGATGGAAGCAAACTATCCTGTCTGTCTGGGTTCATTGTTCCAGTTATGGTGTGATTTTTTAACTTGCAGCTGGACTAAGGGTAAATTTCTCTCCTTTCAACTGACACTCACAGCTGTTTCATAGGCTGCCATGGAGATGTATTTTTGCAGTGTGAGGTATTTGCTACTGTACAGCAATTCCTGTTTGTTTTATCATGGCAGATTTAATTTGTGAGTTCCTAGGATCAAAGCTAAAAATGATACGACTTCTATGCTCAAATGTGAATAGAGAAGAATTTTAGTTATGTTGAAATACGTATTTATGTACACTTAGGAACTGATTCAGAAAAAAATAAATTCTTTTTTCAAATACACCTAAATGCAATGAAAAGGCATTAATTGGAAATTACTTTATAATACAAAATATGAGCAGCTATTAACCTTCTTGTTCAGATTTATTGCTGTAATGTAGGACATGATGCTAAAACTATACCAATCAAAGAGGGTCTAAACTGTAGCTATTGTGTCAACATGTGATTGTGATGACTCCTATTCCTGTGTTAAAGGTGTAAGTTTATGGCAGCTTAGGATTAGTATCCTAAAACAGGGACACTGATTTAATGCAAGGGTAGTTTTCATAGTAAGTATTGAAAATATGCCTGTTTAGAGATGTTCTCAATAAAATTGGGAGTCCAAGTTCAGAAGTTCCAGAAATGCACAAAACTCAGATTTCTATATTAAAAGCTTTATTATAGTTAAGAAACATTAAGGGACTGTATACCAATTCCTTTTAGTGATCTTGCTTTCAGGATTACTGTCCACCATTGTCAATATTTACACGTCTAAAATACAATATTTTGTCAAAACAGTAGTAGAAGGAAGCACAAACTTAAATACAACAGTGATTTATTTATTTATTTATTTACACCTCTCAGTGCTGCTTATAGTCAGAGTGTAACGGAAGAGGAATCGGCAGGAGAATTAAGAAGTTACATACTTAAAATTATATTAGCAAGTTATTTTACCTTATTAGCATTCTCAGTTTTCTCAGTGAAAAGCTCCCTGTGAGCAATTAAATGTGAGTAGTTTGTCTCAAATCTGCTCAAGTATGTAAGAAAAAAGCTTTTCAGGTTTCCAAGGAATTTTTACTTACTAGCAGAAGTAATTGAGGAGAGGTTAATTAGGTGTCTAAACAGTTGGAATCCCATTACAGGTGACTCTGGCTTCAGTTCTGCAGAACGTTGTTGTGATTTTTTTCTGACATGAACCACATTTGATTTATTTAGGTGTTCTCCTCTGATTGCAGATCATTCTAAACTTCACCACCATGGACCTTTACAAGAGCAGTCTCTGTTGGTACGACTATATTGAAGTAAGGGATGGCTACTGGAGAAAATCCCCTCTGCTTGGTATGCAAGTGTTAAATGCTGCGCTGTCCATGATTACCATGCTCATTGGGCTCAGTGGACTTGCTGGTGGATCCATGACAAACCTCTTGGGGTTTAGGTGTCTAAACTTGGGGACGGGGAAAAATCCTCTAAATGGCCTCAAATAAGTAATTTATTTGACTTCAAGCCTCATTTTTAATTGATGGGGTGATTCCACTCCTATAACGCTACAGCCCAGATACAGGCTTCGTAACAGGAATGTCTATTTTCTTAGCCTTGAACAGAAAAGGAGGATCAATTAAGACCAGACAGTAGTTATCCTTTTCTCCCATTCCCTATCACCTAGAGAAACAGAAATTTCACTTACCTAGGCAGAATTTAAGAGGATAACATAGAGTAGGGTCATTTAGATGTTAGTTTTTACATCTCTTTGGTCTGTAGATACAGCGAGCAATATTACGGTGACCTAGATTTCATTCCTCTTTTAAGATTAGTACTCACTTTCTCCTTCCAAAATGCCTGTTGTTTGTATGTACAGAAACAATTTCTAACAGTATTTTTTTCCTTAATTCCCTTAAAGTTTTAGACTTGTGAACCTGACTGCAATAAAAAGAAGTAATGAAAGCTTTATAATTAAATCTTTGTGTATTAGGTCCTGATCTACAGAAACACATGTGCTTAACCATAAGCATATGAATAGTTCCACTGAGTTCATTCTGCTACTTCTGCTTATAATGTTAAACACTTGTATAAATGTTTGCAGCATTTGGCTTCAGAGGCGACAGAAAATGCAGTTACTGGTTGCATGTTTTCAGGCAGGTTTTGTGGTGACAAACTGCCAGAAGTCCTCTCATCCTCTGACAGCAGGATGTGGATCGAGTTCCGTAGCAGCAGCAACTGGGTTGGGAAAGGTTTTGCAGCAATTTATGAAGGTAAGCCTCTTATAGCATTAAAAATGACTTGATTATAGAGGAAAAATATTAACTGGATACCTTTGGATATTGATATTGAAAAACAAAACCACCACCACCAACAAAAAAACCATATGGAATTTGTATTTTTTTACTGAGACAGTAGGTGTTCATTTACCAGACAGGGCATTTTGAAGCTTCTGTGATCGGATTTCAGCTGAGCTCTTTGCCAGGGAAACCACTGATAATACCCATAAACATTTTTTACCAATTGTTTAATTAAGGAAATGTGCATGTTCTTGTGCTTAGTGTTTTGAAAGATTTCTTTAAGTACTTTCCGTGTGTTCTTCAGAAAAATCTGACACATTTTCCATATGCAATGGGACTGGTTATTAGGGGACTCTCACGCATCGAGCATATTAGCAAGTCAGCATTCACCTGTTTAAAATAGAGCCCATTTTCTTAAATACCCAACATAGTAAGCACTATGATTTAGCTTACACTCACAGACCTTTATGTGATTATCAGAATGGACCCTGAAAAGTGCATGTACTTTTCATGAAAATATTTTTTTAATTTATATTAGCTGTTTCTTCAAATTCAGTGTGAGCTTCAAGTGATAAGCTATAGGTTAAAATGCATAGATTGTTATACAATATGACATTTTGGTTTCATTTGCCTCTTTCTAATGGTTAGTAAATATTAATGAGGAACATTTATTTAATGTATCTCAAAGGGTGAACAAAAGTTTAATTCTTTTGTTCTCTTAAATATATTCTGTAAAATGTATAGATTCAGATTATCTGTGATTACAAAGTTTTCCTGAACACTATAAGTATGTTTAGACCTATCAGAAATGCTAACTGAAATACATATAATGTTTATATTTCCAGTAATTTATCCCTGGTAGATTTAAGCATTTTCCAGAACAATCTTATTATTAGTTTTAAAAATGGGAGTATATAAGACAGTTTGGGTGTGGGGAAGTTACGGCAAATGTCATTATTGACCACAGAAATTTTATGCTTTTATCAGCCATCTGTGGAGGTGAAATCCACAAAAATGAAGGCCAGATCCAGTCTCCCAATTATCCTGATGACTACAGACCAATGAAGGAATGTGTGTGGAAAATAACAGTGTCAGAAAACTACAATGTAGGATTAACCTTTCAAGCATTTGAGGTAAAGCCTTTTAACTAATCTCAGGAAAGAATCTAGTGGATAAGTGACAGTGACATTTAAGGAAATACTTCTCACATTTAATGAATTTAAGAATTCTCTATGACAAATTAACTCCAGAATCTGTGAAACCTTCCCTTCTGCAGAGATTTTCAAGATTAAACTTTTTCTGTGTTTTCTATGATATTTGAATTAAAATGTTTAAAGTACTGAAAAGCATCAGAGTTTACCAAATGCATAA
>JAWWMP010000132.1:33246752-33276659 GCA_035047865.1 Dendrocincla tyrannina | reverse complement strand
TTCACCTCCCAGCCCACTATAAACCAGGGAGAAACTCCCTTTACAGCTGCATCCCTGCAGCTCAGCTACCCCAGCTCTTGGTGGTACCCAGTTCCCATTACCGGTCTCGTCTTCCTTCAAGCAGGACTTGAGGTTCTTGAGATCCGGTCCGGGAGAACAAGGGAAAATCGTTATTTTGATTGGCTTATTTCCCAGCAAAATCCACAAGTAATCATGCTGCATCTCCATCACACAGATTTAGGACACTTCTTTAGCAATGATCAGACAATTCATGAATGCTTACAAATGCACAGGGGATTTGAACACACCTGATGTTTGAGCACTTCCACAGAAGAATGCATGGCTTTTTAAATTTTTTTTGGTGAGGTTTAATTCCTATAATGATGCATAAAACATACAAAAGAATGATATTTATCCATTGCTGATCAAGGGGATTTTTACTGGTTGGGAACATGTTCTGTAAACTGCAGTGACAGTAGATGGTAACAATTTGCAAACGTGCCTCAGTGTCAGATTAGGTACGTTATTATATTGGGTTTGGTGGTGGTGTGTTTTTAAGTAAGGTATCAAACAGATCTCCCTAGAGTTTTTATGTGATGGTTACAGGTCACTGTAACTTGGAAAGTACAGAAATATGTTAAGGGAAGAGAGAGAGGCCCTTATGGAACTTTTGCTTAAAAATAAATTCAGCTTTACAAGGCTGATATAGAGTTCTTGCTTCTTTATCGATAAAATTTCAAAAGCTATCCTTTCTATACAATAAGTTAAACAACTGTTTTCTATTCTATCACGGACTAGCTAAACTCCTAACTACATGACATATGTCTCCAGAAATCACCCGTGTGGGACTTTGAGGAAATGAGCTTCAAAACAGAGAATATTTTGTATTCACGGGCAGAAATAAATCATGGCAAAGGCATATGGATGTCAGGAAAACTACCATAGAAATTCATAGGTAAAAATTCAAAAATGGAAGAATCTAAATATGTTGGAAAACCAGTTTAAAGAATAAACAAGGCTAATCCAAAGACTTTGACATTCTAGTTAATATATAATTCATATAAATTAAATATCTCATCACAGTTTTAGTAAACTTTTTAATGAAAAATATCTTTTTTCTAGATAAACACAGTAGGATATGTTTACCTTAATACACATTTAAATACTCAAGACTGAATGAGCTACCAAATTCTGAAATGTAGAGTATTAGTTCTTTCACTTGGATCAGTTAATACTTTCAGCTGGAAAGTTTTCTCATTTGATTATTTGCTTTAAGTTCTCCAGTCAATTGAAAGACGACTGCACAGCAGTGGAAAATAAAAGTTTGAATTAATGTTCTTGTTTAAATCTGGTACAAAAAAAAGAGACCTTGTTCCTTCTTTCTTACCCTTTTTAAAGGCTTCTTTCTTGGACGTGCAATGCTAAGGTTCCCCAGTAGATGCCCTAAGAGATCTCTTATAAACGTAATGACTAAGCACTGAAATTGAGTATCTGCAGCTTTCTCTTTGTGTGGAGTTTTTTTTTAATAGGAACTGTATTATCTACTATTGAGCGGTATTATGCTTTCAGATTTCAGTGATAATGAATAATGAAATTATTTGATCCCAAATGGAATCGAAAAAAGCTGGGTGATAAGAAATTAAATATTTATCCTTATTGCCTAATTATTTTTCTATAGCAATTTTTAATGTGGATATTAATTCTGTAGTGTATTATCTCTTTACTGTTTAATCAGTTGTTACTTTATATTCACAAGATGAGAAAGGGGACAACGTCACTTTGTCAGAATAACTATCACTGCAAAGCTGCTATGCACTGAAATGAACTTATAGCATTTATTTGATTATAAATAATGGCAACATCTACAGATCTAACCTCAGAGTTAGATCTGATCCTTCCCCCACAATCCCCATCCCTGAATTTACATCTGTTGTTTTGTGGTATAAATTTGAATTATTCTGATGAATTTCAAAGATAGTTTTCTTGTGTGTGAACAATATTGCATATTCCTTTTATTTGAGTCCCTTTGTGACAATTGGCTTTGAGGAGACGTGAAAAACCTTAATGTGCCTTTCTGATCCTTTTTGTCATTTGGGAGATCTCCTGTGACAGATGGTTGGCACAACTTTTCTCCAAGCCACAAGTAAGCTAATTTTCTTCGATGTCATTTGCCAGTGTCTATCATTCTGGTGCTCAGGATGCCCAGCTGTTATAAAAGCACCGGTCCAGATCTAAGTACATTTCTTGTGCTTTTTGTTCAGGACAGAGTTTATAGTAGATAAATTTTCGCCTTTCATTAAAACATTGAACAGACATTGAGTGAATGAGACCAGTGGAAAATAAGTTAAAGATGTATGTGCCCAAACTTCATGCTGTGTGTGCGCAAGAGAGAGAGAGAGAGAGATTTGGAGGATTATTCATGCTATCCCATATCAGAGCACCCTGAGAGTTCCTTTGCTGTCATTGACTTCAAGCTAATCAATGATCTTCACCATTAGCAGCTGCTCTGAAGGGGCAGCTGCTGTCTTCCAAAAAAAAAAAAAAAAAAAGGGCGGAATAATTTGTTAAGAAGTGGAAATTAAACCCTACATATGGCAGTACTTTGGATTGTATGTTTTAAAATAAGATTTCATTACTGCTCGAATCTGTCAGTCCCTGAAACTATTTTTAGTATTAAGATACAGATGTGAGTGTGTTTAAAATGTTGCATATGCTTGATTCAAAGAAGAACGACCAAACCCAATAATTTTTGGTGGTTTTTTTTTTTTTTTTTTTTCAGTCTTGTTTCCTACATCATAACTGTCAGGTTAGTTGGTGCAGTAAGTTAATACTTGGTAGTATCAGATCTTAATATTTTTAATTCTTTGGTAAGTATTCATAGGAATGTTTTTCCCAATTTGAATGTTTAAAGATATATTACAGGAAAATAAATTGAACTTGCAAGTGGTGAGGGGTACCAAGCCCAATGGAAGTCTGGAATAATGTCAAGAATGAGTAACAGTGCAGATTTCGGAAATTTCCTATTTTTCCTTTACTGATTGTTAATAAAAAATCCCAAGCACAATTTTTTTTAAAACTAAAACCATTAAATAGCTTTAGAAGCACTAGCAGTAGAAAAGCCAAGAGAAGAAAAATACTAACTTCTGGAGTTTTGTGCTCACTCTAATTCTGCATTTATTTTGCGTGCAATGCTGTTTGCAAGGAACGTAACCCCTTCTCCAGAATTATTTGCAGTAGAAAAGGAGATATAAATCAGTCAAAGAAACTGACTGTTATTCTAACTAGCATGAGAGCAAATGTTTTGGACTGTCCTGGTTTTGGACTGCTAAATAAAGTCAGTCACAGCAGGGTCAAATACTAAATGGATTGCTAAAATTTTACTGTGTGTTATTTGCATTAACTTCCCTTTAACATATTGAGACTTTGGTCCCCTATTTGTCTCACATAAAATTTTTTCCTGTATTGGATCTTATATTAAGTACTTGCTGCATGTGTTCTTCTTTGCCCAATGGCAAATGGTTCAAATATGATAATTAGAGTAGAAAAGTAAAACTGCTTGTCAAGCACATGGCACTCGAGTATACCGAACTGGAAACTGTGTGGCATACTATATGGGATTTACAAGATACTTTCATGAAGTATCCAAATTAAGGTTATGGAAACCAGAAACATACTACTAAGCATCAACAGGCTCTCTGGACTAATAATTAATTGCTAAACAGAGAAAAAAATTCTTCATTCACGTAGTGTATATTGTTTGCATGGCATTAAGTGAAGCAATATCCCAGTGCAATATTTTGTAGATGAAAATGTTTGAACTGTGAAAAGTGTAGGGGTAATGTATGAGCCACAAATCAAAATAATTTAAAAAATTTAATTCATTCACATGTTTTTTGTGTGTGTAAAAGTAGAGCCAACAATGCACAAAATGGAGCTTGTAAATAATATCCATTGGCCAGAAGACAGCTTTCAGGATATGAATAGGCAGAGTTTATTATCTGACTATGGCCTATGATAGCTGATACAGATCTAAATTAGAGGAAAAATTAGGAAAAAATGTATGTGCTACAAATACATCAAAGTAAGTTTAATTAAATATGAACTCTTAAATTGAATATCTCAGTGAGCATACAAAGAAAAAAGATAAGAACGATCAGATAAACACACTCAAAAATACAAGAATGCCAAGGTATCTGAGTGCATTACACAGTTGTATCATTATTTACACTCGAAGCATGCAAGTCCTCCCAAGAGAGAGATTTTCAGAATTTTTTAAGGGTCTTCCATATGATCTTTTTGGGACTCTGTCTACTAATTTGCAAAGTCAAACAGTAAGTTATGGTATGTCAAATTTTGCATAATTTTATAGATTTTTGATTACTTCATTAATTGGGTTATATAAAATATTTATGTAGTTGTTGATTTTTTGCTTCATGTACTTTCATAATGGCAAAGGAGAATGGAAGAGCAAGAACCCTGTTTGCCCTCATACTGTTTTGATTTCGTCTTAGTTTTGAACAAGTTGTTTTTGGTTTTGCCTCTGTCCCAAGAGAGTTTCTAGTGTAGTTGTGCTAGTAGACTCAGTATCAGTTTGGTACTGCAAAAGTTGTCATTAAGTAGCGCAATTTTATTCTATCTGTACTTTGCAAAGAACCTGAGAGAGCTTAAGAGAAAAAAGAGGGGAGGGTAGATTAATAGGGGGTCAGAAATGCTACCCAGATGCCAGCCAAGCTGCCTTCGTGATAACTGGCAATTATAAGGGGTTGGGTCAATGAAAGTCTGGTTTATTTGGCTTTATATTCCACACTCTGTGTGTCAAAGTTAATCGTGTTTCTTCTTGCAGTGCCATGACCTAATTAGCAGTCCAGTAAGAATTCTCTCACTAAGCTAATGCAATCCAACTTATCCCATTACCTATGTTAGCTAGTTCAGTTTTTTAGGTATGGTATTTATCTAGTTTTGTTTCTCATGTCAATTTATTCCTCATGTCGACACAAGTGTAATTAACCTAGAAAGCTGATGTACGTCAGAGCAGCTGACCTCTCTCTGGCTTTACCCTAGTCATGAGTGATTTAAAGACAGTTTAATGCTTTAATCTGTAACGTATTTTCCCAAAAGGCACTAAACAGGTAACCTATAATGAGTAGACACTTAATTTTCATAATGATTTCGTATTGAAGATGAAGTAGGTACTCTTTAAAAGTGGATAGTAAATTAATTTAAAAGTAATAAATCAGATAACTAAACCTGTTATCTCACAATAAAGTAGATTCAAGTGAGACTTCAAACTACTTTTGCTTGACTTCACACAAGCATATTTCTAATTTTTTAAGCTATTAACTTCCAGTTGGATTTTTGGTTGGATTTCTTTGTTTTGTTTGTTTCTGTTCATCCAAAGGTACCTCTTTTCCTGCTTCTAATCAGAGCATGTAATTAATGGTCTTATCTCAAGATGATTTTTTTCCCCCGTAGGTTTTTCATAACTAAATAGGATTCCTAGTAAGATGTTGCTGCTTCTGGCTTGGGCTACCAGTGGACTCCACCTCAACACTCAACCACTGAAATTTGGTATGGATGGTAGGGATAGCCCATATAGACTGTGCAAAGCCTCCAGCATACTTGAGCTTTCAGATAGCCCGTTGATATATTAAAGCTTATAAATATTGCACAGCACCCACCCTGCTTGAAACATGCAAGCACAACAACCCTCTGCGCTCCAACGAGGAATGACTCGCTGTTTCACAGCAGTGGCTCTCCTTCCTGCCGCCGCCCGGGGACACGGCCCGGTGGGCAGCGGGGGGACGAGGGGCTCCGGGGAAGAGCGAGAGAGAGGGGCGATGTCCCCGAGGAGGGGAAGCCGGAGGAGGGAGGCGGTGAACTCTGCCGTGACAACAGCCCTCCGCGTGCGCAGGGAGCCCCCCGGCGAGAAGGGGTGGGGGAAACAAGCGGCGCTGCTTTTCCCTGTCCCACGGAAAAAAAAAGAAAAAACAGAACAGGCAAAGAGACGAGGGAGGCGTTAGTTGCGAGCAAGTTTTGTGTCACGCAGGGCGGGGGCGGCGCGGGGGCGGCGCGGGCGGGGCGGCTCCAGCGCTCGGCGGCGGCAGCGCGGGCGGTGCTGTCCGGGCGCGGCGGTGCTGAAGGGCGGGCGCCCCGCGCCGCCTCCCGCGGCGCCTGCCTCGGGGCCGCCGAGCTGCTCCCCGCGGGAAGCGCCCTGCTGGGAACTGCTGCCGCGAGTTTGCTCCGGGCTGGTGGCTCCGTCTCTGGGTCGCGGCGAGCCCGCTTTTTGGCTTTGTTAAAGGAGGAAGTGTTCCTCTCTTTGCGATTTGCCCGGGTACACGGCGAGCTGGGGTGTTCTTCTGTTTTTCCCCTTGCGGATTTTAGTCACTCTTGGCCAAGGTAAGCAGCAATACTAACATATAAATACATATATACTTCACAGAAATGGTGGCGGGGTGCCGGATGGGATGGAGGAGCTGGCAAATAAAGGCAGAGCAAAGTTGGAAGCTTGGTAGCCCATAGGTTTGTGGAGGGGCAAGGCTTGGAAAAGGAGTGCAGTTTTCAGTGAAAAAGGATCTGCAAACAAAAGATGGATCTGAATGAGAAGTTAAGAGGCTTATTTTTATTGAAAACTGGCTGCCAGGGTAATGTATAAATGCTTGAGAATATTTTATATTAGAAATTTTGAATATTCTAAAATTATCTCAAAAGGCATTACAGAACCTTCTTTGTATGAACACTGGTTTTAGGGTACGAGAGAAGCTCTGGTTGATTCTGTCTGGGGCAAGAGAGGATATGCGAGGTCATTCGGGGAAGTAGAGAGTAAAGTAGGAATTAAAGAGGATTTAAAAGCATAGCCCCATGTTGATCTGTGTTCTTGTGCGTGCCTGTATGCGTCTGTAACAGAAGGATGGTGATACCTTGTTACTTGACAAACGATTCAGCACTGTAAGACTGTGAACTTGTGAAATAGCACCTTTATGAAAGGGATCATCACTGCCTCTGCCTCCAAGGTCAATGTGCTCTGTGTGTGTCCATCAAAGTTGTGGATTTTTTTTTTCTTTTGGTGTTGCTTGAACATCAGGCCTGCTTCCAGGATGCAGCTGGGTGTAAATGAGAATCCTGTGTTTAATAATATTGTATTATGTTGCATTTATAGGACTGCTGTTGTCAGTAATTGAATTGAACTGAGAAATGTGGGCAGACGTAATGTTTTGCTCTTTCAGCAGTGTTTAACCTTTCACAAGCTTGGTAGGGAACTGTGCTTCACAGAGGAGTTTGCTGCTGCTTCTGTGAGTTGTCAGAGTTGTGCACATGCAGAGCTGAGTGCCACACAGGGATTTCTGCACGCACAGGGCTGAGCGCCATGCAGGGATTTTTGTCTGAGATTAAGGCTCTTTCCAGAAGGAATAAGCAGCTGCTGGTAGCCAGTGCTACTGTGATGGCTGAACAGAACAAGCAGGCAAATGAGGCCCCCACCTTGCATTTTTTAGGATTATGTAGCATTTCATACTCTTTTGTCTGTGATAAATTTTCTTGGGAATTGGAACCTAAATCACAAGTGTCTCTCAACACAATTTTCCTGCACAAGTGCTAGCAGTTGTACTAACTGAGCAAAAGATAACTTTTGAGGGTTTTTTAACTCCTCCATCCTTTACTTCATGTTAAGATGGGCTGTTTTACTGAATGTTTTCATCAGCTAGAGTATAAAGATAGCCATCGGGCAGCAGCACAGAGCTACTGATGAGTAAAACTGAAAGCAAGAAAATTAAGGAGGAAGTTGTTTAGGTTGCCAGGGCTTCCATTACATTTGGGTAGAATTAGGAAATATGTTTTATTGTTCTGTCCCTCAGCCCCTCCCCCATCTCCCCTATCATAAAATGGCTATTTCCTTCCTCCCTCAACATTAGGGAAAGAAAGTTTATTACATAGTACTTGCACTGCTTGCAAACCTTCATTAATAGTCTACCCATTAGCTAGGACATCTCTTATTATCTGTAATTGACATGAATATTAATTTGCTTTGAAATATTCTGATATAATTTTAAACCATGCTTTTTAAGGTATGGAGATGCAGGGTGCTTACTTTCTGAAGTCGGCGCTATAAAACTATTTTGAAAAAGTTATTTTGAAGCATGTAGTGCATACTGTACAATAACTGAGGGGATAAAACCCAACACAACAGAACCCTGAACCATTAATTGTATGGTTGAATTTTTGATGTTTATACAGGACCTGAACCTGCAAATCCTTGTTCACTTGAGTAGTCTTTATTCATACACATAGTCCAGTTAACTGGAAAAAAAGACTATCTCCATCATTACATAATTAAAAGTCATTGACCTTGCTGAGATTCATCATTTTGCCAGCATCAATCAGATGATAAACTTTGATGCTAAGACATTAATCCTATGCTTTTAAATTTATGTCTTATATCTGATTTTATTTTCTGTGTAATGTTTTCCCTTCATTCATATTAGGTTTCTTTTTTTGTCCATAAATCATGTTTAAAAAATGGCGGTTTGAAATGATATGTAGACCCAGAAGGAAGCAAAATGGCACTGCTATTTTTCAACAAAATGGTGTTCTAAATATACATATACATCAAGAGTGGTCCATAGCAATTTTGGTCACTGGTTCTAATTGGAAAAATCTGGTTTTGTTAATAAACCTTCTTCAAGCATATTTGTAAACTTTTAAGGATATGATTTGATATAATATGCAGTTCCAAGACCTTTAACAACACCATGCAATTGTTGAAGAAAACCAGTTGTTAATGACTTGACCAAAGGCCTGACTGCAGAACTCATGGAAAATCAGGGAGGAGTTTTGTTATAAAAACAGGATTCAGGAAAACTCCCTGTATAACGAGCTGCTTTACAGACCCTGCTTATGCTGACCATGTGGATGTGAGGGAATATACCTATAACTATTGAAAATATCAACATATGCACAACCTGTCAGGGGTCCAAAGCTTACTTTTGACAGTGAATCACTTGGTTATTTGCTGGGTCTTTGACAACGAATGGTAATCAGTGCCCAAATGCTGTTGTTGCTCAGTTCTAGGTGTGTTCTAGACCTACCTAAGCATGTCAGTTTGTTATTCTATTTTTTTGTGTGTGAGTTTATCCAATAATCCTCAGTATTTGTTTAAAAAAGCAAATTCAATTTTAGAAGAAAAAAACTGTTACAGTGACATAAATTATGTCTTTAATAAATACCAAACTCTTATTTTCCTTAGATATATGCATGCAGTTCTAAACTGTGGCTTTATATAACATTTTAGAAAATATAAATTTTGTGTCACTCTTCTCTGATTTTTAGAGACTACAAAACAATAATTCATGGAAGGCTCTACTTGGTTCTGATAGTTATAAACCTAAATATAAAGGTGGAGCTCTAATAGGTATAGTTCTGCCTTTTAAGGAATCTGAACTTGGCTTTGATATCTCAAAGGTATCTGGTCAAATGAAATTTAGGAAGTGAGTTCTGAATATTTTTTCCAATCTGGCAAATATGGGACAATTCTGGCATTAAATATCACAGGACTGAATTACCTGCTAAAGGGAAAATAATGAATCAAATGCCACTCTTGACTTTGTTCTTCAGACCTTCTAAGCAAAAGCGGGACAATAACCATTAGTTATTCACTGTAGCTTGGCCTATTACAGTATGTAATTTTAAAGTAAAATAAATAGATTACCAAGTTTGTTTGTAAATCTGTTTAATCCCATTTTTCACTTCAAGTTTGGGTGGGTTTTTTTCCCTCCCTTCTGAAGCATAGGAAACAGCTGTCAGCAAGTGAAAAGATTGGAAACTTGTTTGCATAAGATATTATACATATTTAATACAGCATGCTTTCCTTGCCTCTTGGTAGACAGAAAAGACAAAAAACGTATTTATATTATTGGAAGAGAAGTAAGTTAAAATTTTTCTCTGTAATAAAGAGACATTGAGAATGCTGTGGGTTGACTAGCATCTTTGAAAATATTGTTGTGTCAAACTCACTCTAACACCTTCAATATCGAGGGTTACTAATGCCCATGAAAAATATTCAAGAGAAATCAAACCCACAGGTTCATTCTCTTTTCTGTTGTTTTACAAGTTCTTTTTTGAGGTATTAGGTTAGCTGAGTAACCTCTAGTTACAAAATTATGTCTCCTAGAAGGTAGGTTGTGTCCCTTTCCAGCAGCTGCATATATTAACAGAGTGTCTTCATTCAGATGGCCCAGTGAAGATCAAGAATTTTCTGCACAGTTACTGGGGCAGGACTACTGCAAAAATGCTCCCTAATTGTCACTATCTCTCATTTCCTTTCTGCTATTGTTGCTTCTGTTTGTGTTGGCTAAATATACTGGCCAAGAGAGGTTGCTGTGGTATAGCCAGGCATGATTCCTTACCAATCAGGTATGGGAATTACTTGAAAATATGTATTTGATATATATTTTTAGTTTTATTTGATAGCAATGCTCATGCAGATATTTACCCTTACTACCCTAGAAATGATCATAGTAAGTCTATTCAATTAATCATTGTTTTTTGGCATACACTGTGTGAAATTAGTGGTGAATTATTTGGCTGTGTTGCTGAGTTGTGCAAATCAAGAAAATAAGAAGTTCTAAAGAGTTAAATGAGGGAAGAGTTGGAAAAGATTGCACTGGCTGCTTGAAGTAGGTTGAAGTTCACAGTTTATTTGCATTTGAATTAACTGAGGTTGGTGTCCAGCAGTGCTTTTCAGAGCAGACTTCAGAAAGACTTTTTTGTGTAATAAAGTTCTTGAAAATGTTAGATGGAATATGAAGGGTATTTAAAATACTTCTTTCTTTTCTTGACAGAGAGTGCTTTTTTCTCATTTTACTCTAAGTGAGGCTTATTGTAATTTGAAATATTTTTACCACTGAATAGGCGGTCTTGTGGTAAAAGCCACTATCATTATTAGATCAGCATATTAAAAACCTTCTGAAAGTATTTTTAGTTCCTTTATAAAAAAATCTTAATATCTACAATCTACAAAAATAAATAGAATAATCTGATAACAGCTCATAACTTTAATCAGCTAAAATGTTTTTCATTATTAAAAGTGGTTTTTTCATTAAATAATAAGAACTTCTAGATTATTACATTACATACTTTTGTTTCCATTAGGAAACAAAATATTTTAGAGACTTTTTGCATTGTAACTCTGAACTGTATGTATTTTCATTATTGAATGTTGTCTTCCTAAATAATATGTAAATCATTATACTTCTAATCACATTTAAACAAATGAGCAATGAAACAAAAACAGGTAGAAAATTCTTACATGGTGCATAGTGAAAATAAACTTTGTTTTCAAAGAGCTTGTAGATTATCACATGCTTCAAAGTTCAGTGTTCTATTTTTTTTAAATACATTTCCTTCCATAAACTTTACTTCAAACTACTATAACTGATAATGTATTTTTCTTATAGTTTTTAGTAAATTTTTCCAAATATAATGTAATGGCTAGGAGAATAAAAAAAAAATACACTTTTGCATCATTTTGGTAGATCAATTAAAATATTAATTTGTATGCAAAGGCAGTAAAAAAATAAGTACAACTTTTGATTCTGTTACAGACTGAATATAGTGCACTAATTTTGCAATTATATAAATAATTGAGGACTGTATTTGGTGACAGTCATGCCCTTCCAGTGACAACAAGAGACATGTAAAATTCAAACACACTTAGTATATAAACTAAAAAGACTGGTATCTGTTTTCTGAGAACAAACTCTAGTGTAATGGAAAGGTAAATGTACATGAATGAATGAGCAATTCACAAGTGCCTGTCTTTATACAGCAGAAAATAAGCTATTGTACCTAAGTAAAAAGCAAGATGCACCGTGTCAGGTTTGAAAATGCTTTTTGCAAATATCTTTTAAAAGAAGGAAAAATTTTTTTTGTTAGTTGCATTTTGGAGAGGTTTTTGTCCCTTCTGCATCATCATTTCTATCAGTGTCTAATTTTTCCCTCCTAAGGGTCTGTTTTGAGTCTTAAGTCAACAAAAAGCGGAAGCTTTTATGAGATATGAAGTTTGTACCACATCTTGGTAACTATTCTCTTTTTATGAAAGGTTTGAGATTGTTGAACCTGTAGAAAGAAATCTGAGACCAGGTACCTTTGGTAAAGGTAGATTTTCTCAGTGTTTTCCAGGTCCTCAGGTTTGAGAAGTGAATTCTTAGAAAACTGTCAGAAAGACAGTACCATTTTCAAACATTGGCTCAGTTCTCTCTGTAATATTCATAGAAGAGCAAACTGTGATATTATGAAAGAAAGAATGCTTTGGATTGGTAGAGATCTTAAAAATCATCTAGTTCCAACCCCTGCCATGGGAAGGGATACCTTCCACCAGACCAGTTTGCTCAAAGTCCATCTAATCTGGTCTTGAACACCTCCAGGGCTGGGGCACCCACAGCTTCTCTGGGCAACTTGCTCTGGTGCATGACACAATGAAGAATTCCTTCACAGTGAAGAGTTTCCTCCTCATACATAATATAAACTTTCCCTTTCTCAGTTTTTTTTTGCCCTTGTCCTATCACTGTATGCCCTTGTAGAAAGTCCCTCTTCATCCTTCTTGCACTTTCAGGTACTGGAAGGCAGCAATGTGGTCTCCCTGGAACCTTCTCTTCTCCAGGCTGAATAACCCCAGCTTTCTGAGTCTGGCCAGGTGCTTCATAGGAGAGGTGCTCCAGCCCTCTTATCACCTTGGTAGCCTTCACCTGGACTTGCTCCAACAGGACCACATACTTACGTTGGTTTTCTCAGATCTGGATACTGTACTCCAGGTGGGGTCTCATGAGAACAGAATGGAGAAGCACTTCCCTGGACCTTCTGTCCACACTTCTTTTGATGCAGCCCAGGATACCTTTGTCTTTCTGGACTGCAGGGGCACATTCCTGGGTCATATTGAACTTCTTGTCAGCCAACACCCCTGAGTCCTTCTCCCTCCAGTGTGTCAACTGCACCACACAGCTTAGAGTTGTTGGCAAACTTGCTGACGTTGCACTCAGTCCCACTGTCCATGTCACTGACAAAGATGTTAAGTAGCTCCAGTCCCAATATAAACCTGTGACGAATGCCACTTATCACTGGTCTCCACTTGGACATCAAGCTATTGACCACAAATCTGAGTGTGACCAGCCAGCCAGTTCCTTATCCACTCAGTGGTCCACGCATCAAATCAATTTCTCTCTAGTTTAGACAAATAATTTAAATTAATAGAATCTAAGCTAAATTTAGTTATTTACTAAAAAGTAGCATCTTATTTTGACAGCGAGCCCTTCTTTTCTCTCCACTCTGTTTCAAGACAGAAGAATAAGTTCATTATCCATTTTTGCAGTGGAAAGGCCACAGAGAAAGAAGAGATGGCCTACATGACAGTGCTTCTGGTTTGTCCTTGTAAAATGGAATTAGGTTGCATGGGTCCTCCCTCTCCTTGCAGCAGCCAAGGTTAGCCATAACCTCAGCTTCAGAGAGAAATCAATGTTTTTAATCTTGAGTGCTGATTTTTAAGTTGAAATTCAGTTCATCACATTGCTGTTCTTCTGTATTATTGAGTACTTTGACAGAGGTAATTCTTATTTAAAATAAACTACAAGACACACATCACCAGTTTGAAGACTGATTATATATTTCATTTATTTCCTATGCCTTTTAAGGTGAATGAATCTTAGCTTGTATAGTGGAGGGTTAAAAATATTCTTTTTTTAAATTTGTTGGTCATCTAACATATGTTGTGTGCTTCTGTCTTTCATTTATACTACCTTCATATTCTCATGTAATTCAGAAACCCAGCAGTATTTAGTGCTATTGTAGTATTTCAACACAAAAAATATATATATTTTTTAGATTTTACAATTTTTTGCTCAAGGCTGCTTTTGATAAACAGTAATATTCTGTAAAAAATTTTCTACACATGGATGCACATGGTCTGATTTATTTCTTTCCTTGGGATACTGAAAGAAAAAAACCTATAATTAACATCACTTCTGGGATTTAACTTTTGTATTATCCTAATTATTTTTTGAACTGAAGACAGTTTTTCAAGTGAATTTAAACTATGTTGCTTAGCTATAATTGCATTTTAGACTACTGTCTAATAGGCTGATTCTCTTATTTTATGCTTGAAGAATTACCGTCACAGAACTATTTCAACACTCTACATTTGTATGTTCATGTTGTAGTCAGCGGGGTGGGGAGAGGTTAGCTACACCTTGGAGGTTTTGTTTGAAACAGTAGAATGCTTCAAGCATCAGATCTTAAAATTGGTGTACCCAAAAGACAAAAGAATCTAATATTTAATATATTCATGTACTTTATATGTTTTCTGTGTAATAGTTATATTCATCTACTGCTCTAGGCTCTCATTAATCTCTTTCATGCATAAGTAAACTTTTAAAAGAGCTGCTATGCTTTTCTTTGTAAAAATATATATTGTATACGCATAAAACCTTAATAAATCTATACTGAAAATTTGATTTATATTTCCAAAGTCTCAAACATCAATATAAAAAATAATACCCCCCATTGTTATGATTGCTGAGATAGAACAGCTCTCCCATTAAAAATGAGATATAAATGAAAGTTTGTGATATAATTTGCTGACTGTAATGATTTAGAGTGCTTTTATTAATTTATGTGCTGCATCTGACTCCTGTGTGAACAGTGTGAAATATTATGGGTAATAATTTTGGTTTTATTATTCTCTGCTTTCCTTTTGAGAGACAAAAAGTCCAATTTTAGTGAGTTGGTCTTATATTTTTTATAAACTCGGTACGTTCCTAGATTAATCATGAGTAAATGGTAGGAAGAAAGCATAAAGAACTGATGATGAAGCTCTGAATGGTTAAAACAATAAGCAGAGAGTCTTGTACCTTTGTTCTTTTTTCCTAATGAAGAAAGGGAACAGTAGATTGTATACATGCATGAAAAAAATTTGTATTATTTAAGTCTTAAGTATTTAATATTTCCGTTAAGAAAAATGTCTTCACTAAAAGGTGGTTGAGCCACTATACCTGGAGGTGTTCAAGAAACATATGGATGTGACACTTGGGGACATTGTTTAGTAATGAACACAGCTGTGCTGGGCTAACAATTGGACTCAATGATCTTAGAGATCTTTTCCAACAATTACATGTTCTATGATTCTATTCAATTTGGGCTCCTCCAAAAAGAGCTACAGAAAGAGTTGCAATGAATTGCAAAAATCTTTAATAATTGTTGGGGTTTTTTTTAAAGATTCAAAGTAAAGAATCCCATAAATATGAGATTCTTAAAGTCTCAAGTTATTATTTTGATTTTCAACATCAATTTTCTTATCCCAGCATGCAGCAGCAGAAGAATGCTGTGGCATATTGATTTGTGTCCATCCACAACCCTGTAAGACCCAGACTGATGCTTTTAAAGGAAATAATTTGGTAATTTGGAAAGTTCTTAAGCATTGGCTAGCCTTTTCTCACTAGAACTGGATTTCTGAGATGGCTGGTGGTGAAGACAACCAATTTACAAGCCGTAACTATTATGGGAAGTCAAGAAGGAATACCACTTGCTGAAAAGAGTTTATTGCTATCACTCTAGTCAGTGAATATTTGAGAACAAGTAGCATTTCAGCAAACTCATTGTTTTGCCTTAAGACTAGGTTTGTAAGCCAATAATCATTATGAATTTTTCATTGTTTTTGACTAGTGTCTGAGGGATCAATTCTATTACAGTGTTGTAATAACTGCCTGAGAATTATTTGTGTGGGACGGAAGTAATGCATTCCAACCTCCTATTTCTGGTATTTATGTCCAACAGTAATTATCCACTTTGGTTATTTTTTTTCTTTTTTTTTGTGTGTGTGTGTTTTCATTCAAATTGTTGGCGTTTTTTTCTACCTATTTTTGATAGTCATCTATTTCACAAATGGCCTCTTGGCCTCAAAAAGTCAGCTTTTTGTGTGTGTTTAAGATTGTGTATTTAGTTATCTATAACAATACGTATCTGTTCATAATGTCATCTTGCATGAAATATAAAATGTCAACTTGTAAGACTTCATAAGTTAAAACACCTACTTAAGTAACTTCAACTGAGGCACAAAGAATAGAAAAGTGCTACGGAAAAGAGTCAAACTGCTTTCAATCAGCATACAATGCAAATCTAAATGAATATGCAAGTTCCAGTGAAGGTTCAGCTAATTTACAAAGATGAGTGATAAAAGTGGAGCTTCAGAGTTGAAGCTTCCTGAAGGAAAATAATGCATCTAGCAAATATATGAATGTGAAGTTTGTTAAAGAGGAGGAGAAACAACCCAGAGAAAGGCTTTGCCATAGTAAATACTTTTACAATTTAATTATAATTCTATAAAGGTGGTGGTGGGGTATTATCACTATATGGAAATTTGATCTTTGAGTTTTTGAACATGAAAAACTTCTAAGAAATATTGCTCAGAAATTTCTAATTTAGGATACTTCTGATTTTACCTAGTCCCTCAAGGTTATCAAGAAATGGAATACAGGAAATAAAAGGCTATGTTTTCTAGGAGCTGGACAGTAAGAATCCTCCTACTTCTTTTGGCTTGTACTAATACACATCCATACCCAGGAAAAGCCTCATAACTGCCCAAAAATGAAGGGTCAGAATTTGGCAGATCTGGGCTTAAAAAACCAGAGTGGACAAATAAAACCAAAAAACCAAAAATCTAGTAATTGTGCATATAACATCACAAAAATGTTAGAACATGCACTTAAATATTAGAGGGGAGGGCATTTTGGACTAAGAAATATTTTTTTCTTTTCCTCCATGTTAAGAGACTGTCATTTTCCTCTTCAGAAGGAATTAAATTTTAGTATAAAATATTTAGGCAGAGGGCAGAACCCTTTGCCCTATTTCACTAGAGAAATTGTTCTTGTTTGCTGGATATCATAGCATCTACTAGGAGTAAAAACATTGGTGAAATAATCCTAAATCAGAAGAACATAACTCATGATCCACCAAAAGAGAATGAAATTATGAAGTAGATACTTCCCTTAAATACACAAAGGAGAGAAGTCTGCAATTACTAAACTTGTGACATTGTGGCTACTTTTCTTGCTCCCAGTTTCTAATGGGAAAGAAATGTGGAAAAAGAGAAGAAAACTAATAGCTTTTCTGTGCTCCCAGACTGACTGAAAAGTGGTATGGTTACATTTACATTAATATTATCATATTTTCATCAGTGAAAATATGAGGATAAAACAGACACCATATGTGCAGCTCCACACTTAATTACTAGAAGACCACTTTTGTAATTAAGATCATGGCTCTGTTTTGAAATTTGTTTCTTCCTTTTTATCCTTGCATCCATGTTATTTCTGGCCATATGCAGGAAATGTTATAAAATTAGAGCCAGTGAGCAAATCTAACAACAGAAGACTATTAATGGTAAAAATGTGTATTATTAAAGAAGACTCCTAAATTACTGGATGCTCACAAAGGGCTGTTATGATGCATAATGTCAATGTTTACAACAGATAAAATAATAGGTAGTTGAGAGTCCCAATACCAAAAAAAGTTTTCCATTTTGCTGTGGAATTCTGGATCAAGTTTATTGTCACTGCAATCTAAGACAATACCAATGTACTAAGCTTGCTTAAACAGCTTTTCAATTATATTTTAGGTATGTTGATTAAAAGTTTAGTGTGTTCACTTTGACATAGTTTGGTAAATAAAGCCATAATCAGAGAATATGATATATATTTTCACTTTATAGCTAAATAGATTAATAGTATTAATTGAACTATGTTGAGGCCACTGCTATCCTTCTCAGTCTTTCCTTTTCTTCCACCTTTGGCCAATAATGTTGATATGAGTGGTGAACTGGACTAGGGAGCTGATCTGACTGGAAATTAATCTTTTCCTCCACTGCGCTCCACCTATCAGTTGGAGTATCATTGCCAAAAATCATTTTAAGCTCTCATGAAGCAAGCCAGCTTCCATGAAAATTATGTTAAATTAATTTAAACTAGTGTGTTATGGGTGATGTTCAAACAATCAATGCTTGTGTTGTTGATGTGGCTGGCTTTAAGCATCGGAGGCTGCCTAAAGCAGCCAGCTTTGGGAGAGAGCAGCAGTGGCTCTGCTCTTGTGTTTCCAAGTGTTTAACATGGAAATTGCAGTGGGTGCAGTGTCAGCAGTGAGTGTTGGCATCTTTTATTAAGATTTAGGGAATATGAGCACCATGCACTGCTACATTTAGATTCATCCCTTTTCCCCCTCATCTCCTGCACCATGTCAATAAGATGAACAGTGAACCTGATGCATCAGTTTGGTCTCCTGTATTTACTGCCTTTATCCTTCTTTGTCACTCCCCTTTTCTTCCTGCTAGAACTTTCTATTGATACAGGACAGAGCCCAAGGCCTTATTTTTAGAGAAGGCAAGGAGAGAAGGTTTGACTTGGTTCTTCTATCAAGCTGAGGTTTGAGATAATCTGTGTACTGTCTTATTCTGGAGGATAGAAATTGTTCTCTCTCACTTTGTTGAATGTGCAGATTGCCTCATTTATGCAATTTTAAGACACTGAAGATGAGAAAGAAAGGTGGATTTTTCTCTGTGTAGGCAGGGTAATCCTGATTTTTCACTAGGGGCCAAAAATGAGTGATATTTGGAATGCAAGAGTGACTATATGAAATTGATTAATATGAAAGGGATTAATTAAAGTGATCTGGATATCTTCAATTGAAGCTTTTCCCAACTGTGTAGTAGTCACATAAGGACTGCAAGACTGTAAATAGTTTTTAGATTCTGTTACATGTTGCTGAACCAGATGAAAAACTTTCTTTTCTTTGTATATATAATCTGTAAAATAACATTCAAAAAAAATCTCCTTCTGTGTTTTGAAACTTTCTCTGTTTTGTGGCTTGCAGAAAATCTCATCTGTATAACAAGAAATATTTGAAATTGCTGAAGGGTAGGCATTCCCAGACCTTCAAACTACAGACAGAGGAAAGAGAAGCTTTCAGTTCTAATAGCATAGGGATGCTTATGTGAGTCAGCACCAAGAATGCATTCGTGCAGACAGCAATTGATTCATCGATAATGGGCCGGTGTGTAGTTGCAGCACTTGGACATTTGCCACCGGTCATCTGATTGGCGTTTGTGACAGAGCAGCTGGAACGCGATGTTCAGCAACATCTCCTGACTCCTCTTCCTGAGTGTTGCTCTTCACAAAGGTGTTCTAGACAATCCCAGTCTATGCAGTTGGCTCAAAAATGGGAAAAGTGTCAAGGTGGGATGACAAAGGGAGCACAAACTTAGATTTCAGGGAACAGGGAGGTGGTTACTGTTGAGACTGTAGCTTCAGACTGACACCTTTATGTGAGAAGAGAGATGGGATGTTCGTTCCTATGCACACAGTTCAGAACAGATGTGATATGGAGCATTAATTTTGTGCTGAAATACAATTTTTTTCCCGCCTTTTGGTTAAGAAGCTATTTCTAGTGTTTCCTGGCACACTGATGGTCAAAACTTCAGTTCAGTTTTACATTTTACATTATTTTTAATGTAAAAAATTTTACATTAATTTTACATTATTTTTTTTCAGTATTTCTATTATATAAGTAAAACCGAAGATATTTACCTTTTTGCCTTTCCAATAATAACAAAAACCCACAAAATAAACCAATCCAAAAATCAAAACAAGTAAAGTATGTAAAACTTTGCTTAGTGTCAATGAATGAACACAAAAAATTTTGTTTTCAATGTATTGTACAGTGGTGGTTGAGGAGAGACAAAATGCATTCCTTTCACATACGACAGTTTCATCACCACACACTGGCTGCTCCTTTCTCTGTTTTGTGTTATCCCCATTCCATTCTTTTTAGAAGTGACTATTATTTGTAGCTAATGAATTATTGAAAAAAATCTTATTTTACAATTCTATTTAGCTATAACCGAATCAGGACATTGTAGGTTTTCTGGATTACTGTTAGCTTTCCAGCATACATTTGGAAAGCTTTCTTGTCTGGTAGATATATTAGAGCAATATAAAACCATAAGCAATAAAATCCAGTAAAATAGTATAAGACAGTTAAAACATAGCAGGAAGTTAGGGTTCTGATCCTATTGAATGGGATTGTGAGCATACAGTAAGAGAAATGTACTGTTTTATTAGAAATATCCATGCAAATTTTAAAGAAGTCTGCAGTTCCATGAAAAATTCATACGTACTATAATGGTACACTAAACTATAAATGTAGAATGTAAAAGACCAACTCAGCTGTCACAGTCAAAATTTTTTCTTTTTTTTTTTTTTTTTTTTAATCAGGTATAATAGGGTGAGGTTTTGTGTTCTATAAAATTTCAGAACTGTATGTGTTTCCTTTGTATTACACTCAGTCTATTAATTTCATTTTACATAAGGAGACATCCTTCTTTGATTCACTTGGACTTTAGCGTCCAAGCACATTGCACTGGGAACTCATGGCAGCTTTATAACTGACAGAACAAGTGCGATTTTCTGTGTTTCATTCTGATTGTGCTGAATTCAGGTTCATGAAGAAAGTTGACCTTTGTGGCAGTAAAGAAGAAAGAGAGTCAAGACACCACAAAGCAGGAAAGAAGAGGGGCGAAAAACTCCACAGCAGTTAAACTGAAAAAGGGAAAATAGCTATAACTATTTTGGTCTTTCAAGTACAGAACACTTTCCTCTCTTTGTATATTTCTGTGAACCTGGATGAATGAATATAGTTTTTTTAAAAGATAATCACAAACAACTTTGAAATTCTTACATTTTAGTTAACAGAGTTATTTCAAAGTTTTGTTTTCATCTTGAGCATCCTTGTGAATGCTCATTGACACTGAATCCTATAAATAGGGTAAAATTCTACATATTACATGTGGATTTGAGAGTTGTTTTCATGTTATTAATTAGGTCAGGAAATCATCTGTAGTTAACTTAATTATATTAATGTGGCCCCTAGGGGAGAGTACTGGAGGGCAAATGTATTTTTGGTTCAATCCTGATAAGGACAAACTGCCCTCAGCTACAAATAGTCCTTATTTATTTAAATAGCTGCAATATTCATCTGTCATTTTGGTTACTGATTGAACTGTGGTTCGATCCAATTATACCAAAATCCACACGCATCTTTATTCTCTGTAGTTTGATAATTTCATATTTCCTATCAGTGTTTGCACTGTTGGGTATACTCTTCTGTCACTCCAGAGTGCATCCATGTGCTTTTTTGTTTGAGGAGTTCATGGTTTCTTGCATGTCATAGGATTTCCCATAATCTTGTCTCTCTGACGTACTCTAGTTATCTTCCCATCCTGTGAGGGCTGCTGAAACACTATTTCCCCTGCCCCTAGATACCTTCTGGCTTTACATTTTTGTGTTTTAGGACCTGGTTTTCTTTTTCAGTACTTTATAATTATTTTGTTACTTCAAATCTTGTTAGAGGTAAAACCCCCAAACCTGTGTATTCCAGTCTTTGTCATTTTCATGATGGTCTTGAGCAACAATCTCCAGGTGGCTTGACTTTAAACCAGCTGGTTTCACTGGGTGAAAAAGATGGCATCCACGTCTCTGTCTAGAGCACTTGAATGGAGCAAGTTTCATAGATGTAAAAGGATAAAATCATGACATTAACCAGAATACTTAACAGAAAGAGGTCATCTAAATTATCATGGCTGTTCGAATTAATGATAGACATATAATGGTTTAGTATTTATTCCAGGAGTTCAAGGACACCAAGATTTCAATGGCTTAGTTGGTAACTACTGTTTTTCCAAATGCCAGCATTTCCTTGAATAACAGAAGGGAGAAGTAGTGGTGGTAGATTAGCATATCATAGCAAATGCGGAGAATTTTAGTCTTTAATTTAGCAGCTTACCTGTTTAAAAAACAGGTCTCTTAAGCAGCCATTTCACCTTTTCTAGGATAACTGCTCAAAAATACACTTACAAATTTAGTGAGAAAGCGTCAATTCTTTTTACATTTAATTAATGTCAGCATTTTATTTAAGAAGACAAAATTAAAAACCTGAAACACAAGATATTTATATTTTCTAGCATGTGCAGTTACACAATAGCATATTAGGTGTTAATTTACAAATTTTGTAAAATATTGACAGTACCAAACTATTCAACTGAGTTCTAAGATGGCAGGTTTTCTGGTTTTGATTTTATAACATAAAGCAGTTGAATTCCCATCAGTTCAGATACTGCCATGATGGCAAACATTAATCCTCTGTGATATTGAGAAACCAACTGTGACAAGTTTGCTTAATGAGGGAAGAAAGAGACCACCTTGCTAACAGTACAACTTCCACAAACTAGCATTTGCATACACCAATGATGCGAAACCCACCCTGACATTGATACTGAGGTTTTAGGAAAAAAAATTAGATCAGAACATATAACTCAGATCCATTAAAAAAAGGGTTCCTCTGAGATATGCAAAATGTAGTACCTTAATTTTGTTCTTTCTGTAATACTAAAGAAATTATAAGCCCATGTGAAGAACCTGGTAAGAAAGCTTTAAAATTGCCATTTCTCTTTTCATTGTACTTCATTGAAACCTGGGTCACTAACAATAAGGCATCTGGGTGTCGTCCTTTAAATAAATAAATAAATAAATATACTGAAAATTGTAAGATTACATTAGAGCATGAAGTCAGCAGCAAAGATTTCGCCTAATAAGTGTCTTCACTGCATCTATGTTTTAGGTGTTTCGACTTTTCACAAATGCCACTGTCACACTCAGGCCACCTGTGTGCAGGCTCATGGGAGCTACTGTAAGCCTTTAGGGCCAGTTCCAAAGATGCTCTTCTAGAAAAGCCCTGGGCAAATGAATCCTGTTTGCATCTCCCCCACAGACACTTTGCTGCCTTGGCACCTGCTGTTACCCACCTGGCAATGCAAGTGGCGTGAAGGCAGAGAGAGAGTAACAGTGAAAGGCATGGAAACATGGCATACGTGCTGCTACTCACCATGGAGGTGCCTTGAGGTACCTGCCTTGGAGCCACCTGACATGTTTGTAATGTCTGCACAGAGATCAAGTGCGGTAATACAGGATCAAGAGTGCACGGATCTGCACTCCACTTGCTGTTTGTGCAGAATGATGGTTTTGCAATTTAAATTGGGAAAAGAGCGAGGAAGAGATGGGCAGGAGTCAGCAGAAGGCAGGATTCATCTGGCATGGAGAGTGCTTTTTATGACATTTTTAGAAAAAGTATGTCTCTGCATGCGTGTTCCAGCACATGTGCTGTCAGCAGCATCGCTGGCTGTTCCAAAATGACTGTACCAGCCTCTTTTGGTAGGTGAAGGATGAAGACCATGTGCCTGCGCAGTCAGTGGCTGTAGCCACACAAACTAGCAGCTGAGAGACGGAACAGATTGGGACACAGATGCACGAACTGTTGGCTGCCATGGCAGTGCTGCACTTCACTGTTGCAAACCCCCAAGCCTCTTTATATAGAGTTAAGGTGACCTAATAACTCTGGTTCAGAGTGTGGCTGCCACTTCTGGAGGAGAATTGGAAGGTGACAGCATGAGTTATGCTGCACGCAAAAGCTGTCAGCAAGTCTTGGGGGTGAAAGCTGCCATCACGACACTGTGATCTGCTTTCCACGTAGCATTTTGACAAGGACACACTTTGCTAGATATGGGTTATGGCTGCATTCATAGAAAGAATATGATACTGTGATTACTTCGTAAGAACCCCGTTTTTGGTGGGAAGATATCTGTTGTAAAGTTTTTGATGACACAGGCTGTGTGAAGATGTAGGGCACTAGGGTACAGTAGAGGCAATTATAGTAGAGGTAATAGTGCCTATTTAGACAAAAAACCTCTTTGTTTGCAGATGCCTTTCTGCCATGAAACCATAAAAGTAGATAAAAGATTCTTAAGAGATGGTGGCTGTGTATTTCATTAACAGTTATTTGCATACATCATTATGTGCAATGAAACCCTCAAAGTCAAAAGCAATGAAGCATGGTTCATATTTATTACTGTAGCTGCATTATAAACCTACTAGTAACAATGACTATGTGTGACAGAGCTTATGGTCTTTTTCTCATCTGCACAAAATAGACAATTAATTTTATCCTTATTTTTTTTCAGATTAGTAGAATGTAAAAGATGGAGAGTGATATGTCCTGAGAGTACAGAGGACTACTCCTTGATAAGTTAAAAGTGACCTTTTAAATAATGACAGGTTAATATCTGATGTGTCTTTTAAAGGTAGGAGGAACACAGTGATCAAAAAGTATGTAAGATTTCATTTGTTATACTTTGTAGATGCATTAAGTTGATCTGATCAGTTTATCAGGGTAAGAATAGTTATATTTTCAAATGAATTATATATGTAATATTAATGCCAAATATCCTGCCCAGTCACCATTTATTAACCCTAAAAAGAATATAATAGCTGAGAAATTTTAGAAAAGAATCTTTGAAAATGAAAAAATTATTAATTTCATTTATTTAATTTAAATAATTAAAATATGTATACATTTAAAAATAGGACATTCTCATAATTTGTATGTATTTTCACTCTTCGTATTAACTCTGGCTAAGACAGCTTACATTAATTAGATTTTTTTTTAATACACTGTGTAAATATACATTATCATGTTTGGAACTGGTTGTTGATATGAAACTTTTTCAGTCTTCTCTGTGAGGATTGAAAGCCTGGGGACAGGTAAAATACTGCTTAGTATAGATTTGCTAAAATCTTATAGTAACAACCTCTCTCCTGGTCCAACAAGGAAGAGTCAGCTGGAGAGAAAAATTTACATTACCAATGAACTGCTGAGAAGATTAGAAATCATAACAACTTTGAGAAGAAGCACTCGCTATGATATTGAAAATATATTAGTCATTATTAGATTTTCATAAGTAAGGTGTCAGAACTGGGATTTAGTTTCTTTTCCACAAGATACTGAACTTGCAAGGGTGAAAAGCACTAGCAGGAGAGAAAAGGGAGATACAGGTTTGCATTGTATTTTCTCAAGAATTAAAAGAAATTGTCCAACTCAGGGAAGACTAGCTGCTAATCAGGGATAATGGTGGACATTCTGTGAACTTTTCATGTAGTTTCCTTTGCTTGAAAAAAAACAAACCCAAAAAATCACTGAAAAATATGTAAAGGTCCCAGTTTGCTTACCTAAATGAGGCAAGTGAGATGCCCTAAGGTATTCCTTCTGTCAGTTCAGAAGGTATAGCTCTCCCAATAGTGCTCCTTAGCCAAGGGCTTGAAGGAAAAACTTGTCACAGAATAAAAGAATCCTCTTGTAGATAATAACTTATCAAAGTTTCAGCAGTAACTGAAATGGAGAGCTGTCAATAGTGAGAAAACTGCAGAGTGCATCAGATTCATGAATGCTCTGGAAATGTGCTAAAAAGTGAGGTGGCAGAGCTTTCTGAGAATCAGAAAGGAAAATCTAAATTTGATACTGAAGAACTTACTGTACAGTGAGAAGTAAGGAAATAACTATTATCTGTATCCTTCAGTCTATTCCTCCTCAGATTTTAAGGGAAATCAAAGGCTGACAAAGAACAACACAAAAGACTCCTACAACATAGATCAGTTTAATACTAAAATAGCATGCTAAGCTCATTGTTAATGCACATGAGAAAAGAAACCCAGCACCCTAAATATTTGCATGCAATGAGGGGGAAAAAAAACTCCCACACACTAATTATTTGCATGCAATGAGTAGCTATAAATTAGCTGTTTGCATTCATAGGAAGATAAGGAGTTACTGCTATTAGTTGTTTAAGAATGTCAGTGGCAGACATAATATATATATTAGAAGACATACAAGAATATTTTTTATTTCTCTCTACATTGTAACCTATAAGCTATATTATAAATGAGGAAAGTGAAGAGAAAGAAACAGGAAAATGCAGAGGTACAGTTTGGTATCTGTTTAAAAAGAGAAACCAAATAAATTCATCAGATTTCTAAACATAGGTAGATGAATACAAAGAAGCAACACTCTTCACACCCACATAATGTTATGGAAATAAAAATATACATTAAAAAAGGAAGGAGGCAAACTTAAGAACCTAAAGTCCCCATCAGTGAATATTAGACAAATTGGTGAGCTGCTGTTTCTGGCTCAGGCAGTAAAAGGACTTCAGGGAATATACTACTTTATTCCTACATCTTTACTTCCTTTGGGCATCTACCAGTGGCCACCAATTTAATTATAAGTAGTTATTAAACAGTATTTGCCTCTGTTTACAGTGTCACATCAGTGCTTAGCACGAATAAACAATTGGAGCAACATTTTTGGAAACAATAAGGTATGCTGTGATTTATAGCTGTTCAATAACAAAGCCTGGTGAAGTTGGTGAAAAGTAAAATAAACATACAGGATAAAGCCCTTTTAAAGACTAGAGTGGTGCAAATATGGGGTGGAATTGCTTCTTACTTCTGTAAGGCCTTAGAAATAAATAATTTCAGAATTCAGTAGAAATCAGCAGACTATTCATAGTTATATTAATCAACATGTAAGTTGTTTTCTTGTGTTATCCTGAAATTCTTACAGGTATGTAGGAGATGTATGGTAACACACAGAGCTTACGTTTTCCAAAGTGTGTTGCATGAACAAACACATCACTGGAAAAAATGGTGAAGGTCAGAAATGTATCTGCCTGACAGTCTGATTTCACAACTTTCACAGCAAAACCAGGTACATTACACTGCTTTCAGAGTGATGCCTCAATGGCATGACATACTCACAAGGAGAAGATTGTCAAACATAATTGAATAACACTTGCTTATTTCTTGGAAAGTTTTCTCTGAAAGACAGAAAGCGAGATTAATGCCTTATTCATATTTGATTAAGGTGCACCCCACCACTTCCAAAGTTCTCTGAAATATATACACTATCTGGAACATTAAAGTAGAACATTTCCAAGCAGTAATAGCAGAAAAATACCAAAAACTAAGTTGCTCATACTCAAGAGCCTTATGTTTAAAAATATTTATTGAAATCTCTATTAATTAGATTTAAAATGTTTTATTTTCAGCATTTTCCTGTGTAACATAGTTTTGATTCTAACATTTAATTACATTAATCATGTGTTTGACTCAGAAATTCCTTAAGCCCACTTATCTCCAGTTCTAGTGAAAGATATTTTACTTTATATATCCTGTGCACTTAATAAAAGCATACTAAGTAACTGTAGTCATTCATATATTCAAGTTAAATGATGTGAAAATTTGACAGCTTAAAGCTCAGTATGTCCACCATGACTTGAAACAAACTAAAAAAAAGGTGAAGATAAAAGGTCACATAATAAAAGAAATAAAAGCAACTGCTTTATAAATATGTAATTGATGAAATTAAAATACAGAATAATGTTATTTAAACACTGAAGCATCAAATTCTGACAGAAATTAATGAGTAAACACGATCTAGATAAATAGTGCAAATTTAAGTTCAGAAACATGTAATTTTTCCCCAGAATGCATGGTATAAGCGTACTTTAAAAACACAATTTCTGATCCATTGATAATATAACATTGAAAGAAAAGTACAAAAATCCTTTACTTATCACGTGTGTTGTACCTCCAAGAAGAAATAAGACTTAAGTAGCTTTAGGTATCAAAAATACATAGGGTTGATTCCTTCTTTCTTTCTATTCACCTATGTGCAGCAACAAAATCTGGAGTTGTAGTGAAGCTTTGAAAAGTTATTTTTATTCCTGCTTTTTAGTTCAGCTCTTTAAAAATGTAACTCTTTAAGGAGAGATCATATTTTTTTTTTTTTTTTGATAAAGACTTACTACTGTTTTAAGCAGAACTGTGGTGCTGGTAGTAGTTTTAAAAGATTTGCAATAAATTCAATTTATGGTACTTTGGAAAAAGGTAGATTTTTTGTTTTTAAAAAGGCAAGTAATAACTCCAGATACCCTGTGTACTTTGGTGATTTTAGGTGGCATCTGTCCAAAAAGCTGACTTTTTCAAGTTTTAGTCATAAATGTTCATCTAAGTAACAGGCAATGAAGTCAGAAACTGAGCATGTAGTAATTTTCTCTTCTCTGCAAGTACAAAGAATAAGCCTTTCAAGGTCGAACAATTTTGAAAACTATAAGGACTCTATTCTTTTATACCACATGAGGCTAAAATATGTACAGTTTAGATGGGAGGGTGGTGGAATGTGGCTGCTCTTACCATTGTCTGTGAAATGACTGTTCTCCAACCAAATTTTCATTGTACATTGAGATATTCCACAAGGGCACAAAGCGAACAAAGGTTCAACTGTGCATAGCTAGTTTTAGCATGCACAAGTGCTAAAGTAATCTGATTCTGACTTTGAAAGTCAGAAATAACCTATTTTTAAAGTTGTTGGGGTTTTTTTTACAAATACAAATAAATGGATATTTTCATTGAGATCAAAAGTCAAGGTTTTGATTTCTCTTATTTCTTTGGTTTTGTGGTTTGGTTTTTTTTCCCCTTAAATGGACTTATTGTTCTAATAGCAGTCATAGTGAGAACTAACACAGAAACAGAGAAGGAAAATGCCATAGCACAGTGTACTTGAATCCTCAGAGTTCTGAAATAATCCTTTTTGGTGTCTCAAAGCAATGATCTTATTGTTGCAATAATCCCATAGTAAAGGTCCACCAAATCATCTGACTAGCAGTCTGTTTGGGTGGAAGTGCGAGGGGAACGCACAAAACCAAATTTGCTGTGTCATTTCCTGTCTTCACTATAATATCAAGTTACTGAACAGGTGTAAAAGAACAAGCCTCAACTAATTTATGTAAAATATCTCTCTGTAATAGAGTTTATTTTCTGTGGTTCACATTATTCTTTGCTTAATATATTTTGTAATCTAGGAGAGATACTTCTACTATGTATATTAGAAAAGCTGGAGCACCAAGAAAAGGTAGTTGAACTGGAAACTGGTGGAATAAGCAATGATAAATGAGTAGAAATGTTAACTTTGATAAGAGGCAGACCCAGAATGAGATGGGGTTTGGTGGAAAAAAAGTGATGTCAAAGTAGTATGGCGTACAAATGTCAAACTTTTGTTTGAGTTACAACTGTGAAAGCTAGGCTGACTGGTAAAAAAATCAACTGGAATGAGAAGGAAACAGTAACCTTTAAGTGTTTTTACCTTTTGGTAGTCTCCAAAGAAGGATAGCAGACTTATGTAGGATCCTGTTACTGAGATGTGAATAGAGGTAAGACTAGAGTCCATTTACTACCTTTAATATCTGCAGAGGAACTAATTCTATGCAGTCTCTGCCTTCGGGTGACTGAGGACTATCATATGAAGAATGATAGGAATCAAATCCACCATTTATGTAACAGTATTGCCAGAAGCATGACTGTAAATGATGCAGGATAATAAGTGATCCCCAATTTGTTCACATTTTATGCTCAGCTGATTCCCCATAGAAAAGAAAACGTCAGGCAAGACTTTAACATTCTATACACACTCTGTGCTCCTCGGGCACACTTACAATGTTTTCTACTTTGTCCTGTATATCTCTACTCTTATCAGAGATTTCTACATTGGAAGAGTAAGTGAACTAAAAGCAAGGTAGAAAGTGGAAAAAACCCAAACCACTCATGCATAAGTCAGCCTGCATGAAAGTTGTTCATCTCTGTCCCATATTGCAGGACTAAATAATATAGTATAAACAGTCTGACTTTGTAATGTCTTGAAGAGATGAGGATCAGTTTACTGTGTTGTCTGTTTAACAGGATGGTTTCAATGAAAATACTGAATATCAGTTATGAATGTTGCATATTTCTAATAGATTCTGAAACCACTTATGAAATGTACATTTGTAGGTCCATTAGGAACCATATAAAGAAACTCTCATGCCATAAATCTGTGAGCATGATTGTTACAGGCTTTTAGGTTGTAAACAGTGCATTATGAGAGACTATATTTAATAGAAAA
>JAWWMP010000132.1:33227753-33245208 GCA_035047865.1 Dendrocincla tyrannina | reverse complement strand
CTAGCAGATGTGATCAACATAATTCTTCTTGGTGTGGTAAGAGTCATGGGAGGAACCTCTGAGGAGCCTTAAGTCCTACTGTCAGGCCAACAAAGATGCTAATAAAACTTCTTTTCACTCTTCTGGATCTGTGTGGAAGTCTGAATTATAGCCAGAAGCTCAAAATGTTGAAAATATTGAAAATTTGGTATGAAAATATTTAAAAAACCAAAGAAAGTATGCTGTTTTTTTTTCTAGGCAATATGTCTGGATGAAAAAAAAATGATTCAGTGTATAGTTCAGATTTTGTTATTATGGATATGTGTTAGTATAAAAAAATCTAGGAATATAAGGCTTTTCTAAAGTCAATTTTTAAAATCAACTTTGGCACCGATATGCATATTCAAAACATGCAAATAATATGGTAAAGAAGACTTTCTGCTTCAATCAAGCACTTAATAAATCAAGTACTTAGATTAAGTTATGCGAGTAGAATACTTACTACAAACAGATGATAATGAATATCAGCAGAGTCATATTTGCTTTGATCAAGCAATATGTATGCAAGTTTATATGTGTGAAGATTAAAAAAAAGGAAAGAGTAATCACTCTTGCGCTAATAAAGGGGAATTTATCTGACTTGGATGATAGTCCAACCAGAGCAACTCCAAATGTCAGCCTGCAGGGAAAAGCAATCCTGTTGATACTTAGGTATTATCTTGAAATAATAATTGCGTTCATGGTGAGAACAGGCATTCATATCATAAAGCTTTTGTTGTTTTAAAAGGGATTTTGAGCAAATTCAGCTTCTCATGCACAGAAATTACAAGTAGGCATTTAGTCTGTATTTATGATAATCTGAATGCTTAAAAAAGCATTCATAAGGAAAAAAAAACTTTATAAATAAGGAAAATATACAGAAGAAAACATTTTTGTACTGTGAGGGTGATTGAGCCCTGGAACAGATTTCCCAGTGAGCTTGTCAAGTCTTCATCTCTGCAGATATTTAAAAACTGTCTGGACATGGTCCTAGGTAACCTGTTGTTGGTGACCATGCTTGAGCAGGGAGGTTAGACAAGGTGACCTCCAGAGGTCTTTTCTAACCTCAAATATTTTTTGATTCTGTGCTTCATTATAGTTAACAATTACTTATAACAAAATGTAATTAAGTTTTTTTATCAATGTATGTAGTCAACCTAATAGTTGGGGATTTTACTGATGAAACCTGAAAAGGTTAAAAGAGATTTTTCAATCTTTCATGAAAGATTTTAAAAAAAAGTTGTTACAAAATCTTTTAAAAGAGATTTACAAAGTGTTTTTATAAAATCTAAATGTCATTGTAGTGAACAACATACAATATTCCTTAATCTACTGCTTCAATTGGTTGATATTAAAACGTGTGGTGCAACAAATAATCCAACTTTTATAAATTGAGAATTTTGACAAGTTCAGTCTTTTTCAGAGGATTAGTAGACACAATTTAGCTCAGTTGGTTAGAGCATGGTTCTAATAACACCAAGGTTGTGGGTTTGATCCCTGTATGGGCCATTCAGTTAAGAGTTGTACTTGATGATCCTTGTGGGTACCTTCCCACTCAGAATATTTTGTACTTATCAGGTTTTATTAACTGTTTTATACATAAGTTATCCACATCTTCACCCACTGTTCCCATAGAAGGCTATTTAGTCTATAGCTTTTAATTAATTTTCAGACCAAAGTGATAGTTTGGTTAAGTTTGTGTTGGGATATGATTCAGTCTGTGGTTCCTCACATCCCGATTTGCAGAGGAAAGCAAACTATGCAAGTAAATCACTATAGAGTTCCATCACATTTTGCCAGATAAGACACCTGGCTTTCTAGGGAGCTCTAAAAAATTATCTAAAGATCCAATTTAGAGATTAGACAACCTTCCAAGTAAGGAATTGCCTTCATGACTTTTTTGGGTTTCGGTGTGTACCTATGCTGTATTCAGAAAGGGACTATGAACATACATTTTTGCAGTAACAGAATATTGTGATATATTGTTATTCTCCCCTACAGATGGCTTCATCTGTGTTGCTGGTTTCCATAGACTTTTGGGATGGTTTTTAAGTTATTTATAGTAAGTTAAACATGAGGACAGATACTTGAACAATTACATGGTGATATCTCGTGCTATTTTAAATAGAATAGGATATATAGCTGAATTATTTCTTATAGCACAGCTGTGAACTACCTCATATTCTTTTTCAGTGGTGGAAATAACTAGGAAAATTGATATTATTGATAGAAATATTCAGTGCTGCAGTGCGTGAGAGCCTGCATCCAGGTTTTTTCTTAGAAGGTAACAGTGCTGCCTTTAAGAAACCAGCATTTTCATTGGTAATTGAAAGCACTATTTTTCAGTCTCCAATATTACTTTTTTTGCTGTTGTTAAAGCTGTGCAGAAAATTATAATAGAATAAATATGCTTTAAGAATCCTAAATTCTGAGTGTGGACTGCACTATTTCCTTGGCTAATGTCAGAGTAGTCTGGCACTATATGAAATATTCATGTTTTGACACTAACCAAAAGTTCGATCTGGTTTGGTGGATCTTACTGATTTCCCAACTTTGTTCTTCATATCCTTTAAATGTGCAGCCATTTTTTACTGTGTAGAAATCTATATTTTTTTTTTGGTGTGTTTAACTTGATCTGTAAGAATTGCAGACTTATCTTCTGCAGACTTTCTAATTTATGATATGGTGTATTAATGAAAAAGTTTTCTAATTCTCTTATATATTTGTTGGAACTATTCTAGCATTACAGTGGAATTTTTAATATCCAACACCTAAGATGGGCTGTTGACTTGCAAATATTAATTTTATTTTTCTGGAAATTTTCCAACAGAAATCTGCAATAATTTATAAGTCTAAGAACTTGAAGTAGTTCTTGCCTAAATTATAGTTATTACATAAATTAGAATTATGACCCAGAGTATAATTATAACAATGGTCATTTTCACAGCCATTATAATGTGTACTGGGTTTCTGTGTCCAGGTTTTGGTGGAAGGGGTGGCTTCTGTGAGAAGTTGACAGAAGCTTCCCCCAGTGTCTGGTAGAGCCAATGCCAGCCAGCTCCAGGACAGACCCACCACTGGGCAAGGCCAAGCCAATTAGGAATGATAACAACACCTCTGTGATAACATGTTGAAGAAGGAAAAAAAAAAAATGGTTTTGGGCAGATGAAAACTGCAGCCAGGGAAGAGCAGAGTGAGAACATGTAAACAACAATGTAGACACCAAGGTCAGTGCAGAAGGAGGGGAAGCAGGTGCTCCAGGTGCCAAAGCTGAGGTGACCGTGCAGCCCATGGTGCAGCCCATGGTGAAGCAGCTGTGCCCCTGCAGCCCATGGAGGGGTGCAGGGATCCACCTGAAGACTGTGGAGGAGCCCATACTAGAGCAGGTATATGCCCAGAAGAGGCTGTGACCTCGTAGGAGGCCCATGATGGAGCAGGGTCCTGGTAGGACTTGTGGTCCTGTGGGGAACTCACACTGGAGCAGCTTGTTTGTGAGGGACTGCGCCCCATGGAGATGTGAGCCACGTGGCAGCAGTTTGTGAAGAACTGTTGCCCGTGGGATGGACTAATGCCAGAGAGGCTCGTGCAGGACCGTCTCCCATGGGAGGGACATCACAGGGGTTAGGGGAAGGACTCCCCTCTTTGAACAGCAGCAGAATAAGCAAGTGACCATAACCTTCGTTCTCTGTCTCCTTGCACTACTGAGGGGGAGGAGGTAGAACTTGGAAGGAAGGAGGGGTAGGGGAAGGTGTTTTTAATATTATTTTACTTCTTAGTCTTTCTGCTGTGATCCTGTTAGTAGTAAATTTAACTAATATCCCCACTTGAGTCTGTTTTGCCCGTGATGGTGATCAGTAAGTGACCTCTCCCAGCTGTTATCTCATGAACTCTTTGTTGTATTTTTTCTCCTCTGGACAGTTGCAGAGGGGAGTGAGAGAGCAGCTTTCGTGGGTAGCTGGCATCCAGCCAAGGTCAACTCCCTATGAAACGCAATGAAGATCAAATGCTTGACTGCATTGTTTATATATGACATATTCAAAACCAGGAAGAGATGAGTTGTCTTGAACCAGAACTGAGAAAGAACATTATGAAGCGCTTCTGAAAGTTTTATTTTCAGTTTCATTCCCTTATTAAACTGCCATGGCTTACACTTACATGGTTATGCGGGAAAATACTGGGCTGTGTCTGAACAGCATGTGAATTTCTTGTTAAGCCAAGTTCTTCATTTGTCAAAACACTGGAAAAATTTGTAAGGTACTTTCCATTTGGGAGTCTTCTTACATTGCTGCTGAAGTATTGTAATCAGTTTGTTAATACCTAGGTTCCCACCTGATATCATTAGGAAGTATTTCTAGCATCCTAATGAATTTTCTTTTGTCATTTGCATGCCTCTGGCACCAATATTTTCAGTGAAAAAGTGTATGCTCTGAGATTTCCAGGTATAAACAGGCAGGTGGCAGCCAACAGAAAGCTTTCTGTTGGCTGCTGATTCTCCATCAGGGTCTAAGAAATATGGAATATAGCCTATACATCCATATGTATACTCCAGAGCATGCCAGCTCTGCGGATCTAACATGTGCATGCACAATCCTCCTTGGCAAGTGAGGTGTTTCACATGGGTTAGCAGGGAATAATGCTGGCAGCAGCGGCTCATTAATGATCCCATCATGGGTGGGGAGCTGTTCCCTTCAGTCTCACCAGACAGTCGGTGAAGGTGCTAATTTAGTAATTATCCCCTGGATTCCTACTTAGGCTCAGTTCTGAATTTATGGGATGAGAGCCATTACATTCACCATAGTCAGGGCTCTAGTGCAAGCTCTGCCTTGGTGGCATGGAAAGGGGTTGGATCAGGGGAACCTGGGACCAGAGGGGGAGTTTGGCCTGTGCCTGAGCCTCAGCCTTAGCCTGGGTCTGTGCAGGACCCTCTGTCAGGAAAGGGATGTTGTTGTCCATCTGAGCATTCAGGGTAAAGGGTACAGCAAAGGGGATGTGCTTTGCTTTCACCAGCTTTCATGGGTGTCTGCTAACTACTGTTTTTGCCATGTTGATTCAAACTGTTTCCAGTCTTGTCCTGATTTTGTGTTGTTTTACTGAAGGGCTAGTGGGAACTGAGTCAGATGTGCAGCCCTCGCTCTAGTCTGTGGCATTTCTCTAGACTAAAATATTTCTTTTACCTTCCTATGAAAAACCTGCCTGTCTCCCTTTTTCCTCTCTCCTTTCCTTCTTATTACTGCTGTTTGCTGCTAAATTCAATAGTTCAGCCCTGATTCTCATTAATTCAGGCATCAGGATTAGGTCAGTTTAGAGGGGTTTAGGTTACATTAGAATTAGGTCTGACTTAGAAGTGTTTAAGCAGTGAGGACTTTGAATGAAACAAAGCAAGAGAAAAACATAAACATCTCTCCCAGTTTATTAAAAACAAATTTGAATGTATAAGCACAAGGCACAGAAAACATGTATTGCGCGCTTTTTTTGCCTGAAGATTATAAAATATTCTCCCTCAACTAATAGCACAGTGAAACTCCTGTAAATGTAGACAGGATGAGTGCTCAATGATTTTATTCTCATTTAATGTGTTATGGCCAAGAAAGAAATGCAGAGAAAGTAGTACTTCAGGATTCAAAAGTATCCTGAGCTCTCCAAACCACCTGAGGTTTTGTAGTTCACAGTGTCTACCTGGAAAATGTTTGCTTGTGGGATCTGAGAAGTCCTAAAATTTGATCCTCAAAATTCCTCTGTCCTAGAGAGAGAGAAGGAAAAAATCCCATTGTAGTAAGATGAGCAGTGAATTCTGAGGACTTAGAACAGAGCTTTTTCTGGTAATGTTAATGCTACTCTCAGCTCTAAAGCAACATGAGAATTTTCTTCCTTCTGACGTTCCCTAAACACAGTAGAATTGCAAATTCTAGGATTTTAAGTAGCAAGACTCACTTTTTCTTTTTTTCCCCCCTTAATCATGTGTTGAAGTGTAGTCAGGAAGTCTTATGTTTTTTGTTTTTTTTTTTTTATTTTTTTTATTTTATTTTGCTTTTCTCAGGAGAGGGAGAGAACTCTGCATTCTAATTTGCTTTTTCCTTTGGGACATAGCATTCAAAAGGCATGGGTAATTTTTTCTTTTTTTAAGTCACATTATAATCATTGTACATTAATAAGCTAATATCAATTAAACATGTTATTTTTGCTATCTCTCACTACTTGCTCAAAGCATTTTTGTTAAAAATGTCTTAGGACATTTTGTATCTAAAATCTTCCTGTAAAATTTCTTCTGTAGTCCTTCTTCCAACTAGTCAGTCACTGGAGGGTGAAGTGTCAAAGTCTGAAATTAAGGCAAGTAGGAAGTCCTCAATTCAAGCTGCCTGCTGATACTCATTAGCAACAATGATCTGGAAGTTTTTGTTCAGATCAGTGGGGCTACTGAGGGAGCAAAGAGTGTGTCTCAACTATTGCACTGTAGCTCTTGCTGAACCTATCTTTTTTGTTCCTGTTACTGAACATCATCACTGTGAACAAGATTCTTTTTAAGGAATTACAAGATTTATATGTATTATCTACCTTTTGATTAACATTGCTTTTTTAATCTCACGTGGCAGACGGGCAATAAACAATGAAAGACAAAGTAGTGGTGTATGGAGCTCGTGTGACTATCTTCTCCAGTACTTATCTTGGCCTTCTCACATTGCTTTGTAGGAAAAGGATTTCCAGTTAGCTTCTGAATAGATAAGACAGTATTTTTTTACTTTTCTGGTGTTTAGGAATCAATGCAAACACAATCTATATTGGCTGTAATTTCAGATTCTTGATTAGCATTAGGTTTTTTCATATTCTATTATGATGGTAAATCATCATCACAAATTGCAATCACAGTAGTAGCAAAACAAAGCCTGAAGAGATTTGCTTGGTATATTATGTGGGGTGATAGTCTCCTTTTCAAATTTGTGCAGTTTGGATTTCTAAAGTCAGATACTTGAAGTTTTTGTTTATAAGATCAGGCTCTTCTCTATGCCTTCCTTGCTATCGTTTACTCGTCAGGTCCTTAAGACTACTCTGTATATAATTCCATCTTTCCCGCCCGCCCCCTCCCCCAATCAGTCAAATGCTTTATTTTATTCTTTTGCATTTTATTCTTTTTCTCAATAATATTCCCCATGGATTTAATACCTATTTTCATTATCTAGAAGATGTAGACTTTTATTATCTTTTATTATTATTATTATTTTTAAAAAAGTGATATCCTGTAGCATAGGCAATGCTTATAATGTGAAAAAAATATACAAAAATCAATATTAAATATTATTGAATAACAAACATGATGTATAATAGTTTTATTGGTGTGCAGCCAAACTGGGCTGTACCCCAGAATTTTTCTTTTTAAACTGAAGAGCGATCCACTTGGCTTATGGTTTATTTTTCATCTTTCTGATTCTAATTAGCTATTTAAATTCTATTTTTAAATGAAAATAACAATGTAGTTTAAGCATTTGGTTTTGTGTTTGGTTTGTGTGGCCAGGTTTTGACAGTGTGGGGGCTATAGGGATGACTTCTGTGAGAAGCTTCCCCTATGTCCAGCAGAGCCAATGCCAGCCGGCCAGGGCCGAGCCAATCAGGAATGATATTAACACCTCTTTGATAACATATTTAAGAAGGAAAAAAAGTTATTGTAAGTGCAGCTAGAGAAGAGCAGAGTGAGAACACGTGAGAGGAACAGCTCTGTAGACACCACGGTTAGTGGAGAAGGAGGGGGAGGAAGTGCTCCAGAGCAGAGGTTCCCTTGCAGCCCGTGGTGAAGATCATGCTGAGGCAACTGTGCCCCTGTGGAGGGCCACAGGGATGCAGAGATCCAACTGCAGCCCATGGAGGAAACCTCCAGCCACTGGAGCAGGTGGATGCCCAAAAGTGGGCTGTGAACCCACTAGAAACCCCTACTGGGGCAGGTTCCTGGCAGAGACCCTCAGACCTGTATGGCAGGAGCCCACACTAGAGGTTTCCTGGCAGGACTTGTGACCCTATGGGGGACCCACCTTGGAGCAGACTGTGCCTGAAGGATTGCACACCTTGGAAGAGTGACCCACGTTGCAGCAGTTTGTGGAGAACTGTTTCCTGTGGGATGGACTCATGTTGAAGAAGTTCATTGAAGGCTGTCTCCTGCGTCTCATTGGAGCAGGGCAAAGACTCTTCTCCCTCAGAAGTGGCAGGAATGTCTCCCTGCATTGCCTGGGGGAAGGAGGTAGAGCTTGAGAAGCAGGGAGTGGTGAGGAGAAGGTGTTTTTAAGATTTACTGTACTTCTCATGATCCTGCTCTGATTTTGTTAGTAGTAAATTTTATTAATAGCCCCAAGCTGAATCTGCCTTGCCTGGGATGGAATTTGATGAGTGATTTCTCCCAGTCCTTAACTGTAGAAATAGACTCACAGTATCAGAAGCGGAATAAATCATGCAGGAGATGGGTCTCTGAAGAAGATGAAGAAACCAGCCATAATGCCTCTTTTACTGTATTGTAAAATGGATTCCTTTGCTTTTTTTTTTTTTTTTTCCTGAGCCACCCTTCTCCTTCCCAAGACCCCTTGAGAGAAAACTCTTATCTATGCAGATATTTACCTTGGCCTGGTAATGTGAAACCCCCCCCTTATTGGTCCTTTGTTAACCCCCATTGGTTCTTAACCCTTGATTCCTACAGGCTGTGACCAACATCCCCTAAAGCTCCTTAAATACCCCTGACCATGTGAATAAACTCTCTTTGCTTCCCTCTCCTGCGGTTTCTGTGTGTCTCTTTGCTGGAACATCTCGGGACCACGTGGCTGAGGGGGGACAGGAAAGGGGGAGCAAACCACCCAGCTGTCTCACTTAACTTATTTTTTCTTGTATTTTCTCTCCCCCTTCCATTTGTGGAGGGGAGTGATAGAGTGGTTTTGGTGGGTGCCTGGTATCTAGCCAGGGTCAACTCACTACAGTTTTAAACATTAGTATACTGTGCATCTGCACAGCAACGTATTCCCAAATGAGGAAACACAACATTGGTATACAGGAATAATATTCTGTAAGAAAACTTTGTTGCATTGGGCCTTAGTATAAAATCAAAGCACAGTATTTGTATAGACTCCGTCTAAACTCACCCCAGTTAGATTGGATAAAGATTAGGTCTTACATCCATGTTTCTTTTCAATATCTTTATTTTAAAATATCCTTAATAATTTCATTCCTATACTTTGTGTGGTAGAAAAACAACTCCAGAAGAAGTTATCTCTTTTTAGCACTAGGAAAATATCTCACTAGTTTTAAGTCTTTTTTCTTTATTGCTTACTTTGTTCTATTATGTTTTCAGTAGTAATTTTGAACTGTGATAATTTTGCTAAGAGTTTAATGTGCAGTGGAAGCACAAATCTGGTATTTTTTAGATAAAACCATATTTGATGGAATGATACTATACTTTTTTTTCTTTTTCAATATTCACTGTTCTGATTTCGTGTTATCAAGATGTCAAGTTAAACAACCCATCTGTACTTCATGTGAACCGTGGCTTTTCTTCCTTGCAGTACCAAGTATTTGCTATCACAATATGTAAGCTATTCCTTTAGCATTTATTTTCCTGGTAAATTAAATTTTTTTCATTTGAAAGCTTTGCAAAGAGCCGTGGTAAGAAACATCAATCTGTGTTTATGTATATTAGGTTTAGGTATATTTGATTTATCTTTCTTCAGCAGCTTTTCCTTGTGGGTTTTGTAACTGGAAAATTCTGTGACTTTAGCTCCATTGTTTATAAAGCAAAATATCAGTAAGAACGTCTCATAGACTTCTGTCCTCTTGATTTGTGGATGTACTGAAATAATCTATGCTTACCTTAAAATGCCTTCAGTTCTGAGCAGGGTGACTGCCAGATTACAGTAGTTGTCATGACATTTGATTTTTAGTCTTCCTCTTTTATAATTGCTGGTGGGATCATATAAGTAGTCCAGCTCAGGGCAATGTATTTGTTCCCGATAACTGATTCCATGGTAAATCATACCAGACAAGAACATGCAATCCCTTCAACCAAGAGCTAAGAGAATGGGATGTCTTTCAGTTTGATTTATTTCCCATGTGAAACAAAACCAAACAGCAGCATCAGCAACAACAGCAACAGAAAAACCCTTTCAAATAATGAGGCTAAACATTAAGATGTCCATTGAAAACATTAAAGGTTTTGGTAGGTTAGGATTTGGCCTAACACAAAGAAAATGGAGAGTTTAATGACTGCCTAATTAAAAGATGTCTTAATTAATCTTTTCTTTTAATTATTATTATGTATTGATACAACTATGGTTAAATGCTTTTAAGAACATGGAAAGTTAAAGCCTAAAATGTCAAAAGAAAGATC
The DNA here is from genome assembly GCA_035047865.1 of Dendrocincla tyrannina. Classification (NCBI taxonomy): domain Eukaryota; kingdom Metazoa; phylum Chordata; class Aves; order Passeriformes; family Dendrocolaptidae; genus Dendrocincla; species Dendrocincla tyrannina. The sequence goes on along the minus strand of JAWWMP010000132.1, from coordinate 33,234,839 downwards.
TCCCAAACTTTACTAATACAAAAAAAATTGCTATTTGACCTCATTAAAAGTGCTCATAGAAAGGTTTGGGCTAGAAAGTATTTTAAAGATCATCTAGTCCTGACCCTCCTGCAGAAACACCTTTCCCATGACCAGGTTACTCAAAGCCCCATCCAGTCCGACCTTGAACACTTCCAGGGCTGGGGCATCTACAGCTTCTCTGGGCAACCACCTTCCAGTGACTCACCACTCTCATAGTGAAGAATTTCTTCCCAACTTCTAAACTAAACCTACTCTCTCTTTCAATTTGAAGCCACTGCCCCTTGTCCTGTCACTGCATGTCCTTGTGAAAAGTTCCTCTGGCTTTATTATAGTCCCTCTTTAAGTATTAGAATGCTACAATAATGTCTTCTCAGGATCGTTGTGGCCCTCTCATGAACTCACTCCTGCAGGTCCATGTCCTTCTCATGCTGGGTGTCCCAGAAGTAGACACAGTACTCAGGTGGGGTTTCATGAGATTCAAGAGATGAGTAAGAGATTTTTGTTTCGCTTGACATATCTTTTTAGTTATCTGTAATTTTTTTCATTTAATGTACTTTTTTAACTTTAAAACTGCATTTATGCTATGCATAGAAATGAACGCAATGTATAAACAGTGAGTTTGTATGAACTAAGTATAATAGCAATAAATATTTCTTTAACATTGCATAATATTAATAGCGACTGCTTAACGTTTGCTGTTAATTCAATATATAACCTTGCACAATTGAATTCTCTTGCTCAATGCATTGTAAGAAAATAATAATTTGAAGTGAGAAAAATCTAACAAGCTTATTCTGGGACCTTTCTTCCAATGAAAACAAGCTAAACAAAAATTATTAGTCATTTGTTTAATGTATTGGTTATAACTCTGGCTATGTAACCTGAAATAAACAGCCTATAATTCAAGTATGTTTGCTAGGGAGATGTAAGGTCTATCGCTCTCTTTAGGCATCAGTATAATTTTCAATTCACTAGTGTTTTGTGAAAATGCCATTACTTTCTATTGCTCTTACCTGAGGATTATTTGCATACATAAGTGCAAGTAATAAAGCATTAATAGTACATTATCTTTATAGATTTTATTCAGCTTATTGGTATATCTTATATTATTTGGTGTTACATCATTTGATGTAACAATTCTGAAATTGATAGTAACTGCTGTAAGCTGATCCTAAAAATTGTGAAAGACTAATCCCATTGCGACTGATAGTTTGTGGGGGTTTTATAAAGGTCTGAGAAACCATTACATTGGCCAGTCTAACTTTTCATATAAAGGTCACCCATTTATTTCTTTATTCCTTCATTCTTCCTCTGTGTGGGACATGAGTAAAACATGCCTTTCAAAGAAATTACTGAATCTTCAAATATTTTCTATACCTTAATATTTTCAAATAATTTCTTTTGATAGGTCATTATTAGCAATTAGTAAAGGACAGAGTTTACCATTTGGATACATCTTTCTTGTTTTTCCAGTGACTGCTTCCTGATATCTACTCCATCATTAGAAGGGATACAATAATCCAATGAAAGTCATTGGTTAGGTACAAGTAAATATTTAAAAGACATTATTTGTAGTTTATGATTCATAAGAAACCGTATTTTATTTGTGTTTCCTAGTATCAGTCTAAGGCAGGGAAGAAAAATAGATGTCTTCATGTATAGATATCTATATTTAAAGAAGGAACTAGAATTGAAAAATACACTATTATCCCTTAGATTAGAACTTCAGATATTTACTGGATTGTTATTTCAGGTTTCGGCACACATCTATTTTTTTTTTTTTTAAGCTACTTTTTTCCAACATGAATGCCAAGAGCAAATGACCAAAAGCTTTACAGTACATTGCCTATTTCACAGTAGGGAAACTGTAACCAATTGTTAGTATATCTGTAGTGTATATAGCTGTATTTCATAATTCATTTTGAAAAATTAGTTGAAATACAACAATCAAATACTTAGTTTTTCTTGAGTTTTCTAAGATTCAGTAGAAAAAATAATGATCTTAATTTTACTTTCTAGTTTCCGAAATGACACACAGTGGGTAATATGATGTAACCTTTCACCAAATCTCTGGTTTATATGAATGTAGTCCTCAAATATAGAGTTCAACACTTTACAAAAGGGCAGGTGCAATCGATTAATATTCATATAATGAACTTCTCTTTTCCTTTGCAACACTACCTTATCTATCTCTGTAAAATGAATGGTGGAAACAAACAATTATTCCTAGAAATGTCTCAGCATATTACTTTTAATCAATACTGGTAGATAGGCTCTAATTTTATTCATAATTATGTTGTAATGCAGTCTAAATATTACTTGCATTCCTGTATTGTAAGAAGGTAATTGATGTTTGTGCTCGTGCCTATATTCTCTGTCATTCTTCCTGCAGATTTTCTTCTATCTGGACAAAAATTTTCAAGGAGGAAAAATAATATCTGAATGAGCCTCAGACAGACTGAATAATAAAATGCAGAGCACATTATGTGGGTTTTAGAAAATTACACTTAAAAACCATCTCTGAAATTTAAAAAGAAAAACGAATAGGGGTTTTAGGCAAATTACTACCATTAATGTCATTGGGAATTGTGCAGCTAGGATCCATCTGTACTGGGTGGCAGAGTTTTTTTGAAAAAAAAAAAAAAAGCACTATATTGTTAGGAAATATACTACTTTTCAGTAAGTATGAGGGTACCTGGAGTTTAGGAGCTCATGTAAGGGAGAAGATAATAGAATACCCATTAAATACCATCTCCCAGAATTTCCAGTGATAATTCAGTATGCTAAAACATTGCCTATTGGAGATCTTTTTCCCCTTTCTTTGCCTACTCAAATCTGGAGTGTTCTCAGATAATTTCAAAATAAATATATATGCTGAATATGAGTAGTTTATGAGCTATACAAGATAAGTATATTCATCTACTGCACCTCATCAACTGCCGTGTGTTATTGCATTTCTTTCTTGGTTGGCTGGAAGTACATCTTTTGCAGTCTATGCATGGAAAAGTAATTCTGCACTGAATGTCTGAGCATTTAAAGTTTAATGCAAACTATGCACAAATAGCAGTAATTACTTCTGTGAAGTCATTATGTACGTAGCACTCATAGCTCCTCCAGTTTAGCTAAGGAGAGCTCTTGCCTGGATTTGACTACATAAATTGGCTTATACAATCTTCAGTGTATAAACTGTTTTGGTCATAGGGATACATGTTTTAATGCAAAAGTATATATTTCTTCCACTGCTTAAACCATGCATTAAGCATTTTAATGATTAAAGTGTTATAAAACCAGCAACACTGCACAGTAATATAAAATTGGTTGAACTTTTTTGTCATGTGCTATGAAACTGCTTATAAATTTTGTATGTATTTGGTCTGTCATCAAAGACATCATATATGAAGACATAATATTAAAGAAGCGATAGTTACATGTATTTCTGAAAGAGTGAGCTGCCTAAGATATTTACCCAGGGAAAGCTTCAGTTCTATTGATTATTTTTTTCCTATTCAATTCAGGTAATTTTTTCTAGGACAATTGTCCCGACGAAGTCCTAATGTTACCATGATGGGTAACAGCCAATGAAAGAATTTATCCTTACAGCCAGCATGAAGATTTTATTAGATTTTTTCTTTCATTGTGGAAAAAATGACAAAATTTGGAAAACAGGCCTTTTTCTCCTTCAGTAAAATTAAGGAAAGACTGTATTTGGCTTTTAATTACTGTTTTATCGGGCCTGTAGAATCATCAGGCTTCCCCTTGAACAAGCTCTTACATTGGATATAAAGAAAACCCAACGAACTAACCAACCAGCCAAAAAAAAAAAAAAAACCCACCAAAAAACCAAAAACACCCCCCCCCCAACAGAAAATTTTACAGTCCTACTAAAGAGAAGCATGATTTCATGAAATCAGAATCCTACCTGCAGCCTACTCCTCGTAGCTCTTTTTACACTAGGCAGCAGTTTTAGGAAATGTGTCCATATGCATCATGAACAACCCTACCAGAAGGAGTTGCTGCTTTGAAAATGCATTAATGTGTCTCTCTCTGCCTATTTTGAAAAAGAAGTGTTATTTTGTAGAACGCAACACATGGTGTACACAATGTTAATGTGTCTTTAGCAGGAAGCTATTTCAACTCAATTGGTACTGAAGAACACTGGGATTTAGACTGCAACTTTAGCTCAGAACAGTTGTTTCACCTTGTGGACAAAGGCTTTGTCTGCTCTGCTGTACATGGTCCAAGGCTGCCTTTAAGACTAATATGTGTCCTTGCAGCCATCTAGGTGATTTGCTTTTATGTAAAACCTGTGGGTTAGCCTTTGTGTAGAACTTCTGTCCGTTTTTCGTCCACAGAAAGTGCACACTTTGTTGAAGCCTGGTCTAGAGATAGTTTTCCTTCAAAGTATGTGGGCATAGATGAGATGATTTTGAACTTTTTCATATCTTTATTTCTTCTCTGCTTCCACTCGGTTTTTAAGGGATTGTTATTTGTTGCAGGCAAAGAGGAAAAACTGGGTATCCTGGGTCTGCCATGCTAGTTCTTTGTGTTCCTTGAAGATCTAAATCAGCTAACCAGGAGCCAAACCAAGCCCATTTTTCAGGTTCCCTGCCACCTCTGTGGTTGGGCTTTTTTGGTTTAGTTTTGGTTTTACTGATACAAATCTCATGTGTCTAGGCTTCCCAAATTGTGTTCCTTTCATATGGGCTCATGAATTCAAGACTTTGTCAGATTTTCTCCAGAGGCCTGTTAGGCTTACTCTAAGACTATAATATCTAGTAATACCTACTCCTGGGAATGCTATTAATTCTGGACACTTCCAACAGCTTTATATATTACCTTATTTTTGCCTAGCAACCTTGTTCTGGATCTTGTTTCCTTCACACAATCTTATATTCATGTGATGCCTTAATCAATACAAGAGCAACCTTATTTTCACAGAATTTGCTGCTATAAATGGTGGCAATCTCTAAGAAGACTGGGCTGTGTATGCAAAATACCAGTTCAAGAATCCTGCCGCAAACATTAAGCTAAAAAGTTCTCTGCAGTAGTGTTCTGACAAGAGCAAGAGGAAAGTGGTTCACTTTTTGCACATTCCTTCTTCCATACCATAGTAAGCAGGGCCTTGCTTGTTGCTGCTTAACAGAACATCTTTACAAATGTAAATGTCATTGCTTCTGCTTTGCATACATTTTTAGTTTAAATTGCAATTGTACTGCAGTTGCTAAGAGTCTGGTGAGTCTGATTCTGTGAAACTTCTTTGAAAGACAAATGTTCAGCCTAATGGCATTGATCAAATTGGTTCTGAGAATAGTTTACCAGATTGCCTTGTGCTGTATCTGCACTTGTACTCTATGACTGGGACCATGCTGCTATTTCATCCATGAATAACAGTTTCTCTACATGTGTAATTCAGATTTGTTGTAATTATAATTGTTGTATTAATATAAGTGAATATATTCAACTACTTTAGCTTGTGTATGCTTTAACAAGATAAAAATAACTATCTTGATCTCTCAATGAAATATTTTCTTTAATAACAATTATTTATTTATTTTTTTTATGATTGTTATTTTTAGTTACTATATAGTAACAAAGTACCCTACTGCAGAATTAGCATTAAGGGTAATGACCACAAAACTAATTTTCCGTGTTTTCACTACATTTTATGATATGACTAATGATAATTTTTCATTATAAAATGTTAATCAAGCAAATAACTTTGCACTCCTTTTTTCAACAGAGCTTCTGTAATTAGTGGTTTATGTTTATTAAATTATTTAAATTTTTGTCACTTATCAAGGACAATCTACCATATGTTTTACACTAATTAGTACTTTGTTTATTTTAAGAATTCCATTAATTCAGTAGCTACTTTTTAAATAAAGCCAGCATGGAAAAGCAATCTGCCTGAGTTTTGCAAAGAAGAATTAAGGCTCCTCTTCTTTATAAGTAGCCCACTCTGGCATACACATACTCAAATTGTCAGCAGATGATGAAGGAAGAGAGACAAGTGAAGTTCTAGATCCAATACAATTATGTAGTTTGTCTTTTAAAAAACACAGAACTAAATGTAGGACAATATGCTTTTATGTGCAACATCCATGGTTTATAAATATTAACTTTTCTTTCAAGAAGGGAAAAACAAACAGAATCCACATGATACAAATTTAAATGGCACTAAGAAATGAGCTTTACTGTTTCAAAAATGACTTGGTGTATTTTGTTAGTCCTAGAATGACATCTACCTTTACAGATCAGCTCTGGTCTTAATTAATAGCTTTGTACCTTCCTTCTTGGGATTTACTGTACATTAAGAGTCTGCTTGACCATCCTTCTCTTCAGCCCTTATTACTAATATGAAGCCCTTCTAAATAAAACTTGATACTATGCCAACCTTATTTAGGAAACATCATTTCTGAACAATGATGATGTCAAAGTGTTAGAATGTTTTAAGAGATGTTGATAGCATTTGTGTGTTAAGAAAACACACAAAAAAAGAAAATAACATCCGAAAATGAGAATTTATACCTCGGAAAAGCATTTGTGTGTGTTTAAATCAGTTTCTTTGCAGAGCCTCATTTTATATATATTGCAAATAGTTTATAACTTATGATTTGTAACAATAGCATAAATATGTGTAAAAGTGGGTCTGTCAAATCCTCCACACCAGTGTTTACACAGAATAAGTATGTTTTAATACAGTGATGTTTGCACATTTACGTACTTTCTAATAGTATATAGGTAGAATTATTTTATTTTCAGAACAACTAGCATCAAAACCCTAGCACTCTGCACAGATGAAGGTAGAAAGAAATGTCATGATGAACAATTGTTTGTTTATCTCTGTCACATTCCGGGACCGTGAGAGTTTTGGGTTTTTGATTGTGGTGGTTTTTTGTTTGTTTTGTGTGTGTGTGTGTGTGTGTGTGTGTGTGTGTGTTTCCCATCAGGATGAGCAGTTCCTACTTCCCTGAGAATCTGAACTTAATTTTCCTGAGTTATAGGTGCCTATACCATTTACTCACTAGCATAATTCACTGTTTCCTAGTGGTTTTCTACAGAAAG